>OY740824.1:4669629-4883795 GCA_963514005.1 Raja brachyura
TGTTTAAACCCATTCATCCAGTAATCCTGGTTCTCTATTCTTATAGTCTTGCATGTTTGACTTGATATAGTCTCTAATTTGTAAATACCTAAACAAGTTATGTGCATGCAATCCATAGATATCTTTTAACTCTTGAAATGAGAGAAATTTTCCTTTCCTGTAAAGGTGTTCTATCCTTATTATTTCTAAATTTTTCCAGTGTCTGAACCCCTTATCCAATATAGAAGATTTAAATAAGGGATTATTCATAATTGGTAAACAAAGTGACATATTATCCAAATGTAAAGTATTAACTATTTGTTTCCAAATACCATTTTATTGCTATAAATTATAGGGTTTTCCCAGTAGGTTTTTTTTTGTACTTCACTTGGAGCAAGAAGAATCGAACTTATATCAAACGGTAAACAGTCTTCCTTTTCCATCTTTCGCCAAGTTGGTTCCTGATCCATTTTTACAACCAAAAATTCATATTCTTTATCTGAACCGCCCAGAAATAATATAAAAAAATTAGGTAACGTTAATCCTCCATTTATCTTGGATTAACATAAGTGTTTTTTACTTATTCTGTGATTTTTATAATCCCAAATGAAGCTGTTAATAATAGAATCGATTATATTAAAAAAATAAAACAAAAAGTTTTAGGGAGATATAAAGGGCTTGGAATAAATATAATAATTGTGGTAAAATGATCATTTTTATGGCATTTATTCAGCCAATCATTGATATTGGTAGTGTTTTCCAGTATAGAATATTATTTTTTAGTTTATTCAATAACGGAGGATAATTTAATTTGAATAAAAAATTATAAGATTTGAATACATTAATTCCGAGAAATTTAAATTTGTCCATAACTATTTTAAACGGGAATTGTTGTAATATATTTGATTTTATTCCAGTTTTAGGCATAATTTCACTTCTATTCCAATTAATTCTATATCCTGACTATGTTTTATCCCATGTTATTTCCTGGATATACACTATATTTCCACGTATATTTGTTCCATTATTTTGGGGGTTTGAAACGGATGTCAGAGGGGTTGAATGGGGGGCTCTGGACCGGGGGGGGGGGGGTTCTGTGCAGGATGGATGAGGGGGGGGGGGGCAGTACAGAATGAATGGGGGGTTCAGTACAGGATGAATGGTGTAGCCAAAAATGCTGGAGAAACTCAGAGGATGAGGCAGCATCTATGGAGCGAAGGAATTGGGTGACGTTTCCGGTCGAGACCTTTCTTCAGACTGATTCCCCCCACCCCCCCCCCCCCCCCATTCTCCTTGAGTGGGGGGGATCATTACAGGATGAATGGGGGGGGGGGGGAGAAACAGCGCAGGGTGAATGGGATGATCAGTACAGGATTAATGTGGGGGGGGTCAGTACAGTGAGGATCGGAGGGCCTGTGCAGGATGAATCGGGGGTCACTACAGAATGAATGGGAGGATCGCTACAGGATTGATGGGGGTTTCACTACAGGATGAATGGGTGGCTCGCTACAGGATGGATGGGGGTTTCACTACAGAATGAATGGGTGGCTCGCTACAGGGTGAATGGGGGGTTTGCTACAGGATGACTGAGGGGATCAGTACAGGATGAATGGGGGGGATCAGTAAAAGATGAATGGGGAGATCACTACAGGATGGATGGGGGGATCGGTGCAGGGTAAATGGAGGGTGGGTCAGTACGGGATGAATGGGTGGCCCAGTACAGGATGGATGGAGAAGTGCAGGATGAATGGGCTAAGGGGGTCAGTACAGGATGAATTGGGGGACCAGTGTAGGATGGATGGGGAATGGCAGGAAAATCAATGCGAGGTGGATAGGGTGATCAGTGCAGGATGAATAGATTGGGGGGGGGGGAGGGGAGCACAGGGGATGTCAGTGAGGACTGAATAGAGGCGGGAATGGGGATCAGTGCGGGATGGAGAGGAGGGGTCCCAGGATAAGGGGGGTGTACAAGAGAGAGAGAGAGAGAGAGGGGAGGTGGGTAGGAAGGAAGGTCAGCGCTCATCGGACAACATTGCCCCGCTGCCTTGGCCGTCCCTGTCCACCACCAAGTGCCGCCGCCAAAGGGGGAGGCGGTTGGCATCTCCTCGCCACCGCCTCCTGTCCTCCGCCAAGCACCAGCAAGGCGCGGGGCTGAGCGATGCAGGTGCCTCAGACGGCGAAAGGAGGCCTCCCCCTCCCTGCCTCGGCGTGCGGGAGGGTTTGTTTTGAATGCGGATATGGCGGAGTGGCAAGCAGTGGCCGCTATCAGGGCGGGGTGCGGGAGGAGGGGAGCCGCTGCTGCTGTTATTCGCTCCGACCGTGCGTCACGCCGCACCCAGTATCTTTGCCCCGCACTACAGCTTGTTACCAAACATACTAAAGGAACTCCTCTAGTATCTTTGCTTGTTACCGCTGCCGACACGAAATGTCACGTTCTTTCTCTCTAGAGATGCTGCCTGACCTGCTGAGTTACTCCAGTTTTTTGTGTCTTATCTTTGGTATAAACCAGTATCTGCAGTGCCAAGCTGGGCAAAATGACTAGGCGTTTAGGTTGCCCGGCGGAACTTTGGGTGGTCATTGGCACCCGGGCAACCACTAATTTCGAGCCCTGGGTTTCATATATTGATAAGACAAGCATGTATTTGAGGGACTGAATCAGACTGAAGAGGGGTCTTGACCCGAAACGTCACCCATTTTATAAATTAAAAAAAAACCTTCTCCCCAGAAATGCTGCTTGTCCCGCTGAGTTACTCCAACAATTTGTGTCTACCTGCAATTTAAACCAACAACTGCAGTTCTTTCCTACACGGTTGGAAAGAATGTGATGTCATCAGCTGAAAGTGTTGTCCTGCTCCTTTGAATTGTTGTCTAATACCGGCTTTTAATCTGTTTATTACAGAGCAGCGGGACGCAGGAACGGCAGTCACCACCATGGCTGATGGAGCGGACCAGGGAGGAGATCCAGTGGCCTCGACAACAAGGACAGACGACGGTGTGTTGCAGCATTATGTCAGATATAAATGTCCCAACAATGTGACCGGATCGGATTGCCTGACCTGCAGCACACACGGGGAGAGGGAATAGGGGATCAACGGAAGGGCGAGAGACCCGAGCTGTTGCCATGGCAGTGCGCATGTGCAGGGGGAGGATGTCCAGGCCGTGGCAGTGTGCATGCCGAGAGGAGACCCGAGACCCGGACACAAATGGCGGGCGGAGATAGAGAGTCACAGAGAGGGGGCCCGCGCAGGATTAAACGAGACGTGTCCCGGGTGCTTGCCAGGCCGGGCAAAATGGCACGGCTTTCAGGTTGCCCGGCGGGACTGTAGGTTGCCATTGGCACCCGGGCAACCGTTAATTTAGAGCCCTGACACTTCAATAGAGGTCGCAATTGCTGTCGTACGTAGCATTGTAAGGAATGATGATAAAGCACACACACACACCAAAATCCTATTCTTCCAGCGGCGGAAGTCCACAGGAACTGGAGGACAGAGATGTGTGACAATAGACAATAGATGCAGGAGTAGGCATTCGGCCCTTTGATCCAGCACCGCCATTCAATAAGATCATGGCTGATAATCCACAATCAGTACCCCGTTCCTGCCTTCTCTCCATATCCCTTAACTCCGCTATCCCTAAGAGCTTTATCTTACTCTCTCTTGAAAGCATCCAGAGAACCAGCCTCCACCACCCCCTGAGGTTGAGAATTCCACACACTCACAACTCTCTGTGAAAACGGTTTTCCTTATCTCTGTTCTAAATGGCTTGCTCCTTATTCTTAAACTATGGCCCCTGGTTCTGGACTCCCCCAACATCGGGAATATGTTTCCTGTCTCTTGCGTGTCCAAACCCTTAATAATCTTATATGTTTCAATAGGATCCCCTCTCATCCTTCCAGAGTATGCAAGCCGTGCCGCTCCATTCTCTCCGCATGTGACAGTCCCACCACCCCGGGAATTAACCAGGTGAACCTACGCCGCACTCCCTCAATAGCACGAATGTTCTTCCTCAAGTTTGGAGACTGTCCATCACCCTCCGTCCGTCACCATTACTGTCAGAAACCAGCACCACTGTGTCGCTAATGTTTTCAATGATGATGAATGAATTAATATTGTCTTCAGCGGCACCATTAATTTCTCTGTACACTACTTGTGTATAGTGTGATTGTTATGAGTGCTAAACAATAATAATAATTTTCATTGGTTCTAGGTTCATGTGTCAATAATGTACCAATGCCAAGTTATGTGCATAAGATTATTTAAGTTTCTGATTAAGATAGAGGGGCCTCACTTTTCCACAGCTGTCCGGGGCGGGGAGAGGGACCCCACCGTTTAGGTGAGGGGTCGTGCTGTCCGGGGCGGGGAGAGGGACCCCACAGTTTAGAGGTGGGGAGAGGGACCCCACTGTTTAGGGGCGGGGTGAGGGGCCGCGCTGTCCGGGGCGGGGAGAGGGACCCCACCGTTTAGGGGCGGGGTGAGGGGTCGCGCTGTCCGGGGCGGGGGAGCGGAGTGAAGGACCCCACGGTCCAGGACGTGGGAGCAGGGTAGAGACCCCGTTGTCCGGGCGGGGATAGTGACCCCACTGTCCGGGTCGGGCCAAGGGACCACATCATCTGAGACGGGAGGGGGGGAAAGAGACTGCGCTGTTAGGGGCGGAGGACCATTGAGAGGGGCCACGCCGCCCGGGGCGGAGTACGGGGCAATGGGGCGGCGGACTGGCGAGTGGGGCCTCACTGGCTGGAGCGGGGGGCCAGGGAGAGCGCCCCCCCCCCCCCCGGACAGCAGACTTTGACTTAAGACTGTGGAAGCTTTTGTCCTGGATGGTAGGGTTGTGTTTGGAAGGGGCCAACAGAGTGTGGCGGTAATTGCCATCCGAGGGTGTATCCTCCCGTTCTCTATGAGTTCACGCCTCCAATCAGACGACGCATGGATGTTGTGAATTGACCTTGTTTGGTCTGGAATAATGATATGGTGATCAGGGGATTTGAAAGCTTCGAGGATCTGGCACAGATGATGAATTGGGTCTTTGGGTAGGTCAGCTAAAAGGCATTTGAAATCCTGTGTTTGTTATTTGGTTCCTGACTTACAGAGGTATACCATACCTTTTTGTTTTCAATTGGGTGTTTTTCTCATCTCCTCTATATTGCTGGTATTTGATGCTTCTGTTCCACGTGGATATATTGCGATTTTGTGCACACCCTTTATTTTAAAGGATTAAAAAAAAACCACACAAACCTTTCTTTATATTTACAATATTTGTCATTTTTGAAGTATGTTAGAGTGGGGCATTCTGAAACCTTGAGGAGATGCTGTGTGTAATAGATTTTGTAAGCAGCTGAATGGTAAAAGATTGTAATAACAGGTTGCGGGTGTGGAACATAATTTTTAAACTTGTTTTTAGTTATAGCAGGACATCTGCTGCAATGAGTTAATATTGTTAATTCATATACAGCCGTAGTTTAAAATCTGAAATAAAAACACAAAATTCTGACCATTCACGAGATTGATCCCTGGGAATGCGGGACTGTCATACAAGGAAAGATTGAAAAGACTAGGCTTGTATTCACTGGAGTTTAGAAGGATGAGGGGGGATCTTATAATAATAATAATAATAACTTTATTATGGACTCAGGGTCCAGACAAGGGGCAACATTGCATTAAAAATGCATTGCATATCAAATATAAATATTATATAAAATCATGGTAAATCACAATAAAACATCATAATTTATACATTTAAAAAACCCACAATACTTAAGTTAAAAATCCAGAGTAAAAGATGATCAATGTCGTACAACGAGACAACGACACTACTGTCTCCACAGCTGGGATTCGTAGCGTGTAGTGCTAACCCTTATGTTTGTCAAGGCCACAATAAGCACATTTTTAGAGTCATTTATCCTGCAAATGAATTTATACATGTGGTGTCTTAGGATAGCTTCTAAAGTACTGACTCCTACAGCCACAAACATATTACTGGCACTACACCATCTTGGTTGCCTTAGCAGTGTTCTCATGGCATCGTTATATGCCACCTTTAGTCTCTGCATACTTGTCTTTAAATAGTTCGACCACAGGTGCGCAGTGTATAGAAACGTATAAAATCATAAAAGGACTGGACAAGCTAGATTCAGGAAAACGGTTTCCAATGTTGGGCAAGTCCAGAACCAGGGGCCACAGTCTTAGAATAAAGTGGAGGCCATTTAAGACTGAGGTGAGAAAAAACGTTTTCACCCAGAGGGTTGTGAATGTGTGGAATCCCCTGCCACAGAGGGCAGTGGGGACTAAATCACTGGATGGATTTAAGAAAGAGTTAGATAGAGCTCTCGGGGCTAGTAGATTCAAGGGATGTGGGGAGAAGGCGGGCATGGGTTATTGATTGGGGACGATCGACCGTGTTCACAATGAATAGCGGTGCTGGCTGGAAGGGCCGAATGGCCGCCTCCTGCACCCTATTTTCTATGTATCTTTGTTAATATACTCAGCAAGTCAGATAGCATCTGTGGACAGTCCCAGTTCTGACCTTGGGTTTTCCACTGTATCTCTTTGACCAGATGCTGCGGGATGTACCGAGTTTCCTGCATGTTCATTATTGAATGCTTTTTGTGATTTGTTTTTTAACTCTGCGTGAAACTTGGCAAGCAGTCGCACAAGATCCCAAACAATAATGCGACAACAGCCAGATAATATGTTAATCTATCTGGTTGTCAAAGCATACAATGCCTGAAGACTAAGGAAGTTCGGCATGCCCCCAATGATTTTACCTAACTTACCCTGATGCACTATTGACAGTGTCCTAATGGAATGCGTTACAACTTGAGTGTGGCAACTACTCTGCTACAAACCATAAGAAGTGACAGTTCATGACCCTATCACCCAAACCAATCTCCCCACCTCTCCCAATCGACACCACCTATAAGGGCTCTCGCTTAACTTTTTTTCCCGGCAACCGTGGCAGCTTTTTAGGTTGCCAAATGACAGTTTAGGTGGTCATTTAAGATGGCTCCTGGCCCATGGTTACATATATGCTTAACCACGCACACTACAGATTGATGCAAGCATGTTTTCTATGAAGGACCGAAAATTATCATGACATGACCATAACATGGGTCGTTATTGCTATTAGTACAGAAACATTCTCGCTTCCCAAATAATTTATCCACAACAAAATATACAGGTTGCAAGGAATTTTCTAAAGGCATTTTATGATAATGGCTGTTAAAACTGACTATACCCATCTGACAGGTTAAACATTACACTAACTAACAAGAGATGGCAAAGGACATAAATGCAGCAAATGTTCTTTTGGTAATATATTTAAAGGTGTCAAGTCGCCACATTCCCGAACATTCAGATTAGATGTATGTGGTGTGAACAGCAATGAAGATACCCAGTTTGTCAGCAACAATTTAAAAACAAATTGTTGATAAATGCTTTTTACATCATTCCCACCAGAATTAACCTTAAAATTTCAACTGAAATATCTCCTGACCAAATTTGTGATGTATATGACTGACTGTAGAAGTAAAACCTGGATAAATCCAACGTATAGTTGTAAATGTTGCTCATTAAATAACTACAGTACTGATACTCCATATTAAGAGCATTGATTTGCCGTTAAAATGAATTCTGTAATAACGTGTCAACGGTAGCAGCAGTGACAATCGAACATTGCGGTTTTAATGTTTCACGTGTTCACAATTTAATTAATCCATCTTTCTGGATTAAAACAAATAATAACATTTGTATTTAAAACATATTTGATTGCATTCCGTTATCAAAATAGTCAATGTTGGCTCTGAAGACATTTCCAGCACAATAGGGTCGGGGGTGGTGGGGGGGTGAATCAGTGCAGGATGGATAGATGGTGGGGGGGGGGGGGCTTGAGAAGGCAATCGGTGCGGATTGGATGGATTGATGCAGGGGAATTAGTGCGTGTTGGTTGGAGTAGGTAAAATTGTGAGGAGAGAGCACGGGGATGCCAGTGGGTTGAATCTGTGCAGGATGGATGGTGGGAGCAGTGTAGGATGGATGGGAAGGGGAGTCAGTACAGGGTGAATTGGGGAACCTGTGTAGGATTGATGGGGAGTGGCAGGAGAATCAATGCGATGGGGGGGGGGGGGGGGGGGGAGTAGATGATGAGGGGAGCACAGGGGATGTTAGTGAGGCAGGAATGGGGATCAGTGCGGGGTGGAGAGCAGGAGTGTCAGGATGAGGTGGGTGTACGAGAGAGAGAGAGAGAGAGATAAAGGGGCAGAGGAGGTGGGAAGGAAGGTCAGCGCTCCTCGGACAACACCAGCATCATCGCTCAAATCTCTATCAAAATATGGAGGGGACCGGGGGACATAATATCTTGGCAGCCGCGCGCACAAGATTTGGACGCTCAATCCAGCACTAAATGCAGCTCAACTCTGCCTGGTCATGCCTGGACTGATGACATATTTCCCGTAAATCCTGGCAGGGATAACCTGGCGGGACAGGCAGACATCCTCGGCAGCTTTTTAGGTTGCCAAATGATAGTTTAGGTGGTCATTTAAGATGGCTTGCATGACGCGTGCGATAATGTGCTCGGACGAAGTGCGTAGTTACCAGTTGGAATTATGGTCAATGAAGCATTCACATATTATTTCTGCTTCAAATGAAGTCACGAACTACACATATTCACCAATCAAGACATGATATATACCACAATGACATGCATCAAAATCACAATAAAGTATCTCAACTCTTTTTACACGTTGCAATGAGTGCAATTTCTATTATCTCTTTCCGCTTCCAAACAAAAATCTGGTTGGATTATTCAGCGCATGATCAACTATGGTGAGACCAAACTCAGGCTTGGCGATCGCTTCGCCCAACACCTCCACTCGGTTCGCAATGACCAACCTGATCTCCCGGTGGCTCAACTCCCCCTCCCATTCCGAATCCAACCTTTCTGTCCTCGGCCTCCTCCGTGGCCAGAGTGAGACCACCGTGAATTGGAGGAGCAGCACCTCATATTTCGCTTGGGCAGTTTACACCCCAGCGGTATGAACTTTGACCTCCAATTTCAGGTAGTCCCTGCTTTCTCCTCTGCTTCCCAGGTCTCCCACACTCTCCGCCTCTTCCTTTCTTCTTCTCTCTTTCCCCCCCCCCCCCGCACCCTCACATCAGTCTGAAGAAGGGTCTCGACCCGAAACGTCGCTTGCAGGGAGAATGTGCAAATTCAACACAGACAGTGCCCGAGAACAGGATCGAACGCAGATCTCTGGCGTGTGAGGCAGCAAGTCCACCAGCTGTGCCACTAGATGTTATTTTCCAACACACAAAAAATTATACGTTGATAACTTTGGTTACTAAAAAAAAAAGAAACTATCCATTTTCAGTCTAAAATCTCTAAGTGACACTATGTCCCCCTTTACAACTACTGTATGTTTTAATTCAGTTCAAGACTATGGGGCAGTACATTGTCCATAAAGTTACTGCCTAAAATTGCCAGAGACCCAGAATTGATCCTGAATATGGGTGCTGTCTGTATGGAGTTTTGTTTTCTCGTTTATAACATTATTTACAGAGTACTATGTTTACATATTCTGTTGTGGTGCTGCAAGTAAGGATTTCATTGTTCTAACTGGGACGGGAGAGAATAAAACACTCTTGACTTACGTCGCTAATGTGGGGGATAGAACTAGTGTACAGGTGATCGGTGTTCGGCGTAGACTCGGTGGGCTGAAGGGCCTGTTTCCATGCTGTATCTTTAAATTAAACTAAAAACACTAAAACCAGAGGAAATCTAACGAAGGGATCTGCCCAATTTCTTTCTATCCAGAAATGCTGGCTGCACCATGGATTCCCCCGCACAATGAAAGCATGGAATAGTCTTCCAAAGGTACCCAACCAGACACAACTAAATTTAAGATAGCTCTTTTTTCCCCAAGAACCCTTTTTTGCTTAAGTCCAAGTCAAGAGTCAAGAGAGTTTTATTGTCATGTGTCCCAGATAGGACAATGAAATTGTTGCTTGTTGCAGCACAACAGAATATTTAAACATAATACAGAACAGGAGATAAAATTTCAGTGTCTATATACCATAGACCATATATATACACAATAAATAAAAACATAACATGCAACAGGCTGAGTTTTCAGAGTTTGGTTGTGGTGGGTCCACTCTAGTTTAAATTCCATTTGGAATATTTTTGGAGGACCAGGAAATTCAAGAAGCAAGAGTTACTCCAGCTCTAGGGGGTAATTCTGCGTTGTTTTTCAGCGATCGCGGTGAGGCAGCGACCGGACAGCAATGGCGGCAAGATCTCCCACAATGCAAAGGGAGGGAGAAAGTGGCTGACGCCGACCAGTTGCTGTGGCAGTGCGCATGTGCAGGGGGAGGATGTGCAGGCTGTGGCAGTGTGCATGCCGAGAGGAGACCCGAGACCCGGACACAAATGGCAGCCGGAGATAGAGAGTGACAGACAGGGGGCCCGCGCAGGATTAAACGAGACGTGTCCCGGGTGCTTGCCAGGCCGGGCAAAATGGCATGGCTTTCAGGTTGCCCGGCGGGACTGTAGGTTGCCATTGGCACCCGGGCAACCGTTAATTTCGAGCCCTGATACTTCAATAGAGGTTGCAATCGCTGTCGTACATAGCATTGTAAGGAATGATGATAAAGCACACACACACCAAAATCCTATTCTTCCACTGGCGGAAGTCCACAGGAACTGGAGGACAGAGATGTGTGACAATAGACAATAGGTGCAGGAGTAGGCATTCGGCCTTTGAGCCAGCACCGCCATTCAATAAGATCGTGGCTGATCATCCACAATCAGTACCCCGTTCCTGCCTTCTCCCCATATCCCTTAACTCCGCTATCCCTAAGAGCTTTATCTAACTCTCTCTTGAAAGCATCCAGAGAACCAGCCTGCACCGCCCGCTGAGGTTGAGAATTCCACACACTCACAACTCTCTGTGAAAACGTTTTTCCTCATCTCTGTTCGAAATGGCTTACCCCTTATTCTTAAACTATGGCCCCTGGTTCTGGACTCCCCCAACATCGGGAACGTATTTCCTGCCTCTTGCGTGTCCAAACCCTTAATAACCTTATATGTTTCAATAGGATATCCTCTCATCCTTGCAGAGTATGCAAGCCGAGCCGCTCCATTCTCTCGGCATGTGACAGTCCCGCCATCCCGGGAATTAATCAGGTGAACCTACGCCGCACTCCCTCAATAGCAAGAATGTTCTTCCTCAAGTTTGGAGACTGTCCATCACCCTCCGTCCGTCACCATTCCCGTCGGAAACCAGCACCACTGCGTCGCTAATGTTTTCAACGATGATGAATGAATTAATATTGTCTTCAGCAGCACCATTAATTTCTCTTTAAACTACTTGTGTATAGTGTGATTGTTATGAGTGCTAAACGATAATAATCATTTTCATTGGTTCTAGGTTCATGTGTCAATAATGCCCCAATGCCAAGTTATGTGCATAAGATTATTTAAGTTTCTGATTAAGATAGAAGGGCCTCACTTTTCCACGGCTGTCCGGGGCGGGGAGAGGGACCCCACCGTTTAGGGGCGGAGTGAGGGGCCGCGCTGTCCGGGGCGGGGGAGCGGAGTGAAGGACCCCACTGTCCAGGACGTGGGAGCAGGGTAGTGACCCCGTTGTCCGGGCGGGGATAATGACCCCACTGTCCGGGTCGGGCCAAGGGACCACATCATCTGAGACGGGAGGGGGGAAAGAGACCACGCTGTTAGGGGCGGAGGAACATTGAGAGGGCCCACGCCGCCCGGGGCGGAGTACGGGGGCCGGGGGCCAGGGAGAGCGCCCCCCCCCCTCCCCCCCCGAAAGCAGATTCCCATCGATGAGTAGGTTTCCGCCAGTCCCGAGTGGACGGGTCTGATCTCGGGGAGTGACTCGAGTTAAAATTTCCCCCCTCACAGGCCGCCCCTCTCCTCCCACTCCCCCTTTTACAACCTTATTAAAAAGGCAAATCAAACTCAAGAGGCCAAGTGTCATATTCCTGCTCCTAATATGTTCATTTATTCTTCCAAATAAACCTAATTTCCAGGAAATAAAATAAACAAATAAGAAAAAAAAACAATTATTATATAATAAAAAAATAAAGAATACATCTTAACAATGAATGGAGCAATTTCACATAACAATATCTATAGAGACGTGTATTCAAATCCCAGAATACATCTTTTCATCTAATCCTGCACCAGGGTACTTATTGAGTTACAATGCTGAGCTCAGCTACCCCTTTAAATAATCAGTGAATAGAGACCATATTTGTTCAAAAAGTTCATATTTGTCCATTAGGGCAAACCTAATTCTCTCCAAATGCAACATCTCCGACATTTCCACAGTCCACATTTTGATTGTGGGGGATAATGTTCCCTTCCAGAATTTTAATATTAATTTTTTCCCAATTATCAAACGGTATTCAAGAAAATTTATTTGACTTACTGTTAATATTAAGCTTGGGTCAGGAACTCCTAATATTATTCGCTTTAGATCGGGGTCCAATTTAGTTTTAAGAACTTCAGAAATGATTCTAAAAATATCAGCCCAATAACTATTAAGTTTTATGCATGCTACAAAACTATGCGTTAAGTTAGCTTGTAAATTTTGACATTCATCACAAATAGAAGAAATATTAGGAAAAATTGTATTTAATTTCGTTTTTGAGTAGTGTGATCTATGTAATACTTTAAATTGTATCAAGGTGTGTCTGGCATTTAGTGAGCATCTGTGTATACGTTGTAAACTTTCTTCCCAATATAACTTTCATTATAGATAGACCTATTTCATTTTCCCATATCTGTCGGTATGACTCTGTTGTTGGGGCTTCCCTATCCAAAAGAGTATTATATATGTACGCTATTAGTTTTTATGTATTTGGATGCTTGTTAAGCCACTTATCCAGTAATCCTGGTTCTCTATTCTTATAGTCATGCATGTTTGACTTGATATAGTCTCTAATTTGTAAATACCTAAACAAGTTATTTGCATGCAATCCATAGATATCTTTTAACTCTTGAAATGAGAGAAATTTTCCTTACCTGTAAAGGTGTTCTATCCTTATAATTCCTAAATGTCTCCAGTGTCTAAACCCCTTATCCAGTATAGAAGGTTTAAATAAAGGATTATTCATAATTGGTAAACAAAGTGACATATTATCCAAATGTAAAGTCATAACAATTTGTTTCCAAATACATCTATTGCTATAAATTATAGGGTTTTCCCAGTAGGTTTTTTTTGTACTTCACTTGGAGCAAGAAGAATCGAACTTATATCAAACGGTAAACAGTCTTCCTTTTCCATCTTTAGCCAAGCTGGTTCCTGATCCATTTTTACCAACCAAAAATTCATATTCTTAATCTGAACCGCCCGGAAATAATATTAAAAATTAGGTAATGCTAATCCTCCATTTATCTTGGATTTACATAAGTGTTTTTTACTTATTTTGTGATTTTTATAATCCCAAATAAAGCTGTTAATAATAGAATCGATTTAAAAAAAAATAATTTAAAAAAAGTTTTAGGGAGATATAAAGGGATAGCTTGAAATAAATATAATAATTGTGGTAAAAAGATCATTTTTTGGCATTTATTCAGCCAATCATTGATATTGGTAGTGTTTTCCAGTATAGAATATTATTTTTTAGTTTATTCAATAACGGAGGATAATTTAATTTGAATTAAAAATTATAAGATTTGGATACATTAATTCCTAGATATTTAAATTTGTCTGTAACTATTTTAAACGGGAATTGTTGTAATATATTTGATTTTATTCCAGTTATAGGCATAATTTCACTTTTATTCCAATTAATTCTATATCCTGACTATGTTTTATCCCATCTTATTTCCTGGATACACACTATATTTCCACGTATATTTGTTCCATTATTTTGGGGGTTTATAACAGATGTCAGAGGGGTTGAATGGGGGGCTCTGGACCGGGGGGGGGGTTCTGTGCAGGATGGATGGGGGGGGGGGGCAGTACAGAATGAATGGGGGATCAGTACAGGATGAATGGTGTACCCAAAAATGCCACGTTTCCGGTCGAGACCTTTCGTCAGACTGATCACCCCCCCCCCCCCATTGTTCTTGAGTGGGGGGGATCAGTACAGGATGAATGGGGGGGGGGGGGAAACAGCGCAGGGTGAATGGGATGATCAGTACAGGATGAATGTGGGGGGGGGGGGTCAGTACAGTGGGGATCGGAGGGCCTTGCAGGATGAATAGGGGGTTCACTACAGGATGAATGAGTGGATCGCTACAGGATGGATGGGGGTTTCACTACAGGATGAATGGGGAGTTTGTTAAAGGATGAATGGGGGGGGGTCAGTACAGGATGAATGGGGGGGTTTGCTACAGGATGAATGGGGGGGTCATTACAGGATGAATGGGGGGTTTTGCTACAGGATGAATGGGGGGGGGGGGTCAGTACAGGATGAATGGGCCCGATTAGTAAAACATGAATGGGGAAATCACTACAGGATGGATTGGGGGGGATCAGTAAAAGATGAAAGGGAAGATCACTACAAGATGGATGGGGGATCGGCGCAGGGCAAATGGAGGGTGGGTCAGTACGGGATGAATGGAGGAGAAGTGCAGGATGAACGGGATAAGGGGGTCAGTACAGGATGAATTGGGGGTCCAGTGTGGGATGGATGGGGAATGGCAGGAAAATCAATGCGAGGTGGATAGGGTGATCAGTGCAGGATGAATAGATTGGGGGGGGGGAGGGGAGCACAGGGGATGTCAGTGAGGACTGAATTGAGGCGGGAATGGGGATCAGTGCGGGATGGAGAGGAGGGGTCCCAGGATAAGGGTGGTGTACGAGAGAGAGAGAGAGCGAGAGAGAGAGAGAGAGAGAGAGAGAGGGGAGGTGGGTAGGAAGGAAGGTCAGTGCTCATCGGACAACATTGCCCCGCTGCCTTGGCCGTCCCTGTCCACCACCAAGTGCCGCCACCAAAGGGGGAGGCGGTTGGCATCTCCTCGCCACCGCTTCCTGTCCTCCGCCAAGCAACAGCAAGGTGCGGGGCTGAGCGATGCAGGTGCCTCAGACGGCGAAAGGAGGCCTCCCCCTCCCTGCCTCGGCGTGCGGGAGGGTTTGTTTTGAAAGGGGATATGGCGGAGTGGCAAGCAGTGGCCGCTATCAGTGCGGGGTGCGGGAGGAGGGGGAGCCGCTGACGCTGTTATTCGCTCCGACCGTGCCTCATGCCGCACCCAGTATCTTTGCCCCGCACTACAGATTTGTTACCAAAGATACTGAAGGAACTCCTCTAGTACCTTTGCTTGTTACCGCTGCCGACACGAAATGTCACGTTCTTTCTCTCTAGAGATGCTGCCTGACCCGCTGAGTTACTCCAGTTTTTTGTGTCTTATCTTCGGTATAAACCAGTATCTGCAGTGCCAAGCTGGGCAAAATGACTAGGCGTTTAGGTTGCCCGGCGGAACTTTGGGTGGTCATTGGCACCCGGGCAACCACTAATTTTCAGCCCTGGGTTTGATTTATTGATAAGACAAGCTTGTATTTGAGGGACTGAATCAGACTGAAGAAGGGTCTTGACCCGAAATGTCACCCATTTAAAAAAAAAACCTTCTCCCCAGAAATGCTGCTTGTCCCGCTGAGTTACTCCAGCATTTTGTGTCTGCCTGCAATTTAGACCAACATCTGCAGTTCTTTCCTACACGGTTGGAAAGATTGTGATGTCACCAGTCGAAAGTGTTGTCCTGCTCCTTGCAATTGTTGTCTAATACCGGCTTTTAATCTATTTATTACAGAGCAGCGGAATGCAGGAACGGCAGTCACCACCATGGCTGATGGAGCGGACCAGGGAGGAGATCCAGTGGCCTCGACAACAAGGACAGACGACGGTGTGTTGCAGCATTATGTCAGATATAAATGTCCCAACAATGTGACCGGATCGGATTTCCTGACCTGCAGCACACATGGGAGAGGGAATAGGGGATCAACGGAAGGGCGAGAGACCTGAGCCGGAGGGAGTACAGGAATGATAGGGCAGGTCTGTCTGCATTAGGGTCATTTGATGGGTATAAAGACTGCCTGGGAGCAGTTACAGGAGGGGAACAAACAGCTACAAGAGGGGAACGAACAACAGACTGATTCCTGGGATGTCAGGACTTTCATATGAGGAAACACCGGATAGACTCGGCTTGTACTCGCTAGAATTTAGAAGATTGAGGGGGGATCTTATAGAAACTTACAAAATTCTTAAGGGGTTGGACAGGCTAGATTCAGGAAGATTGTTCCCGATGTTGGGGAGGTCCAGAACAAGGGGGTCACAGTTTTAGGATAAGGGGAATTCCTTTAGGACCGAGATGAGGAAAACATTTTTCACACAGAGAGTGGTGAGTCTCTGGAATTCTCTGCCACAGAAGGTAGTTGAGGCCAGTTCATTGGTTATAGTTAAGAGGGAGTTAGATGTGGCCCTTGTGGCTAAAGGGATCAGGGGGTATGGAGAGAAGGCAGGGTACAGGATACTAAGTTGGATGATCAGCCATGATCATATTGAATGGCGGTGCAGGCTCGAAGGGCCGAATGGCCTACTGCTGCACCTGCATCTATGTCTCTTTTGTATGTGATAATTGGAGGTTTTTAAAAGGTGGATAACTGTTGTGACTCAGCGTGGCCGTCAGCGGAAGAAGCAAATAAGTTGTTTGTGAGCCAGTGTGAGCCTGTCCCACTTAGGAAACCTGAACAGAAACCTCTGGTGACCTTGCGCCCACTCAAGGTTTTCATCAGTCCCCAGAGGTTTTGGTCACTCGCCTGGAAAGCCTCACACACGCACACACACACCGTTTAATGGAGAATTGTATCTTTCAGCTATGATAATAGAGAATGTCTGCAAGATAGCAAAGGATAATCCCTGTTTGTTGAGGATGAATCAGTTGGAGAGCTGAGTGTGGAGAGGAACACACGTTTGTTCAACAGTTAAGTAGTTCAATATGTAACTGTGCAGTGAAATTATTTTGGCACATGTAGGCATCGCCATTTTCAAAGTCCAAATTTGGACAATGTCCTGTGAACTGTGAACTGACCTCCCTATCCTCACCCATTTTTGTGACCCGTGGGGCGACTCCATCTACCTTGAAGGCTCTGTGGGCATGAGCCCAGTTCACACTCCGAAAGGGCCACTCCTAGCGCCTGACGTCTCCAGCTCTCTCCCGGTAACTTTGGGCGGGTTTGGGCAGCGTCCTGTAGAGATGAGACGGGTGATTCTCCTGTGAAGTGGGACTGGTGGTGGTAGTGCAGACATCGAAGTTGAGTTTCACTTGCACAAAGGGAGAAGAAACAGAGACTTTAAGACTTTGCCTTCCATCACAGTGAGGTGTTTGGTGAACTCACTGTGGTGGATGTTAAATTTGTGTTTATTGTGTGTTTCTGTCATTTTCTTTATTATATGTATGACTGCAGGGGAACTAAATTTCGTTCAGACCGAAGGGTCCGAATGACAAATAAATAAATAAATTCAAATTCAAAATAAATCACCTGACATCATGGATACCCTGCAGAGTCCAGGCCTGGGATATAATCCTTCTATTCTGGAATGGGAACTCCAGGGATGTGCCATGGGGCCACAGTTTCTAGTAGAGTTGGGATGTTTGCAGTTGGCCCATGAAATGGTTTATTTCCCCTTCCAGCTAGTGAGTATCATGGTGGTGTGGAAGCTTTCATCCTGGATGGCAGTTTTGTGTTTGGAAGGGGCCAACAGAGTGTGGCGGTAATTCCCCATCCGAGGGTGTATCCTCCCGTTCTCTATGAGTTGATGCCTCCAATCAGACGACGCATGGATGTTGTGGATTGACCTTGTTTGGTCTGGAATAATGATATGGTGATCAGGGGATTTGAAAGATTCGAGGATCTGGCACAGATGATGAATTGGGTCTTTGGGTAGGTCAGCTAAAAGGCATTTGAAATCCTGCGCTTGCTATTTGGTTCCTGAGTTACAGAGGTATACCATACCTTTTTGTTTTCAATTGGGTGTTTTTCTCATCTCCTCTATATTGCTGGTATTTGATGCTTCTGTTCCAGGAAATATTCAACATGGATATATTGTGATTTTGTGCACACCCTTTCTTTTAAAGGATTAAAAAAACACACAAACCTTTCTTTATATTTACAATATTTGTCATTTTTGAAGTATGTTAGAGTGGGGCATTCTGAAACCTTGAGGAGATGCTGTGTGTAATAGATTTTGTAAGCAGCTGAATGGTAAAAGATTCAATAACAGGTTGCGGGTGTGGAGATGCTGTGTGTAATAGATTTTGTAAGCAGCTGAATGGTAAAAGATTCAATAACAGGTTGCGGGTGTGGAACGTAATTTTTAAACTTGTTTTTAGTTATAGCAGGACATCTGCTGCAATGAGTTAATATTGTTAATTCATATACAGCCGTAGTTTAAAATCTGAAATAAAAACACAAAATTCTGACCATTCACGAGATTGATCCCTGGGCTGGCGGGACTGTCATACAAGGAAAGATTGAAAAGACTAGGCTTGTATTCACTGGAGTTTAGAAGGATGAGGGGGATCTTATAATAATAATAATAATAATAACTTTATTATGGACTCAGGGTCCAGACAAGGGGGCAACATTACATTAAAAATGCATTGCATATCAAATATCATAAATATTATATAAAATCATGGTAAATCACATAAAAACATCATAATTTATACATTTAAAAAACCCACAATACTTAAGTTAAAAATCCAGAGTAAAAGATGATCAATGTCGTACAACGAGACAACGATACTAGTGTCTCCACAGCTGGGATTCGTAGCGTGTAGTGCTAACCCTTATGTTTGTCAAGGCCACAATAAGCACATTTTTAGAGTCATTTATCCCGCAAATGAATTTATACATGTGGTGTCTTAGGATAGCTTCTAAAGTACTGACTCCTACAGCCACAAACATATTGCTGGCACTACACCATCTTGGTTGCCTTAGCAGTGTTCTCATGGCATCGTTATATGCCACCTTTAGTCTCTGCATACTTGTCTTTAAATAGTTCGACCACAGGTGCGCAGTGTATAGAAACGTATAAAATCATAAAAGGACTGGACGAGCTAGATACAGGAAAACGGTTTCCAATGTTGGGCAAGTCCAGAACCGGGGCCACAGTCTTAGAATAAAGTGGAGGCCATTTAAGACTGAGGTGAGAAAAAACGTTTTCACCCAGAGGGTTGTGAATTTGTGGAATCCCCTGCCACATAGGGCAGTGGGGACTAAATCACTGGATGGATTTAAGAAAGAGTTAGATAGAGCTCTCGGGGCTAGTAGATTCAAGGGATATGGGGAGAAGGCAGGCATGGGTTATTGATTGGGGACGATCAACCGTGTTCACAATGAATAGTGGTGCTGGCTGGAAGGGCCAAATGGCCTCCTCCTGCACCCTATTTTCTATGTTTCTATGTTAATATGAAAGAGTTGGTTATTAATTGATTATTGTCATATTTAAGCTTTCTTGTTGTAAAAGGCCAATTGTAATGCATGATGGGATTTGGACAACTCACATCATGACAAGGGTTTTTTTAACTTAAGTTGAATAGTTCACAGCTCTCTTACAAGGTTTTTTATGTAAGTTGAAGAGGTTAATCAGATAAGAAGGGGCCCAGAAGATGCCATTGGGGTGTCTGGTTTTTTGGCAAAGAGTGAAAAACAACTCCATATTTGGAGGTGGATGATGATTTTTTGTACATTTCCGTCATGCAATTTGTTTATATCTGTACGTATATAAGCTTGAGTTTCGCTGGTATTTCTTTGTGTGTGCTGCTGGAGATTCAGACGTGAAACTGTTGCCTCTGGGTCTCTAGGTCCACACCCGTCAGACGTTAAATTAAAGCTTTGTACGGTCTTAAGAATTTGTACTTTGTCTATCTTTTTAAGAGAACTTTTTCAAATATACTCGGCAAGTCAGATAGCATCTGTGGACGGTCCCAGTTCTGACGTTGGATTTTCCACTGTACCTCTTTGACCAGATGCTGCGGGATGTACCGAGTTTCCTGCATGTTCATTATTGAATGCTTTTTGTGATTTGTTTTTTAACTCTGCGTGAAACTTGGCAAGCATTCGCACAAGATCCCAAACAATAATGCGACAACAGCCAGATAATATGTTAATCTATCTGGTTGTCAAAGCATACAATGCCTGAAGACTAAGGAAGTTCGGCATGCCCCCAATGATTTTACCTAACTTACCCTGATGCACTATTGACAGTATCCTAATGGAATGCGTTACAACTTGAGTGTGGCAACTACTCTGCTACAAACCATAAGAAGTGACAGTTCATGACCCTATCACCCAAACCAATCTCCCCACCTCTCCCAATCGACACCACCTATCAGGGCTCTCGCTTAACTTTTTTTCCCTGTTGCCAGCCGGGCAGCCTTGGCAGCTTTTTAGGTTGCCAAATGACAGTTTAGGTGGTCATTTAAGATGGCTCCTGGCCCATGGTAACATATATGCTTAACCACGCACACTACAGATTGATGCAAGCATGTTTTCTATGAAGGACCGAAAATTATCATGACATGGCCATAACATGGGTCGTTATTGCTATTAGTACAGAAACATTCGCACTTCCCACATAATTTATCCACAACAAAATATACAGGTTGCAAGGAATTTTCTAAAGGCATTTTATGATAATGGCTGTTAAAACTGACTATACCCATCTGACAGGTTAAACATTACACTAACTAACAAGAGATGGCCAAAGGACATAACTGCAGCAAATGTTCTTTTGGTAATATATTTAAAGGTGTCAAGACGTCACATTACCGGACATTCAGATTAGATGTATGTGGTATGACAGTTTGTAAGCAACAATTTTTTTTTAATTGTTGACAAATGCTTTTTCCATCATTCCCACCAGAATTAACCTTAAAATTTCAACTGAAATATCTCCTGACCAAATTTGTGATGTATATGACTGACTAGAAGTAAAACCTGGATTAAATCCAACGTATAATTGTGAATGTTGCTCATTAACTAACTACAGTACTGATGCTCCATATTAAGAGCATTGATTTGACGTTAAAATGAATTCTGTAATAACGTGTCAACGGCAACAGTGACAATCGAACACTGCGGTTTTAATGTTTCACGTGTTCACAATTCAATTAATCCGTCTTTATGGATTAAAACAAATAATAACATTGAGAATTAAAACATATTTGATTGCATTCCGTTATCAAACTTAGTCAATGTTAGCTCTGAAGACATTTCCAGCACAATAGGGTCGGGAGGGGAGTGGGGTGAATCAGTGCAGGATGGATAGATGGGGGGGGGGGGGGGGGCTTGAGAAGGCAAGCGGTGCGGATTGGATGGATTGATTGTGTGGATTGGATGGAATTAGTGCGTGTTGGTTGGAGGAGGTAAAATTGTGAGGGGAGAGCATGGGGGATGACAGTGGGTTGAATGGGCGGATCTGTGCAGGATGGATGGTGGGAGCAGTGCAGGATGGATGGGAAGGGGAGCCGGTACAGGGTGAATTGGGGAACCTGTGTAGGATTGATGGGAGTGGCAGGAGAATCAATGCGAGGAATAGATGAGGGGTAGATAAGGAGGAGAGCACAGGGGATGTTATTGAGGTAGGAATGGGGATCAGTGCGGGATGGAGAGGAGGGGTATTGGGATGAGGAGAGGTGTATGAGAGAGAGAGAGAGAGAGATAAAGGGGCAGAGGAGGTGGGAAGGAAGGTCAGCGCTCCTCGGACAACACCGGCATCACCGCTCAAATCTCCAAATATGGAGGGGACCGGAGGACATAATATCTTGGCGGCCGCATGCGCACACTCGCGCGCGAGATTTGGACGCTCAATCCAGCATTAAATGCAGCTCAACTCTGCCTGTCTCGCCTGGTCATGCCTGGACTGATGACATATTTCCCGTAAATCCTGGCAGGGATAACCTGGCGGGACAGGCAGACAACCTCGGCCGTTTTTTAGGTTGCCAAATGACAGTTTAGGTGGTCATTTAAGATGGCTTGCATGACGCGTGCGATGATGTGCTCGGTCGAAGTCGCAAACTAAACATATTCACCAATCAAGACATGATATATACCACAATGACATGCATCAAAATCACAATAAAGTATCTCAACTCTTTTTACACGATGCAATGAGTGCAATTTCTATTATCTCTTTCCACTTCCAAACAAATATCTGGTTGGATTATTCAGCGCATGATCAACTATGGTGAGACCAAACTCAGGCTTGGCGATCGCTTCGCCCAACACCTCCACTGGGTTCGCAATAACCAACCTGATCTCCCGGTGGCTCAACTCCCCTCCCATTCCGAATCCAACCTTTCTGTCCTCGGCCTCCTCCATGGCCAGAGTGAGACCACCGTAAATTGGAGGAGCAGCACCTCATATTTCGCTTGGGCTGTTTACACGCCAGCGGTGTGAACTTTGACCTCCAATTTCAGTTAGTCCCTGCTTTCTCCTCCGCTTCCCAGGTCTCCCACACTCTCCGCCTCTTCTTTTCTTCTTCTCTCCACCCCCCCCACCCCCCCCGCACCCTCACATCAGGCTGAAGAAGGGTTTCAACCCGAAATGTCGCCATTTCCATCGCTCCTTAGATGCTGCCTCACCTGCTGAGTTTCTCGAGCATTTTTGTCGACCCATTCACACCAGTTCTGTTATCCCACTTTCCTCACCCACTCCCTGCACATTAGGGGCAATTTTACAGAGACAAGTTAACCTACAAAGCCAATGCGTCTTTGGGATGTGGGGGGAAACCCACACCCTTGCAGGGAGAGTGTGCAAATTCAACACAGACAGTGCCCGAGAACAGGATCGAACACAGATCTCTGGCGTGTGAGGCAGCAAGTCCACCAGCTGTGCCACTATATTTTATTTTCCAACACACAAAAATTTATACGTTGATAACTTTGGTTACTAAAAAAAAAAGAATCTATCCATTTTCAGTCTTAAATCTCTAAGTGACGCTATGTCTCCCTTTACAGTTACTGTATGTTTTAATTCAGTTCAAGACTATGGGGCAGTACATTGGCTATAAAGTTGCTGCCTAAAATTGCCAGAGACCCAGAATTGATCCTGAATATGGGTGCTGTCTGTATGGAGTTTTGTTTTCTCGTTTATAACTTTGTTTACAGAGTACTATGTTTACATATTCTGTTGTGGTGCTGCAAGTAAGGATTTCATTGTTCTAACTGGGACGTGAGAGAATAAAACACTCTTGACTCACGTCGCTAATGTGTGGGATAGAACTAGTGTACGGGTGGTCGGCGTGGACTTGGTGGGCCGAAGAGCCTGTTTCCACACTGTATCTTTAAATTAAACTAAAACCAGAGCAAATCTAAAGAAGGGATCTACCCGAAACGCCGCCCAATTTCTTCTATCCAGAAATGCTGGCTGCTCCATGGATTCCCCCGCACATGAAAGCATGGAATAGTCTTCCAAAGGTACCCAACCAGACACAACTAAATTTAAGGTAGCTCTTTTTTCCCCAGGAACCCTTTTTTGCTTACGTCCAAGTCAAGAGAGTTTTATTGTCATGTGTCCCAGATAGGACAATGAAATTCTTGCTTGTTGCAGCACAACAGAATATGTAAACATAATACAGAACAGGAGATAAAAGTTCAGTGTCTATATACCTAGACCATATATATACACTATAAATAAAAAAATAAAATGCAACAGGCTGAGTTTTCAGAGTTTGGAGTTTGGTTGTGGTGGGTCCACTCTAGTTTAAATTCCATTTGGAATATTTTTGGAGGACCAAGAAACTCCAGGGGGTAATTCTGCATTGTTTTTCAGCGGTGAGGTGGCGACCGGACAGCAACGGCGGCAAGATCTCCCACAATGCAAAGGGAGGGAGAAAGTGGCCGATGCTGACCAGTTGCCGTGGCAGTGTGCATGCCGAGCGGACACAAATGGCAGCCGGAGATAGAGAGTGACAGAGAGGGGGCCCGCGCAGGATTAAATGAGAAGTGTCCCGGGTGCTTGCCAGGCCGGGCAAAATGGCATGGATTTCAGGTTGCCCGGCGGGACTGTAGGTTGCCATTGGCACCCGGGCAACTGTTAATTTCGAGCCCTGATACTTCAATAGAGGTTGCAATCGCTGTCGTACATAGCATTGTAAGGAATGATGATAAAGCACACACACACCAAAATCCTATTCTTCCAGCGGCGGAAGTCCACAGGAACTGGAGGACAGAGATGTGTGACAATAGACAATAGGTGCAGGAGTAGGCATTCGGCCCTTTGAGCCAGCACCGCCATTCTATAAGATCATGGCTGATCATCCACAATCGGTACCCCGTTCCTGCCTTCTCTCCATATCCCTTAACTCCGCTATCCCTAAGAGCTTTATCTAACTCTCTCTTGGAAGCATCCAGAGAACCAGCCTCCACCGCCCCCTGAGATTGAGAATTCCACACACTCACAACTCGCTGTGAAAACGTTTTTCCTCATCTCTGCTCTAAATGGCATACCCCTTATTCTTAAACTATGGCCCCTGGTTCTGGACTCCCCCAACATCGGGAACATGTTTCCTGTCCCTTGCATGTCCAAACCCTTAATAATCTTATGTTTCAATAGGATATCCTCTCATCCTTCCAGAGTATGCAAGCCGAGCCGCTCCATTCTCTCGGCATGTGACAGTCCCACCACCCTGGGAATTAACCAGGTGAACCTATGCCGTACTCCCTCAATAGCAAGAATGTTCTTCCTCATGTTTGGAGACTGTCCATCACCCTCCGTCCGTCACCATTACTGTCAGAAACCAGCACCACTGCGTCGCTAATGTTTTCAATGATGATGAATGAATTAATATTGTCTGCAGCAGCACCATTAATTTCTTTTTACACTACTTGTGTATAGTGTGATTGTTATGAGTGCTAAACAATAATAATCATTTTCATTGGTTCTCGGTTCATGTGTCAATAATGCCCCAATGCCAAGTTATGTGCATAAGATTATTTAAGTTTCTGATTAAGATGGAGGGGCCTCACATTTCCACAGCTGTCCGGGGCGGGGAGAGGGACCCCACCGTTTAGGGGCGGGGTGAGGGGCCGCGCTGTCCGGGGCGGGGGAGCGGAGTGAAGGACCCCACGGTCCAGGCCGTGGGAGCAGGGTAGAGACCCTGTTGTCCGGGCGGGGATAATGACCCCACTGTCCGAGTCGGGCCAAGGGACCACATCATCTGAGATGGGAGGGGGAAAAGAGACTGCGCTGTTAGGGGCGGAGGACCATTGTGAGGGGCAATGGGGCGGCGGACTGGCGAGTGGGAGCTCACTGCCCCCCCCCCCCCCCCCCCCCCCCCCCCCCGGCAGCAGATTCCCACCGATGAGTAGGTTTCCGCCAGTCCCGAGTGGACGGGTCTGATCTTGGGGAGTGACTCCAGTTAAATTTCCCCCCTCACAGGCCGCCCCTCTCCTCCCACTCCCCCCTTTTACAACCTTATTAAAAAGGCAAATCAAACTCAAGAGGCCAAGTGTCATATTCCTGCTCCTAATATGTTCATTTATTGTTCCAAATAAACCTAATTTCCAGAAAAATAAAAAATTGTAAAAATAAACAAATAAGAAAAAAAACTATTAATATATAATATAATTATGGGTAAAGATTAGTTTTAGACACATAGAAACATTGAAAATATGTGCAGGAGTAGGCCATTCGGTCCATCGAGTCAGCGCCACCATTCAATATGATCAAGGCTGATCATACACAATCAGTACCCCGTTTCTGCTTTCTCCCCATATCCCTTGATTCCGTTAGTGATTCCAACTATATCTAACTCTCTCTTGAATATATTCAATGAATTGCCTTCCACTGCCTTCTGTGGTAGAGGATTCCACAGAATCACAAGTCTCTCGGTGTCCTCAAGGTTTTTCCTCATTTCAGTCCTAAATGGACTACCACATATTCTTAACCTGGTTTAAGAACTGGTTCTGAACTCCCCCAAAATCCAGAACATTTTTTATGCATCTAGCCTGTCCAATCCCTTAAGAATTGTTTCTGTGTCAAAAAGATCCCCTCTCATCCATCTAAATTCCAGTGAACATCAGCCCAGTTGCTCCATTCTTTCATCATATGTCAGTTCCTCCACCCTGGGAATTAAGCTTGTGAACCCACGCTGCTCTCCCTCAATAGCAAGAATGTCGTTCTTCAAGTTCAGAGACCAAAACTGCAGGTGTGGTCTCACCAGTGCCCTGTACAACCAGGGTCGGTCTTAGGCTGATTGGACCGATTTTTCGCCGAAGGGGGGGCCCCGCATTAATTTCCGTATTTCATATGGAAATACAAATTTGCTTTGTCAAATAAAGATTTTTAAAAAAACATTCGCCATACGGATTTTTTTACATGGAATACAGGCGCTATACGGTCTTCAGACACAAACGATGTGTTAACCACTGTAGTGTTAACAGCCAGTTGTGTTAACAGCTGGTGGTTAACAAGTAGTTATCCAATGTGTCATCAATGCATCGATCCACATTCCTCAGTAAATGTGTAATTGTGTTTTAGACGAGGTATTAATGACGCTGCGTTCCTTTGAATACAATTCACGCGGTGTCATTAACACTTTTTAGAATATTTTTATTAGAAGCAATGCATATTGTCTAAGGTACAACAGTTCTTCAAATACCAATTAGACTTGTCACAAAAATTGTACAGATGTTACAGAATAATTTATGTATGCTTCTGTTTTTTTTTGGAAAGTAAAAGTGATAAAAAAGTATAGATCAATAATCAATAGATAGTGATTAAATAATAATAATGATTATATAAGAAAATAAAAAAATAAAAAAGAATAAAAAAATTAAAAAAATTATAAAAATAAACGAATTTAAAAAAACCCGATTATTATATAATAAAAAAATAAAGAATACATCTTAACAATGAATGGAACAATTTCACATAACAATATCTATAGGCACAAATCCCAGAATAGACCTTTTCATCTAATCCTACACCAGGGTACTTATTGAGTTACAATGCTGAGCTCAGCTACCCCTTTAAATAATCAATGAATGGAGACCATATTTGTTCAAAAAGTTCATATTTGTCCATTAGGACAAACCTGATTCTCTCCAAATGCAACGTCTCCGACATTTCCACAGTCCACATTTTGATTGTGGGGATAATGTTCCTTTCCAGAATTTTAATATTAATTTTTTTCCAATTATCAAACGGTAATCAAGAAAATTTCTTTGACTTACTGTTAACAATATTAAGCTTGTATCAGGAACTCCTAATATTATTCGCTTTAGATCGAGGTCCAATTTAATTTTAAGAACTTCAGAAATGATTCTAAAAATATCAGCCCAATAACTATTAAGTTTTATGCATGCTACAAAACTATGCGTTAAATTAGCTTCTAAATTGTGACATTTATCGCAAATAGAAGAAATATTAGGAAAAATTCTATTTAATTTCGTTTTTGAGTAGTGTAATCTATGTAATACCTTAAATTGTATCAAGGAATGTCTGGCATTTAATGAGCAACGGTGTATACATTGTAAACTTTCTTCCCAAGTGTCTTTCGTTATAGATAGACCTATTTCATTTTCCCATATCTGTCGGTATGATTCTGTTGATGGGACTTCCCTATCCAAAAGAGTATTATATATGTACGCTATTAGTTCTTCTGTATTTGGATGCTTGTTAAGCCACTCATCCAGTAATCCTGGTTCTCTGTTCTTATAGTCTTGCATGTTTGACTTGATATAGTCTCTAATTTGTAAATACCTAAACAAGTTATTTGGGTGCAATCCGTAGATATCTTTTAACTCTTGAAATGAGAGAAATGTTCCTTTCCTGTAAAGGTGTTCTATCCTTATAATTCCTAAATGTTTCCAGTGTCTAAACCCCTTATACAGTATAGAAGGTTTAAATAATGGATTACACAAAAAGCTGGAGAAACTCAGCGGGTGCAGCAGCATCTAAGGAGCGAAGGAGATAGGCGACGTTTCGGGTCGAGACCCTTCTTCAGAATGGTCAGGGATCAGGGAAACGAGAGATATAGACGGTGATGTGGGGAGATAAAGAACAATGAATGAAAGATTTGCAAAAAAGTATCGATGATAAAGGAAACAGGCCATTGTAATCTGTTTGTTGTGTGAAAATGAGAAGCTAGGGTGACTTGGGTGGGCGAGAGATAGAGAGAGAAGGAATGCCAGGGCCCCACGGCTGAGGGAGAGGTGGGAAGGGGAGGAGGCAGCCAGGGTTAACAGAATTGAGAAAATTCAATGTTTAAGGCAAGAGGATGCAGACTCCCCAAGCGGAATATGAGGTGCTGTTCCTCCAACTTGCGGTGTTGCTCACTCTGGCCGTGGAGGAGGCCCAGGACCGAGAGGTCGGATACGGAATGGGAGGGGGAGTTGAAGTGCTGAGCCACCGGGAGGTCGGGTTGGTTATTGCGGACCGAGCGGAGGTGTTCGGCGAAACGATCGCCAAGCCTTCGCTTGGTCTCACCGATATAGATCAGCTGGCATCTGGAGCAACGGATGCAGTAGATGAGGTTGGTGAACCTCTGTCGGACTTGGAAGGACTGCTTGGGTCCCTGAAAGGAGTGGATGGGGGAGGTGAAGGGACAAGTGTAGCATCTCTTGCGGTTGCAAGGAAAAGTGCCCGGGAAGGGGTGGAGCGGGAGGGAAGGGAAGAATTGACAATGGAGTTGCGGAAGGCAGACGGGGGGAGATGGGAAGATGTGGTGAGTGGAGGGGTCACGTTGGAGGTGACGAAACTGGCGGAGGACTATCTGTGTTTGCCGGCTGGTAGGGTGAAAGGTGAGGACCAGGGGGACTCTGCCCTTGTTGTGAGTGGGGGAATGGGGAGAGAGGGCAATGTTGCGGGGTGTGGAGGAGACCCTGGTGCGACACTCATCTATAGTGGAGGAGGGGAATCCCCGTTCTCTGAAGAATGAGGACATTTGTGATGACCTGGTGTGGAAACCCTCATCCTGGGAGCAGATGCGGCGTAGACGGAGGAATTGGGAATAGGGGATGGAGTCCTTACAGGAAGCAGGGTGGGAGGAAGAGTAGTCCAGGTAGCTGTGGGAGTCAGTTGGTTTGTAGTGGATGTCGGTCAGGCGTGTAACACCTGCAATAGAGATGGTTAGGTCAAGGAATGGTAGAGAAATTTCGGAAATGGTCTAAGTGTATTTGAGTGCCGGATGGAAGTTGGTGGTGAAATGGATGAAGTCTGTCAGTTGTGTGTGGGTGCAGGAGGTGACACCAAAGCAGTCGTCAATGTAACAGAGGTAGAGGTCGGGGGTGGGACCCTGGTACGTCGAGAACAAAGATTGTTCGATGTGCCCGACAAAGAGGCAGGCGTAGCTGGGGCCCATGCGTGTGTGCCCATAGCTACGCCTTGTGTTTGGAGGAAATGGGAGGAGTCAAAAGTGAAGTTATTGAGGGTGTTAAATAAGGGATTATTCATAATTGGTAAACAAAGTGACATATTATCCAAATGTAAAGTCTTAACTATTTGTTTCCAAATACGTCTATTGCTATAAATTATAGGGTTTCCCCCCGTAGCTTTTTTTTTGTACTTCACTTGGAGCAAGGAGAATCAAACATATCAAACGGTAAACAGTCTTCCTTTTCCATCTTTAGCCAAGCTGGTTCCTGATCCATTTTTTCCAACCAAAAATTCATATTCTTAATCTGAACTGCCCAGAAATAATATAAAAAATTAGGTAACGCTAATCCTCCATTTATCTTGGATTTACATAAGTGTTTTTTACTTATTCTATGATTTTTATAATCCCAAATAAAGCTGTTAATAATAGAATCGATTTAAAAAAAAAGTTTTAGGGAGATATAAAGGGATAGCTTGAAATAAATATAATAATTGTGGTAAAAAGATCATTTTTATAGCATTTATTCAGCCAATCATTGATATTGGTAGCGTTTTCCAGTATAGAATATTATTTTTTAGTTTATTCAATAACGGAGGATAATTTAATTTGAATAAAAAATTATAAGATTTGGATACATTAATTCCTAGATATTTAAATTTGTCCGTAACTATTTTAAACGGGAATTGTTGTAATATATTTGATTGTATTCCAGTTATTGGCATAATTTCACTTTTATTCCAATTAATTCTATATCCTGACTATGTTTTATCCCATCTTATTTCCTGGATACACAGTATATTTCCACGTATATTTGTTCCATTATTTTGGGGGTTTGAAACGGATGTCAGAGGGGTTGAATGGGGGGCTCTGGACCGGGGGGGGGGGGGGGGTCTGTGCAGGATGGATGAGGGGGGGGGGCAGTACAGAATGAATGGCGGGATCAGTACAGGATGAATGGTGTAGCCAAAAATGCTGGTGAAACTCAGTGGGTGAGGCAGCATCTATGGAGCGAAGGAAATAGGTGACGTTTCCGGTCGAGACCTTTCTTCAGACTGATCCCCTCCACCCCCATTTTTCTTGAATGGGGGGGGGGATCAGTACAGGATGAATGGGGGGGGGGGAGACAGCGCAGGGTGAATGGGATGATCAGTACAGGATGGATGTGGGGGGGGGGGGCAGTACTGTGGGGATCGGAGGGCCTGTGCAGGATGAATAGGGGGTTCACTACAGGATGAATGGGTGGATCGCTACAGGATGGATGGAGGGGGGGGGGGGTCGAGAGAGAGAGGGAGAGGGAGAGGATGTATGCCAGGGACACAATCAGACTGCGGAAGGCACTTGACGGGAACCTCAGCCACTTATGATGGTTGTGTCGCTGAGGTCCTCCAGCGTTTTGTGTGTACCTGCCATTTAAACAAATATGTCCAGTTCTTTATTACACGGTTGGAAAGATTGTGATGTCACCAGCTGAAAGTGTTGTCCTGCTCCTTTGAATTGTTGTCTAATACCGGCTTTTAATCTGTTTATTACAGAGCAGCGGGACGCAGGAACGGCAGTCACCACCATGGCTGATGGAGCGGACCAGGGAGGAGATCCAGTGGCCTCGACAACAAGGACAGACGACGGTGTGTTGCAGCATTATGTCAGATATAAATGTCCCAACAATGTGACCGGATCAGATTGCCTGACCTGCAGCACACACGGGGAGAGGGAATAGGGGATCAATGAAAGGGCGAGAGACCTGAGCCGGAGGGAGTACAGGAATGATAGGGCAGGTCTGTCTGCATTAGGGTCATTTGATGGGTATAAAGACTGCCTGGGAGCAGTTACAAGAGGGTAACGAACAGCTACAAGAGGGGAACAAACGACCATACTGATTCCTGGGATGTCAGGACTTTCATATGAGAATAGACCGGATAGACTCGGCTTGTACTCACTAGAATTTAGAAGATTGAGGGGGGATCTCATAGAAACTTACAACATTCTTATGGGGTTGGACAGGCTAGATGCAGGAAGATTGTTCCCGATGTTGGGGAGGTCCAGGACAAGGGGTCACAGTTTTAGGTTAAGGGGGATTCCTTGAGGACCGAGATGAGGAAAACATTTTTCACACAGAGAGTGGTGAATCTGTGGAATTCTCTGCCACAGAAGGGCCGAATGGCGTACTGCTGCACCTGCATCTATGTCTATTTTCTATGTGATAATTGGAGGTTTTTAAAAGGGGGATAACTGTTGTGACTCAGCGTGGCCGTCAGCGGAAGAAGCAAATAAGTTGTTTGTGAGCCTTATGCCCCTGTCCCACTTAGGAAACCTGAACAGAAACCTCTGGTGACCTTGCGCCCCACCCAAGGTTTTCATCAGTCCCCAGAGGTTTTGGTCACTCGCCTGGAAAGCCTCGACCGAAGCGTGAGCGGCATCTACTGACCACACACACACACACACACACACACACACACACACACACACACACACACACACACACACACACACAACCCCCCCCCCCCCCCATCTGCGCTGTCTGCATGATGAAGAGGAAGGTAAACGGCTGCCACAGAGCACGGTAAGTCCTTTATCGAGCGCGGGGGGGGGGAAGAAGGAGTGGAGACAGTTTTAAGAAGTTTAACTCCAATGAGCCAATCAAAATGGGCGGTCAGCGAAGGAGATTGCCTTCGACTGCCTGTAAATAAATAGCGACCCCAGTCCACTGGCTTTGACCAAACGGCAACCTATTTTTAGTCGAGGCTGCTTTTGATTTTGTTGAAATAATCGAAGGAACATAGAAGAAGCCTGCCTCGAACACGCGGACACCACTTTCGACCAGTCGGGAGAGTGATCAAAACCTCTGGGATCCTCATGGAAACCTTGGGTGGGGCGCAAGGACACCAGAGGTTTCCTAAGTGGGACAGGGGCATTAGTTAACGAAGGATGTTGAAGGTCTGGTTACGGAAAATAAGTGAACTTTTGTAAGGGATGGGAATCTCTGAGTCATTTGAGGTTTAATGGGGAAATGAGAGAGAATGAAGGCGTTAGGCAGGTCAAAAGAGGCCTGAACCCAAAAGGATTGATTGTAGTTGGGGAGAGAACGCGGATAAAGGGATGGGAGCCTGGCAAGTGAAAGGTGGGCCGAAGAGCCTGTTTCCATGTTGTGTTTCTGAATTCTGTACTCGAAACCAGAAGCAAAAGTGCAAGAATAAGTCGAGTTTGATGTCGCAACGGTGTATTCTGTCAAAGGTGTCGACATTGTGTCCATCTAAAATCAAGAAGAGAATGAACCCGTGGGATTGAACAGTGGGAGAGGGACAAATGTTGTGAGTTGGCACATTGTTTAGATGCCGCAGGGAATAAGTTACAGCAACAGCCTGGGGACCATTGTCAGGGCAAGCCGAGGATCGCAGCCGGGTCTCCCTCCGTGCAGGGTGCGGGTAGACAGCGGCCCGTGGCCTGACAGCAACCCGCTGATCGGAGCGCCTCATCTCCGTCATGTGGTCTGCCTTGTAGCAGAGTGGGGTGGTGACACTCCAAGTGCAGCTATCGGTGGAGGAAAACAGACAACCCTTGATAATTCCATTCTTTTTATTCATCACAGCTCCTCCAATGTCTTTGATGATGGAGCTCGTGGAAAGGTGTGATGATTCGCAGCTGCTGGATTTGACAAATCATTACCGGAAGAGGCTGGAAGAGGCGATTCAAGATGCGGTGGAGAATGTCGTCTTCATTCTAGCGTACGAGAGATATTTCAGTAAGCAAGAGTACAAGGTAGGGAGAGGAATGGATGAGTGGGTTACTTCAGCCGATACTCAAATGGTTTCATGCACAAATATTGTGGGCCAAAGGGTCCATTCTTATGACAATAAACAATAGGTGCAGGAGTAGGTCATTCGGCCCTTCGAGCCAGCACCGCCATTCAATGTGATCATGGCTGATGTGATCATGTGCTGTACTGCCCTCTTTAATTACAGCTCGGTCACAAAGAATATCCCATACAGTAGGTATGTTACAATACCTACCTTGAGCAGCGCTGCAGTTCTGCCGCTCCCCGTGTGCGCGACTTTGGCAGAGGGGGGCGGGTTTAAAATGCCAATTTTTTTCTAGGCAGTCCAAATCGATCCATGTCGGCCGATTTCATCGCTAATGGGAAATCGCTCCGACATTTCATTCATAAAGGTATTTTTAAACTACGCTAGATTATTGATTAACTAGAGTAGTTTAAAAATCATCTTCTAAAGCTCTGAACGGTGACAGCGGAACGGACCTAAGGTAGGCGATAAAAGAAGCTACAGTTTATTTTTACATAAAAACTTGTTTTTTAGGAAGGCTTTAATCATATTTTTATGTTGCGAAAAGGGGACAAAAAAGATGTATGACCCGGCTGTATTTTTCATACCGACTTCACCCCAAACCACAACGTTCTAATCCACCGCATTCCACTAAAACCCACTCGCTAGTTGATTTAAATGGCCATTAATTTACAGGCATTAAACACTAAATTCCTTCCATTTGGCCTATAAATTCATGAAAGTGAGATTTAAAAATTATGTTATATTGTGGATTATTGTGTGAATGTTATTTGGACACTTAGGCAATTTTTAAAAAGTTTATCTTTTCTTAAGAAATGGATAGATGTTTAGATCTACTCATTGAATTTTGTAATTAGCTACAATTAGATAACTAACTAATTATATGCTTTAATTTCAGGTCATCCAAGTAAGATTGTTTCATATTTGTATCAGAATGCTTCAATCTATAATAACTGAAAATGTCATTGAGTTCTCTTAATTTTTAAGAAAGTTATGGGCTTTTAACTGTTCAAGATCACAGCTTTTGAGTTTAGTCAATTGAAAGGCAATGGGGAACAAGATGCTAATTTCCGAGTATGAAAATGGTCATAACTTTCTTAATACTGAAGATATGAAAGTGAGTTAGGTGTCAAATTAAACTTCTTTTTATGCTTTATCTGATGGGATAAATTGCAGACTTGATTTTTAAAATCTCAAAATTTTGTAACATTGCTACATACAGTGGTGGTGAGTTTCTCAAACACGCCATTATATTCAGGATGTGGTGCAATACACTGACACAACCCAAAGCGTTTCAATGATTCACATTGCTAGCAAATTTTCAAAACACTCGCAACACTATAGTTCTATGCGCATTTTACATTTTTGGGATAATTAATAGGTGATCAACTTCTCTTTGCAGTCTTACATCCTTGTTTTTCCCCAGTGTCATTTTTAATCTTCTCTGCCAAATGGATACAATTAAAGGCCTTCTGTTATTTCCTGGTGAGTCTTATTAGCCCCAGCCTGGTTTACAAACTCCTATATTTATCGTTACTCCGGCCAGCTATGCTTTACAATGAAAACACTTTCTGAATCTATAATTACCTTTCCCAGTATCACCCAGTGTCATTTACCTTCTATATGTTGACCTTTTTCCCCAACGTGCTTCCTTAGTATGTAAACTCTTGGGTTTAACATGCTACTAACTTACTCCTAAGAATTTCAGAATGTCTTACAGCAACCACTGGGCCATTTCGTTTAAGATCTATTGATGGCAAGCCTATGTTATTAATGAGCCCTGTAAAATGCAAGTGTTGGGATCCCCTCCCCGGGGGGGGGGGGGGGTGATGGTCCAGTGGTGGTTCGGCAGCGATTTCGGCGACAGAGTCCAGGGATCGATCCTGGCTGCGGATGAGGCACAGGTCTATATCCATGACACGCATGGCTGCCGAGAGTGGTTTTCGCTTGTGACCTATGACCTGAACATGCGCAGTCGGAATACCGAACTCGCTTATTGCTTTGCTCTTTGAAATCACTCACAATCTCATTTGGGATTTGAATGTGTGGCTGAGGGGCTGGAGCAGGGAGCAAGGATTTAGATTTATAGACCACTGGGATATCCTCTGGGGTAGGGGTGACCTGTACAAGAGGGACGGGTTACACCTTAACTGGACAGGGACCGACATTCTGGCAGGCAGGTTTGCTAGGGCTACACGTGTGGGTTTAAACTAAATAGTGAGGGGGAGGGATTGACAAATTGGGAGTATAAAGATGGAGTTGAAGGGGAAGTGACTACACGAAAAATTACAAAAGATTCTCGACTTAATGGGAAGGAAAGCTCGAGAGTGGACAACAGAGTAAGGTCAGGGCCAATTGCGAGCGGTGCGAGGGGGGAAGTGAATACTGAGGTCATTGCTGTATATAAATGCGCAAAGTATAAGGAATAAAGTGGACGAGCTTGAGGCTCAGTTAGAAACTGGCAAGTATGATGTTGTGGGAATTACTGAGACATGGCTGCAAGTGGGCCAGGGCTGGGAACTGAATATTCAAGGGTATACCTCCTATCGAAAAGACAGACAGGTGGGCAGAGGGGGTGGGGTTGCCCTGTTGGTGAGGAATGAAATTCAGTCCCTTGCAAGGGGTGACATTGAAACAGGAGATGTGGAGTCAGTATAGATAGAACTAAGGAATTGTAAGGGTAAAAAGACCCTAATCCGAGCGGTAAGCTTAAAACCCGAGCGCGGGGCTTTGTTTTTACAGAGACCCAGGAGCCGTTGGTGAGGGAGGAGCGACTGAAATCTGTAACGTTCTATTCAATTAACTGGGCTTGAGGAAGCCGCTGATTGGCGGACTTGAGTACGCAGCTGATTGGCAGTCAGATTCCAGCAGTTTGTAGTGTACTGTACGTTGTATTTTGTATTGTATATTGTATTTTGTGTTGTATCTAGGTTAAGGGAAGTATGAGTGCCAGTGCAGCTTACTGTTCTGGATGTCAGATGTGGGAGGTCATGGAGTCGGGTAGCCCTCCAGACGTACACATCTGCGCCAGGTGCGTTGAGATGGGGCTCCTAAGGGAGTGTGTTAGGAACCTGGAGCAGCAGCTCGATGACCTCCGTCTGGTCAGGGAGGGTGAGGAGGTCATAGAGAGGAGTTACAGGGAGGTAGTCACTCCAAAACCACAGGAGGCAGACACGTGGGTCACGGTTAGGAGAGGCAAGGGGCAGAGGCGGGCGCTAGAGAGTACACCAGTGGCTGTACACCTTGGAAATAAGTACTCCTGTTTGAGTACTGTTCGGGGGGACAGCCTACCTGGGGGTAGCAAAAGCGACCTGGCCTGCGGTACAGACACTGGCCCTGTTGCTCAGAAGGGTAAGGAAAAGAAGAGGAGGGCATTAGTAATGCGGGACTCTATAGTTAGGGGGTCTGATTGGCGATTCTGTGAACGCAGTCCGGTATAGATGTGAACGCAGTATAATGACATAGGTAAAAAAAGAGAAGAGATCCTGAAAGGAGAATATAGGGAGTTAGGAAGAGAGTTAAGGAAAAGAACCACAAACATAACAATCTCAGAATTACTTCCTGTGCCACGCGACAGTGCGAGTAGGAATGGAGCAAGGTGGAGGATAAATGCCTGGCTGAAGGACTGGTGCAGAGGGCAGGGATTCAGGTTTCTGGATCAATGGAACCTCTTTTGGGAAAGGAGTGACCTGTATAAAAAGGACGGGTTACACTTGAACCCAAGGGGGGCCAGTATCCTGGCAGGGAAATTTGCAAAGGCTACCGGGGGGACTTTAAACTAGAACGGTTGGGCTCAAATAGAGAAAGCCAGTACACAGGGTCTGAGGCAGTAGGCAGAGAAGGGAAGCACTCAGACCCAACATGTAGGGGGGAAAGAAGAAACACATAATAAACAGAGAATAAGAGTGGTGGGTTTCCAGGGCAAAAATCAAAAGGGACCACTTGCCAACATAATTGTATAAGGAGTAAGAGTGTTGTAAAAACAAGCCTGAAGGCTTTGTGTCTCAATGCAAGGAGCATTCGTAATAAGGTGGACAAATTGAATGTACAGATAGCTATTAATGACTATGCTATAGTTGGGATCACGGAGACATGGCTCCAGGGGGATCAAGGCTGGGAACTGAACATCCAGGGATATTCAATATTCAGGAGGGATAGACAGAAAGGAAATGGAGGTGGGGTAGCGTTGCTGGTGAGAGAGGAGATTAATGCAATAGAAAGGAAGGACATTAGCTTGGAGGATGTGGAATTGATATGGGTAGAGCTATGAAACTCTAAGGGGCAGAAAACGCAAGTGGGAGTTGTGTACAAGCCACCTAATAGTAGTAGTGGAGTTGGGGATGGCATCAAACAGGAAATTAGAAATGCGTGCAACAAGGGTAAAACAGTTATAATGGGTGACTTCAATCTACATATAGATTGGGTGAATCAAATGGGCAAGGGTGCTGAGGAAGAGGATTTCTTGGAATGTATGCGGGATAGTTTTCCAAACCAACATGTAGAGGAACCAACGAGAGAGCAGGCTATTCTAGACTGGGTATTGAGTAATGAGGAAGGGCTAGTTAGCAGTCTTGTTGTGCGGGGCCCCTTGGGCAAGAGTGACCATAATATGGTTGAGTTCTTCATTAGGATGGAGAGTGACATAATTAAGTCAGAAACAAGGGTTCTGAACTTAAACAAAGGTAACTTTGAAGGTATGAGGTGAATTGGCCAAGATAGACTGGCAGGTGATTCTTAAAGGGTTGATAGTGGATGTGCAATGGAAGGTATTTAAAGACTGCATGAAAGAACTACAACAATTGTTCATCCCAGTTTGGCAAAAGAATAAATCAGGGGAGGTAGTGCATCCATGGATAACAAGGGAAATCTGGGATAGTATAAAAACAAAAGATGAAGCATACAAATTAGCCAGAAAAAGCAGCCAACCAGATGAACATAAAAACTGACTGCAAAAGTTTTTATAGATAAGTGAAGAGAAAGAAATTAGTTAAAACAAATGTAGGTCCCTTGCAGTCAGAAACAGGTGAATTGATCATGGGGTACAAGGACATGGCAGACAAATTGAATAACTACTTTGGTTCTGTCTTCAATAAGGAAGACATAAATAATCTGCCGGAAATAGCAGGGGACCGGCGGTCAAATAAGGTGGAAGAACTGAGTGAAATCCAGGTTAGCCGAGAAGTGGTGTTGGGTAAATTGAATGGATTAAATGCCGATAAATCCCCAGGGCCAGATAGTCTGCATCCCAGAGTACTCAAGGAGGTAGCCACAGAAATAGTGGATGCATTAGTAATTTTTCAAAACTCCTTAGATTCTGGAGTAGTTCCTGAGGATTGGAGGGTAGCTAATGTAACCCCATTTTTTAAAAAAGGAGGGAGAGAAAACTGGGGATTACGGACCAGTTAGTCTAACATCGGTAGTGGGGAAACTGCTAGAGTCAGTTATTAAAGATGGGATAGCAGTACATTTGGAAAGTGGTGAAATCATTAGACAAAGTCAGTATGGAGTTACGAAAGGTAAATCATGTTTGACGAATCTTATAGAATTTTTCGAGGATGTAACTAGCAGAGTTGATAAGGGCGAAACAGTGGATGTGTTATATCTAGACTTTCAGAAAGCTTTCGACAAGGTCCCACCAAGAGATGAGTATACAAACTTAAAGCACACGGTATTGGGGGTTCAGTATTGATTTGGATAGAGAACTGGCAGGCAGGAAGCAAAGGGGTAGGAGTAAACGGGTCCTTTTCAGACTGGCAGGCAGTGACTAGTGGGGTACCGCAAGGCTCAGTGCTGGGACCCCAGCTATTTACAATATATATTAATGATTTGGACGAGGGAATTGAATGCAACATCTCCAAGTTTGCGGATGACACTAAGCTGGGGTAGAGTTAGGTGTGAGGAGGATGCTTGGAGGCTGCAAATTGACTTGGATAGGCTGGGTGAGTGGGCAAATGCATGGCACAAGCAGTATAATGTGGATAAATGTGAGGTTATCCACTTTGGTGGCAAAAACAGGAGGGTAGACCATTATCTTAATGGTGGCAAATTAGGAAAAGGGGAGATGCAACGAGACCTGGGTGTCATGGTACACCAATCATTGAAAGTAGGCATGCAGGTGCAGCAGGCAGTGAAGAAAGCAAATGGTATGTTAGCATTCATAGCGAAAGGATTTGAGTACAGGAGCAGGGAGGTTCTACTGCAGTTGTACAGTGTTTTGGTGAGAACACACCTGAAGTATTGCATACAGTTTTGGTCTCCAAATCTGAGAAACGACATTCTTGCCATATGGGGGTACAGAGAAGGTTCACCAGACTGATTCCTGGGATGTCAGGACTTTCATATGAGGAAAGACTGGATATACTTGGCTTGTACTCGCTAGAATTTAGAAGCCTGAGAGGGGATCTTATAGAAACTTACAAAATTCTTAAGGGTTACACAAAAAGCTGGAGAAACTCAGCGGGTGCAGCAGCATCTAAGGAGCGAAGGAGATAGGCGACGTTTCGGGTCGAGACCCTTCTTCAGACTCAGTCAGGTCTGGAATAATCTTATTACTCTTGCAAATAAAATTTGATTAAGTTTAAATTTCAGTAGTATTATCTTATTATGTTTATCTGTAGTTGGATCTTTGGCATTATCTAACTCTAGTTGTCTAATTTCTTGTTGTAGCATCTGTTGTTCTGTCTTATTCTTTTTATTTTGAAAAATTTGATATGAGATTATAACTCCTCTGATAAATGCCTTGAATGTTTCCCATAGTAAAGAAGGTGAAATACCTGGTGTTTCATTTGTCTCAAAAACAAATTTCATTTGTTGTTTTAAATATTTAGAACCTTGTGGGTCATTTAGAATTTGGGTATTAAACCTCCAAAAATGTTTTTTACCCGGCATTCCCTCAAATTTTAATAGAAAAGTCAACGGAGAATGATCGGAAATAATGCTGGTGTGATATGAAGGATTAGTTGTGTATGGAATTAATTTTGTATCCACTAAAAAATAATCAATTTGTGAATAAGTTTTATGTACTGATGAGTAAAACGAATATTCCCTTCCAGTTGGATTAGCAGTTCTCCATACGTCTATTATATTAGTATTTTTTATATATGTATTTAGAAGTTCACTAGTCTTAGATTTTGTTACCCCTCCTTTGTTTTACTGATTTGTCTAAATATGGATCTAAAACGCAATTAAAGTCACCCCCTATAATTTCATTTTGGTAATTAAACTCTGATATTATATCTATAATTGTATTTAAAAATTGGGGGTTATCAAAATTCGGAGCGTAAATATTTATCATAGTCAGTGGAGTTGAATAAATTTCTCCCGAAACTATAATATACCTTCCCTCTTTATCCGAAATAATATTCTTTAATTTAAATGGTATACCTTTCCGAATAATAATGGCTGTACCTCTAGCTTTAGAAGTAAATGAAGAATAGTATGTTTGACCTACCCAGTTTGCCTTCAATCTCATCTGTGTTTGTTGTTTCATGTGTGTTTCCTGCAAATACACAATGTCAGAATTTAATGGTTGTAATTGGGCAAATATTTTACCCCTCTTAATTGGTTCATTGGCACCCCTTATATTCCAACTACAGAATGTGATTCCTCCATTCTTTATTTGTCTATCGTCTTGCATTATATATCAGTTTAGTGTTTTTGACTCAGATGGTGCAGCCAAATACCTCAGAACTGGGTGAACGTCTCAAACCTTTAAATTTATATTACATCTCCCTCCTGTGTAATACCTTAATTTAAAAAAAAACAAATGTGATGTTAATTAAAAAAAAATTAAACAAGAATCTTGATAGTGAATTAAAAAAAAGTGATGTTAAGGTATCTAAGAGAAGATACCTTAAAAAATGCAAAGCCACCTAAGGTGGTGAAAAAAGTATGGACTTGTTATGTTGATGTTGTTATACTTTGAGCTCCGTCCCCTTAACGGAGTGTCATAAAAGGCTGTGAACCGTTTCATATACCAGAGCAATTGAAAACAAACAATTCAGAAAAAGAGGGGAAAAATAAAACCAAAAATAAAACACAACTTATGTTCAGTTCTATAAGTATATGTGCCTTTCCAATTTATCTAACATTAATGTATTCTGAACATTACCATATATATCCACCCAAAAGTATTACTTAATATCCCATTCTTTCATACAAGCAGGTACCAAGGGGTTAAACAAAACTATGCAGCTGGAATCCGTAATATCTCATTTCATGTCCCTCATTAATTTCCTCATTAATTCTGTATCTTCCACGTCCTTTTGTTTATCTTTAAGTGTTCAATTCAAGGTGAAACATGGACAGTACGATCGATAACACATTCCAGATTGATACGCATATCTGGCAGCTGTCTGGAAAAGTTCCGCCATCTTAATTAGAGCAAGATCTTGTATTAAAAAGTTTAATGTTCCTGCTAGTCGTCCTCTTCATCAGATATTTACTTTACGATATCTCGTGCGTACTTAAAAGCCATTTCAGGGTCCATGAATGAGCGTTCAGTATCCTTATAAGAAATTTTCATTTTTGCGGGGTAGATCACCCCATATCTCACTTGGGATATACCTCTCAGAATGTTTCTTGTCTTTGTAAACAAGATCTTTTCTTGGACGACTTCACGGGGATAATAACGGGAAAGTCTAATATTATCCCCAAGATATGTGAACAATTTTATTCAGCATATTTACCAGTGAAGAACTGTCGAGGAATTTCACAATTATCTGTCTCGGGGGAGCATTTATCCCTTTTGGAAAGCGTCCAACCCCGGTGGGCAACATCAATTCTTGGATTTTCCGGCAGTTTAAAAACTTCTTGAAATAAATCAGCAACAAAAGTACGTCTGTGAGATCCACGCCCCTCTCGTCCTTCTTTAACTCCTAGAATTCTCAAATTCTGCCTTCTCGATCTCGCCTCCAAGTCCAAACACTTATCAGTCATTTTAACAATTTGCTCCAACTCAGTTTTTTGAACTTTTTTCAGATTCAATATTTGCAAAGACATCTCTTTCATTTGGCCCGCCATTTCTTCCATCAGCTTATCAGACTTTTTCATGTCCCCACACATCTTATCAAACTTCTTATTATAGTCTTTTTCCATTCTGGCGCAACCTCCCGTTAATTTTTTATCAAGCTCTTTAAATTGTTTCTTCAGCTCCTTTGACTCGCCACAAGCAGAATCAATTTTTTTGGAAAGATTAATCTCCATTCTCTCGAATGTAGTACTCATGTCTGCTAGCATTTGCTTCACCACCTCCTTTATTTCTCCTTTTGTAGCCATTTCAGACACAGATCCTTGTGAGTAAAGGGCCTGTCTGTCCCACCAACATGCAACTCCATGCGAAGAGCATGACCTAACATGGTTGCTTGAGCCGTCCGGCGTCGCGGGGCCGGTCCCACTTCGATCGCCAGAGCCGTGCGGAATTGTGCGGAGTTCGTCCCGACATCGCGCGGGGCTCCGAAAAACTGACCATGTTCAACGGCTTGTCGGCTCGCTGTCTCCTCGACGCATTACGCACCACCTCGACGTCGTGCCTACGTGACCCTCTCTGTAGGTGCCTCCGTGACCCTCTCTATGTGTGCCTCTGTGCCCCTCTCTGTGTGTGCCTCTGTGCCCCTCTCTGTGTGTCCCTCTCTGTCCTGGCGAACTTACCTTTAAGACTTTGCTCCATGTTCGCCTGACTTTGCGCCGCGTTGCACCACCCACCCGACCTCCGCGCGGCCCTCGCTGCCAGTTTGGTCACGCTTGCCGCATGCAGGCGCATGCTGGTGGGACAGGCCCTGTACGGGGATCACCCGACCTCCGCGCGGCCCCCGCTGCCGGTTTGGTCGCGCTCACTGCATGGAATTGCATGCTGGTGGGACAGGCCCTTAAAACTCTTCTTCTGAGCTTTCTGCTGTCGTTTGCAGAGTTTCCAAAACTTCCTGAAGCTAGATAGTAGCTTTCATAGGTCCTCGTAAGCATCTCTCCTTGCTCATTTAAAACTCCCTTTAAATTCCAGCTCCGGTGAGTTTTTTAATATCAGTCCTGTCTCTCAAAACAGCTTTTTTCACAATTTTAACGGAGAGGAGCTCAAAGCTGCGACCTTACAGCTTCATGGCCGCCCCCAGAAGTCGTCTCCGTTCTAAATGGCTTGCCCCTTATTCTTAAACTGTGGTCCCTGGTTCTGGACTCCCCAACATCGGGAACATGTTTCCTGCCTCTAGCATGTCCAAGCACTTAACAATCTATATGTTTCAATGAGATCCCCTCTCATCCCTCAAAACTCCAGAGTGTACAAGCCCAACTGCTCCATTTGCTCAGCATATGGCAGTCCCGCCATCCTGGGAATTAACCTTGTAAACCTACACTGCACTCCCTCAATAGCAGGAATGTCCATCCTCAAATTAGGGGACCAAAACTGCACACAATACTCCAGGTGTAGTCTCACTAGAACTCTGTACAACTGCAGAAGGACCTCTTTGCTCCTATTTTCGATTCCTCTTGTTATAAAGGTCAACATGCCATTTCCTAGCGCTAACAGCAGAGACTCGGGAAACGTGGTAACTCGTGAAGATTTTTCATCATGTTGAAAAATGTCCACATGTAGAATATACTCAGGATGTAAAAATTTGATACTTTTTAACACGTAGTCATAGCATAGTAACTGGTGAGTTTACCGTAGTAGGACCTGGTGTCCTATATCAATATTGTATGTTCATGATGGAAATAAGAATACTCTATATTCATTACCTTTGAATTGTAGTTTTATGTAATCCTCCCATAATTTCTGAGTTCCATTTCACAATATCTATCAGACATACAGAATATTGCAAGGTAATATCTAACCCAAACTCAGTTGTTTCTTTCTATCTCAATAAGTATCATAAAATATGCCATTGTTTCAACCACATGACAAAATATAGAATGTAGGTTATTTGTTATCAGAAATCCCATCCCAGAAACAACAGTACTTAAAGCACATTTGTTTTACTAATTTACGAGCATGTACCATAGGTTTATCCACATCCAACAAAATGTTGTGGTAATTGCATAAAAAGCATTATTGTCTAAGAAATTTGGTGTGGAATGATAATCCATCTCAGTACTCATTTAGGCAAGCCCCAAGCTATAGATATTTTTACCCCACCGCCAATCCCCCTCGCCCGATCTTCATTGAACCTACCATTTGACCGATCTTTTACTCACCTGCTGTAACGTTTCCTTCCTATCAAAATCTCTGTGCAGCATCTCTGTCCCTATCTTCCAATTCCCACTTTGAAATAAAGTACAACTTTCGACAAAAATTTCACAACTGTATCTTTAAAAAAAACTACATCAACCAGGTGTGAAAATGACACTGAATCGAACAATGATTGAAAATGCGTGGGAATCAACTAATCGCGATCCTGCTGCGAAATGTTTGTCAAACTATTTTATTTCAAAGTGGGAATTTGTAGATAGGAACAGAGATGCTACACAGAGATTTTAAGCTCTTGGATGAAGTCGCACAGTGGGACAGGGTTTGAGGCAGCATCTATGGAGCGAAGGAAATAGCCGGGTCTGAAGAAGGGTCTCGACCCGAAACGTTGCATATTTCCTTCGCTCCATAGATGCTGCCTCACCCGCTAAGTTTCTCCAGCATTCTTGTCTGCCGCAAAACGTCAGTGATTCCGGGAATGCCGAGAGAGCTAGAGAGAGAGGCGGGAACGGGAGAGAGAGAGCGCGATGAGTCTTCAATGCATCAATCTACATTCCAGAGTAAATTGTAATTATGTTTTGAAGAAGTGTTAATGACCTATAACTGGAATCAAATCAAATATATTACAACAATTTCCGTTTAAAATAGTTACGGACAAATTTAAATATCTAGGAATTAATGTATCCAAATCTTATAATTTTTAATTCAAATTAAATTATCCTCCGTTATTGAATAAACTAAAAAAGAATATTCTATACTGGAAAACACTACCAATATCAATGATTGGCTGAATAAATGCTATAAAAATGATCTTTTTACCACAATTATTATATTTATTTCAAGCTATCCCTTTATATCTCCCTAAAAATTTTTTTAAAAAATCGATTCTATTATTAACAGCTTTATTTGGGATTATAAAAATCACAGAATAAGTAAAAAACACTTATGTAAATCCAAGATAAATGGAGGATTAGCGTTACCTAATTTTTAATATTATTTCTGGGCGGTTCAGATTAAGAATATGAATTTTTGGTTGGTAAAAATGGATCAGGAACCAGCTTGGCTAAAGATAGAAAAGGAAGACTGTTTACCGTTTGATATAAGTTCGATTCTTCTTGCTCCAAGTGAAATACAAAAAAAAACCTTACGGGGAAAACCCTATAATTTATAGCAATTGATGTATTTGGAAACAATTAGTTAAGACTTTACATTTGGATAATATGTCACTTTGTTTACCAATTATGAATAATCCCTTATTTAAACCATCTATACTGGATAAGGGGTTTAGACACTGGAAAAATTTAGGAATTATAAGGATAGAACACCTTTACAGGAAAGGAACATTTCTGTTATTTCAAGAGTTAAAAGATATCTATGGATTACACCCAAATAACTTGTTTAGGCATTTACAAATTAGAGACTATATCAAGTCAAAATCCAAGACTATAAGAACAGAGAACCAGGATTACTGGATGAGTGGCTTAACAAGCTCCCAAATACAGAAAAACTAATAGCGTACATATATAATACTCTTTTGGATAGGGAAGTCCCAACAACAGAATCATACCGACAGATATGGGAAAATGAAATAGGTCTAGCCATAATGAAAGACACTTGGGAAGAAAGTTTACAATGTATACACCGTTACTCATTAAATGCCAGACATATTTTGGTACAATTTAAAGTATTACATGGATTACACTACTCAAAAACGAAATTAAATATAATTTTCCTAATATTTCTTCTATTTGCGATAAATGTCAGAATTTACAAGCTAACTTAACGCATAGTTTTGTAACATGCATGAAACTTAATAGTTATTGGGCTGATATTTTTAGAATCATTTCTGATGTTTTTAAATCTAAATTGGACCCCGATCTAAAGCTAATAATATTAGGAGTTCGTGACCCAAGCTTAATATTAACAGTAAGTCAAAGAAATTTTCTTGATTACTGTTTGATAATTGGAAAAAAAATAATATTAAAATTCTGGAAGGGAACATTATCCCCCACAATCAAAATGTGGACTGTGGAAATGTTGGAGATGCTGCATTTGGAGAGAATCAGGTTTCTCCTAATGGACAAATACAAACTTTTTGAACAAATATGGTCTCCATTCACTGACTATTTAAAGGGGTAGCTGATCTCAGCATTGTAACTCAATAAGTACCCTGGTGTAGGATTAGATGAAAAGAGGTATTCTGGGATTTGTATACACGTCTCTATAGATATTGTTGTGTGAAATTGCTCCATTCATTGTTAAGATGTATTCTGTATTTTTTTATTATATAATAATTGGGTTTTTTAAATTAGTTTTTTTTTTTTAAATTTTCTTATATAATCATTATTATTATTTAATCACTATCTATTGATTATTGATCTATACTTTTACTTTTTTATCACTTTTACTTTCCAAAAGAAAACAGAAGCATACATAAATTATTCTGCAACATCTGTACAATTTTTGTGACAAGTCTAATTGGTATTTGAAGAACTGTTGCACCTTAGACATTATGCATTGCTTCTAATAAAAATATTTTAAAAAGTGTTAATGACACCGCGTGAATTGTATTCAAAGGAACGCAGCGTCATTAATACCTCGTCTAAAACACAATTACACATTTACTGAGGAATGTGGATCGATGCATTGATGACGCATTGGATAACTACTTGTTAACCACCAGCTGTTAACACAACTGGCTGTTAACACTACAGTGGTTAACACATCGTTTGTGTCTGATGACCGTATAGCGCTTGTATTCCATGTTAAAAAAATCCGTATGGCGAATGTTTTTTTAAAAATCTTTATTTGACAAAGTGAATTTGTATTTCCATATGAAATACGGAAAATTAACACGGGGCCCCCCTTCGGCGAAAAATCGGTCCAATCGGCCTAGGACCGGCCCTGGTTGTACAGGGCACTGGTGAGACCACACCTGCAGTTTTGGTCTCTGAACTTGAAGAACGACATTCTTGCTATTGAGGGAGAGCAGCGTGGGTTCACAAGCTTAATTCCCAGGGTGGAGGAACTGACATATGATGAAAGAATGGAGCAACTGGGCTTATGTTCACTGGAATTTAGATGGATGAGAGGGGATCTTTTTGATACAGAAACAATTCTTAAGGGATTGGACAGGCCAGATGCATAAAAAATGTTCTGGATTTTGGGGGAGTTCAGAACCAGTTCTTAAACCAGTTTAAGAATATGTGGTAGGCCATTTAGGACTGAAATGAGGAAAAACCTTGAGGACACCGAGAGAGTTGTGATTCTGTGGAATCCTCTACCACAGAAGGCAGTGGAAGGCAATTCACTGAATATATTCAAGAGAGAGTTAGATATAGTTGGAATCACTAACGGAATCAAGGGATATGGAGAGAAAGCAGGAACGGGGTACTGATTTTGTATGATCAGCCATGGTGGACTCGATGGACCGAATGGCCTACTCCTGCACATATTTTCAATGTATCTATGTGTCTAAAACTAACCTTTACCCAACCCCTCTGTACATGTGACAATTATAACATTAAACTTCGATTGTGTGTAAGATTTCCAAATATGATGTTGACATAAAATAGGTGGAAACGACTGTTGTGAAAATACACCACACGTCTGGAAAGGGATGTAGACCGACCAGGTTCATGGCTGGTGATTTGTGTGGAGTCTGCGTCTTCACCAACCACACTGAGCTTCCATGCAACGTCCCAGTTTGCAACATCATGCTGTGTGTTGCCGCCTCACTCTGGCCTGTCCTGAGCTTTCAGGAGTCGATGGGAATGCTACATTTCATGGGAAGCCATGAGCACAATAGTGAATTGTCTCCCAGCTCCGGCAGCAAAGTTTTCCCCAAGACAGAGCTCAGAACAAATAGGCCGGTTTTTGGAGTCTGAAGTCAGGGATGCAAGGCCTCGTGTTAGATGGTCAGGGTGGATTTTGTCTGTACTTAAGTGTCTGTGGGGGAATGTTTTTTTTTCCTCTTCCATCTGCTCTAATTGTTCAATTTTACAGGGATGTTGGAAGTAAATGGCGTCTGAATAGATATACATAGAAACTAGTTGCAGGAGTAGGCCATTCGGCCCTTCGAGCCTGCACTGCCATTCAATATGATCATGGCTGATCACCCAACTCAGTATCCCGTACCTGCCTTCTCTCCTTACCCTCTGATCCCCTTAGCCACAAGGGCCACATCTAGCTCCCTCTTAAATATAGCCAATGAACTGGCCTCAACTACCCTCTGTGGCAGAGAGTTCCAGAGACCCACCACTCTCTGTGTGTAAAAAGTCCTTCTCATCTCGGTCCTAAAGGATTTTCCCCTTATCCTTAAGCTGTGACCCCTTGTCCTGGACCTCCCCAACATCGGGAACAATCTTCCTGCATCTAGCCTGTCCAACCCCTTAAGAATTTTGTAAGTTTCTATAAGATCCCCTCTCAATCTCCTAAATTCTAGAGAGTATAAACCGAGTCTATGCAGTCTTTGTTCATAAGACAGTCCTGACATCCCAGGAATCAGTCTGGTGAACCTTCTCTGCACTCCCTCTATGGCAATAATGTCCTTCCTCAGATTTGGAGACCAGAACTGTACACAATACTCCAGGTGTGGTCTCACCAAGACTCTATACAACCGAAGTAGAACCTCCCTGCTCCTATACTCAAATCCTTTTGCTATGAAAGCTAACATACCATTCGCTTTCTTCACTGCCTGCTGCACCTGCATGCCTACTTTCAATGACTGGTGTACCCTGACACCCAGGTCTCGCTGCATCTCCCCTTTTCCTAATTTGCGGATTAATATCAATGATGACACAAGAAACCATAATTGCTGGAATCATGGGCAGAGAATAAAGTACTGAAGGAACCCAGTCATCAGGCAGCATCCATGAATTAGAATTCGGGTCTTAAGTGTATTAATGTCATGTGAATAGAGTATAATGAAAAACTTGGTTATACATGTCTTCCAATCAGATCACATAGTATATACAAATATAATTGACAAACTTGTGCAATACATAGAACAAATGGGGGGAGGGGGTACACACATTGTAGAATATTGTCCTTGGCATTGTAGCATACCAGGTTCATAGACCTAATGTTTCAGTCTCAGGAGGGGAGTTTCTCTTACAGTACATTGTGGCGGTGAGGTATGCGCATGTGTTAATCGATGAAGGACGCAAAACGCTGGAGCAACTTAGCGGGTCAGGCAGGATTTCTCTGGAAGAATGAACTCGGTGAAGGTTCAGGTTGAGACACTTCTTCAGATTGAAAGTCTGGGGAGAGGGAAACATCTGTTCCTATGCCTTTTCTCCAGAGATGCTGCCTGACCCGCTGAGAAGCTCCAGAGTCTATCTTTGGCATGAACCAGCATCTGCAGTTCTTTCCCCCACTTTTAAATGATGACGTCGGATGGTGCAGAACTTCCTGTTCTCCATTCATCATGTGCCCACATTCTGCTTTGCAGCAAAGATCCTAAAGCGGAGCAAGATAGACCACTCCTTCTAAATGCAGCGGGCTGACGTGCAGTACGCAACGGAGCGGAACATGGGCCTTTTTTTCATCCATTTCAGTAACCCGACCCGACTCGCAGTGTAATCAATGTTGCAGGGGAACAGTTTATGTTAATAAATTATAATTCTGAAAATGAGAAGATTTTTACCAAATAACCTTTATTTTTACGAGGATGTTTATGTAATCAGCTTCCATCTCCGCAGTAGTATCTTTCCTCCACTACAGGATCTCTGGTACGGAGACGGAAGCCGGTTAGGGAAATGGGGCTGAAAATTACCCATGAATCTGCCCATGACAGTACAACGTCTTTTTCGTCGAGTGATCTATCTTGCTTGCTATAGGATCTTTGCTTCGGAGTGGCTTGAGAGGGCATTTTGAATAGAGGAATTTGATCCCATTGATACTCCAGGCAATTGTCGACAATCCCTAATTCCCATTTGGGACTGTAATGCTCTCAGTTATGAAGACCCAGCCGGCCACTGCATTCACTGCTCCATATGTCCAGGAGATCGACCCCTGAGCTTTCCTCGCTTTCTTATTTGACATGACTCTGTCCCGCTCCTTCGCAATATTGCTATATAATTCGCAATTTTAAAACTCTGTGTGTGTGGGTGTAAGGCACTTTACCTTTGATTCGTTACTCTGCGAGAACCAGACGCAAAAACACAGACATTTTTATCATTTCGTTAGCGATTTTACTTTTACATTCGCATATCCACTCCTTGGTCAATTATTTCCCCAGATTTTCAGTAACATTCATCACAAAACTCAAACAAAACTAATTTTTAAAAATCTAAACGGCTCTTACCAGCTGCTGACGTCACAATGCCCACGTGCTAACCAATCCAAGCAGCTTCTCTCTCTTCATTTGGCAGCCCAGCTCCCCTCCACCATCCCTCCCCCTGCTCCAAGAACGCTCGCACCACGCCTCCCGCATCTGGACTCCTGCGCCCGACCGGTCCAACCCCCCTGCTCGCACAGAGCCGATGCTCACTCAGAGCTGCAAACCGAACTCGCTGCCAGTCGCGCCGCTCGCAAGTCCTTTGAACAAATCTTACAAGCAGGCAAGGGAGCTTTGAAATAAACCTTGCGACCCCCCCCTCCCCTCTCTCTCTCTATCCTCCTCTCACTCTTCCCATCTCTCGCTCTCTCCCTCTCTCCCTCTCTCCCTCTCTCCCTCTCTCCCTCTCTCCCTCTCTCCCTCTCTCCCTCCCCCTCTCTCTCTTTCTCTCTCTCTCTTTCCCTCTCTCTCCCCCTCTCTCCCACCCCACTCTCTCTCAATCCCTCTCTCTCTCCCCTACCCCCTTCCCTCCTCCCCCTTCCTTCTCCCCCACCTCTCCCCCTCCCTTCCCCCCACATCTCCCCCTTCCTTCTCACCCCATCCCCCCCTTCCCTTCCCCCTCTCTCCCCCTCTCTCTCCTCCCATCTCTCTCTCCCCTCCTCCCCCACCCTCCCTCTCCTCCTCTCTCCCTCTCTCTTGCCCTTCTGTCTCTGCCTCTCTCACTGTCTCTCCCTATTCTCTCTCTGCCCTCACTATCTACCCCACGTCCCCCCCCCCCCCCAAGACCTGCCTGCGAGTTGGGAGCTATGCGTCAGTGGATAGGGCGATTATGGAGTAAAAGGAGCTAATTAATAATATTAATATATCAAGGGGGTAGCTAATGTGGGGTGGTTAGTGTGTGTGACGCCACATTCCGCCTTCCCACCCCCCCCCCCCCCACCCGCAAACGCGCGTTAGGGGATCAGACCCAACGGGTCTGCACTTGGTCTAGTCTTCTTTATTAATCTTGTCGTTCAGTTGGGAATCATACTTGCTAGAATAACCAGGATGCCCAGGCCTACAGTCTTGAGTAACATGGAGAGGTTAGGGAGGCTGAAATATTATATCTTTGATGTGCAAGGGAATGAGAGGTTAGTTTACTGAGGTGTGCAAGACAACGCAATGCCAAAGGAAGGTGGGAAAGTGGATAACATTCAGGATGTCCAATGGCATTCAGACAGATGTGTGAATAGGAGGGGCTTACAAGGCTGTATGCCAAATGCAGGCAAATGGCCCTAGCTTACAATTGCCACGGTTGGCATGGCAATGTGGGCTGAATGGCCTGTATCCCTGTGGTATGTTGGTTAAGAAGGTTCAATCTTTGGGTGTTAATGGCGGAGTAGCAAGATGGATTCAACAGTGGCTGAATGGGAGATGCCAGAGAGTAATGGTGGATGGCTGTTTGTCAGGGTGGAAGCCGGTGACCAGTGGGGTGCCTCAGGGATCTGTGTTGGGTCCACTGTTGTTTGTCATGTACATCAATGATCTAGATGATGGGGTGGAAAATTGGATAAGTAAGTATGCAGATGATACTAAGATAGGTGGTGCTGTGGATAATGGAGTAGATTTTCAAAGTCTACAGAGAGATTTGGGCCATTTGGAAGAGTGGGCTGAAAGATGGCAGATGGAGTTTAATGCTGATAAGTGTGAGGTGCTACATCTTGGCAGGACAAATCAAAATAGGACGTAAATGGTAGGGAATTGAGGAATGCTGTGGAACAGAGGGATCTAGGAATAACTGTGCATAGTTCCCTGAAGGTGGAATCGCATGTAGAGAGGATAGCTTTTGGTGTGCTGGCCTTTATAAATCAGAGCATTGAATATAGGAGTAGGGAAGTAATGTTAAAATTGTACAAGGCATTGGTAAGACCAATTCTGGAGTATGGTGTACAATTTTGTTCGCCTAATTATAGGAAGGATGTCAACAAAATAGAGAGAGTACAGAGGAGATTTACTCGAATGTTGCCTGGGTTCCAGCAACTAAGTTACAGAGAAAGGTTGAACAAGTTAGGTCTTTATTCTTTGGAGCGCAGAAGGTTAAGGGGGGGTCTTTAAAATGATGAAAGGGATAGACAGAGTTGACGTGGATAAGCTTTTCCCATTGAGGGTGGGGAAGATTCAAACAAGGGAGCATGACATAAGAATTAAGGGACAGAAGTTTAGAGGTAACATGAGGGGGAACTTCTTTACTCAGAGAGTGGGGGCTGTGTGGAATGATCTTCCAGCAGAAGTGGTAGAGGCAGGATCGATTTTAATATTTAAAAGTAAAGTGGATAGGTATATGGACGGGAAGGGAATGGAGGGGTATGGTCTGAGTGCAGGTAGATGGGACTAGGGGAAAATAAATGGTCGGCACGGACTGGAAGGGCCGAAAAGGCCTGTTTCCGTGCTGTAATTATTATATGGTTATATGGTTATATATGGTTATCACTCTACCACTTATGGCACTGAGACAAGGTTGGCCGAGGGTACCGTTTCGATGCTGCTGAGCTCCATAACTACATGTCTCTACGACTCTTCACAGCAAATCATCAAACGCACGGAGAGGGGAAGCCGTGCAGCCGGTTCCACACTTCTCCTCAACCTGATGACTGAAAAAGAGCCGCAGGTCCGTAAACTGATATGGAAATGCTTCGTGAAAATGCACCACCTGCTCCCCAAACTGGAGGAGTTGCTGAAAGCAATGGGGGAGGAAGGTACAGGACATTCCTTTTTCTGTACGGAATTTGTCCTTTTATTCAAAATGCTACGCAGACTCATTCCATGAAATTATTCCACCAGGTTCTGATCTGATCGAATCGTTGAAAGCCATGAAGGCTTCCTTGGAAATATCTGCTCATCTGAAAGGTATTCAATTGCATGTTTTGGCCAACTGCGTATACGCCGTCCATCGATCAGCCGTTCCCATCTTTATATCGACTCCTTGCAGACTAGGAACTATTTACAGCGGTCCAATTAACCAATGTCTTTGCGATAGGGGAGGAATGTGAAGGACTCGGATATGACCCACGTGGTTACAGGAAGCAGGTGCATACTCCACACAGGCAGCACCCAACGTTAGGATCGAACCCAGGTCTCTGGCACCGTGAGGCAGCTGGTCTCCCAGCTTTCCCCACCCACCTCCACTATAAACGGTCTGCATAAGGTTCCTGACATGTCTGCTATCCATGTGCTCCAGGCTTGCAGCCTAGTTCGGAGTTAGTCAAGTACTTTCCTTTTTTGTCCTCTGAAGCTGCAGCATGAATTTGTAATTCTCACACTAAATGCCCCAGTACGGTATAGGAGAACGCATACCGTATTCTTTCTTTACCACTCTATCTACTGTCAACACTTTCAGGGGTTATGGCTTTGCTCCCCAACAATCCCTCTGCACATCAATGCTGTTGGGGCATTGTCATTACTGTTTCCCTTTCAATATCTCCAAGTGTAATAAATGACACTAGCCCTTTGTATTTAATTCCATCTGCCATTTCTCTGACATTATTAGCAGCTAATCTAAATCCCGCTACATGCTTTGACAACCGCCACAACTCTCCACAATTCCACTCGTTTTGGTTGCTTCTGCAAATTTACTAACCAACCCATCTATAATTACACCCAAGTCATTTTCATATATCATAAACAGCACAGTTCCGAGCACAGACCACTACGGACCCCATCAGTCACAGATGTTAAGCCTGAATAACCCTCTTCCAAGGGTTACACAAAAGCTGGAGAAACTCAGCGGGTTTCTCCAGCTTTTTGGGTAACCCTTGATTCTCCAGCATCTGCAGTTCCTTCTTTAACCCTCTTCCAACACGGTTATCTACAATCTATCAGTTCTGAATCCAACCGAGCAATTTACCTTGCCTTAACTACCACATGACATGTATCTTAATCTAGACAAAAATGCTGGAGAAACTCAGCGGGTGCGGCAGCATCTATGGAGCGAAGGAAATAGGCAACGTTTCGGGCCGAAACCCTTCTTCAGACTGAAGGCAATGGGGGAAGAATGGAAACCCTTCTTCAGACTGAAGAAGGGTTTCGGCCCGAAACGTTGCCTATTTCCTTCGCTCCATTGATGCTGCCGCACCTGCTGAGTTTCTCCAGCAATTTTGTCTACCTTCGATTTTCCAGCATCTGCAGTTCCTTCTTGAACGTGTATCTTAATCTTCTGGATCAGCCTACCATGACGGGATTTCTTACGTCTTTCAAAAGTCCAGGTAGAAAACATCCCATTGCCCTTCCCTCATCGATCACCTACGCCACCTTTGCAAAAACTCAGTCATTCATGTGACATGACCAGTTGTGTACAAAGTCACACTGACCTTCCCTAATTCTCCCATTCTATTCAATGTGCGAGCAAATCATATTCCAACGAACCCTCTCCAATGGCTTCCCAACCACTGACGAGGTTCACCGGCCTATAATTTCCTGGTTGATCTCTACTTCCTTCCTTAAACAAAGGAACAACCCTGGCTATTCTCCAGCCCTCTGTGACTATGGCGAATCAGGTCAATGATAGTCTTAAACATTGGAATTGCTCTATGTAATAAATGACGGCACGCCAGAATAACTTGCACCATCTGCTTTCCGCAAAACTATTTTATTTCTGCTTTGCATATTCTTGAATTTAGAGTTGTAGTGATAGATTTATACTGTCATAATTCCTGCTAAGATAGATATTTATCTATCCCCTCCCCCTCCCCCTCCCCCTCTCCCCCTGGGACCCCTCCTCCATCCCACACTGATCCCCATTCCCTCCTCTATTCAGTCCTCACTGATATCCCCTGTGGTAACCCCCCCCCCAAAAAATCTATTAATCATCCTACCCACCTCGCATTGATTCTCCTGCCACCCCCCCACCCCCCGCATCCATCCTACACTGGTCCCCCAATTCATCCTATACTGACCCCCCCCCCCCCTTCCCATCCATCCTGCACTTCTCCCCCCATTCATACTGCACTGTTCCTCCCATTCATCCCGTACTGACCCACACTCCTATTAACCTGCAATGATCATCCCATCCATCCTGTAGTGATCTCCCCATTCATCTTTTACTGATCCCCCATTCACCCTGTAGTGATCCCCTCATGCATCCTGTACTGATCCCCTCATGCATCCTGTACTCTTCCCCACATGCATCCTGTACTGATCCCCCATCCGTCCTGTACTATTACCCCATTCGTCCTATACTGACCCCCTCATTCATCCTGAACTGATCCCCCAATCATCCTGCATAGACCCTCCGATTCACATCGTCCTGACCCCCCCCCCCCCCCATTCATCTTGTGCTGATCCTCCCCATTCCTGTGCTGATTCCGCCCCCCCAATCCAGCCTGTACTGATAACCCCATTCAAGAAGAATGGGGGAACAGTCCGAAGAAGGGTCTCGGCCCGAAACGTTGCCTATTTCCTTAGCTCCATAGACGCTGCTTCACCCGCTGAATTTCCCCAGCATTTTTGTCTACCCCATTCATCCTGTACTGATCCCCCCCCCCCCCCCCATCCATCCCGTACTGATCCCCCCCATTCAACACCACTGACATCCCCCGTGTTCTCCACTCACAATTTTACATACACCAACCAGCACATACTAATTCACCTGCCTCAATCCATCCATTCCGCACCGATTGCCTTCTCACCCCCGGGATAAATTATGTGGGAAGCCAGAGAGTTTCTGTGCCAATAGCAATAACGACCCATGCTATGGCCATGTCACGGTAATTTTCGGTCCTTCACAGAAAACATGCTTGCATCAATCTGTAGTGTGCATGGTTAAGCATATATGTAACCATGGTCCTGGATTTATTGACACAGGTTGATCATATGCTGAATAATCCAACCACATTTTTGTTTGGATGTGGAAAGAACTAATAGAAATTGCATTAACTGCAATGTGTAAAAAGAGTTGAGATATTGTATTATAATTTTGCTGCATGTCATTGTGGTATATATCATGTCTTGATTGGTGAATATGTTTAGCTTGTGAATTATTTGAAGCAGAAATAATATGTGAATGTAGACAAAAGTGCTGGAGTAACTCAGCGGATGCGGCAGCATCTATGGAGGGAAGGAAATAGGCAACGTTTCGAGCAGAAACCCTTCTTCACACTGATGGGTTTCGGCCTGAAACGTTGCCTATTTCCTTCGCTCCCGAAGCTGCACCCACTGAGTTTCTCCAGCACTTTTGTCTACCTTCGGTTTTCCAGCATCTGCAGTTCCTTCTTAAACATAATATGTGAATGCTTCATTGAGCACAATTCCGACTGGTAACTACACACTTCGTGCAAGCACATTATCGCACGCGTCATGCAAACCGTCTTCAATGACCACCTAAACTGTCATTTGGCAACCTAAAAAGCTGTCGAGGTTGCCCGGCTGGCAACAGGGAAAAAAGTTAAGCGAGAGCCCTATTAAGGAGAATCCCAAAAGTTTGTATAAATACATAGGGGGAAAGGGTAACTGGAGAGAGAATGGAACCTCTCAGGCATCAAAGCGGTCACCTCTGTGTGGAGTCACAGGAGATGGGCATGGTCATCAATGAATATTTCTCCCCTATTTACCAAGGAGAAAGACGATAGGATGGAAGAACTTGGGGGCAGTAACTGGAAATGTCTTGAGAGCAGATAGTGTTACCATCGAAGAAGTACTGAAGGTACTGTCGTGTATGAAGGTAGAAAAATCTCCAGGGCCTGATCAGATATATCCGAGGACATTGCGGGAAACTGCAGGAGCCCTGGTTGAAATTTACGAGATGTCCTTAAATACAGGAGAGGTGCCGGCAGAGTGCAGGGTGCCTAATGTTGTTCATCTTTTCAAGATTGGCTCCAGGGAAAGTACTGGGAATTATAGGCCGGTGAACTTACCACCTGTAGTTGGTTATACGGGCATTTGGGTGGGCATGGGCTGATTCGGGATGGTCGGCGTGGTTTTATACGTGGGAGGTTGTGTCTCACAAATCTGATTTTTTTGTCAACATGACCAAAATGTTTGATGAGGGCAGAGCTGTAGATGTTGTGGATGCATTTCAGTAAGGCTTTCAATAAGGTGGTTCATGGGAGGCTGCTCTGGAAGGTTAGATCGCATGGGATCCAAGGAGGTATAGCTGAATGGATAGCAAATTGGCTCCATTGAAGGAAGCAGAGGGTGATGGTGGAAGGTTGCTTCTCGGACTGGAAGCCTGTGACTAGTGGTGTGCCTCAGGGTTAAGTGCTGGGCCCGTTATTGTTTGTAATCCACATCAATTATTGGGATGAGAACATATAGGGCAAGATTAGTAAATTTGCTGATGATACAAAAGTGAGTGGTTTTACAGATAGTGAAGATGGTTGTGAAAAATTGCAGCAGGATCTGGATCGATTGGCCAGGTGGGCGGAGGAATGGTTTTATGGAATTTAATACAGAGAAGTGTTATGTATTGCATTTTGGGATATCGATCAACGGCAGGACCTACATAATAACTAATCGTGTTGTAGAGCAGAAGGATCTAAGACTACAGCTGCATGGTTCCTAGAAGGTCGAATTGCAGGTAGATAAGGTGGTCAAAAAGACTATTGGCACTGGCCTTCATCAGTCAGAGTATTGAGTATAGATGTTGGGTGGTCATGTTGCAGTTTCAGATGTTGGTGAGACCGCATTGGGAATATTGTGTTCAGTTCTGAGGAAAGATGTTGTCAAGTTTGAAAAGGTTCACAAAAGATTTACAAAGATGTTGCCAGTACTAGAGGGTGGAACTATAGGGGGAGGTTGATTAGGCTGTGTCTCTATTCCATGGGGCGGAGGAGGATGAGGGGTGATCTTATTGGGGTGTACAGAATCATGAGAGAAACAGATCGGTTAGATGCGCAGAGGACATTGGTTCATGAAGAGGAAATATTTAATAGGTATCAGAGGGTTAACACAAAGGATGGTGGGTGTATGAAATAACCTGCCAGCGGAGGTAGTTGAGGCTGGGACTAACCCATCGTTGAAGAAACAGTTAAGGCAGGTGCATGGATAGGACGGGTTTAAAGGGATATGGTCCAAATGTAGGCAAGTGGGACTAGTGAAGCTGGGACATTGTTGGCCGGTGTGGGCAAGTTGGGCCAAAGGGCCTGGTCCTACACTGTATCATACTGGGGGGACTTTAAACTAGAACGGTTGGGGGGAGGGACTCAAATAGAGAAAGCTAGTAGACAGGGTCTGAGGCAGGAGGCAGAGAAGGGAAGCACTCATACCCAACATGTAAGGGGGGAAAAAAGAAAAAATAAATAAACAGAATAAGAGATGGTGGGTTTCTTAAATGTGTGAACAGAGCGAAAGAGTGGTATAAAATGAGTGTAGAAGAAACCGGTAGCAAGGTGAAAATTAATAGTGGCAGGCAGACAAATCCAGGGCAAAAATCAAAAGCGGCCACTTGTCAACATAATTGTATAAGGAGTAAGAGTGTTGTAAAAACAAGCCTGAAGGCTTCGTGTCTCAATGCAAGGAGCATTCGTAATAAGGTGGACGAGTTGAATGTGCAGAAAGCTATTAATTACGATGCTATAGTTGGGATCACGGAGACATGGCTCCAGGGGGACCAAGGCTGGGAGCTGAACATCCAGGGATATTCAATATTCAGGAGGGATAGACAGAAAGGAAAAGGAGGTGGGGTACCGTTGCTGGTGAGAGAGGAGATTAATGCAATAGAAAGGAAGGACATTAGCTTGGAGGATGTGGAATTGATATGGGTAGAGCTGCAAAACTCTAAGGGGCAGAAAATGCTAGTGGGAGTTGTGTACAGGCCACCTAACAGTAGTAGTGGAGTTGGGGATGGCATCAAACAGGAAATTAGAAATGCGTGCAACAAGGGTAAAACAGTTATAATGGGTGACTTCAATCTACATATACATTGGGTGAATCAAATTGCCAGGGGTGCTGAGGAAGAGGATTTCTTGGAATGTATGCTGGATAGTTTTCTAAACCAACATGTAGAGGAACCAACGAGAGAGCAGGCTATTCTAGACTGAGTATTGAGTAATGAGGAAGGGTTAGTTAGCAGTCTTGTTGTGCGTGGCCCCTTGGGCAAGAGTGACCATAATATGGTTGAGTTCTTCATTAGGATGGAGAGTGACATAATTAAGTCAGAAACAAGGGTTCTAAACTTAAACAAAGGTAACTTTGAAGGTATGAGACGGGAATTGGCCAAGATAGACTGGCAAGTGATTTTTAAAGGGTTGACAGTGGATGTGCAATGGAAGGTATTTAAAGACTGCATGGATGAACTACAACAATTGTTCATCCCAGTTTGGCAAAAGAATAAATCAGGGAAGGCAGTGCATCCATGGATAACAAGGGAAATCAGGAATAGTATAAAAACAAAAGATGAAGCACACAAATTAGCCAGAAAAAGCAGCCTACCAGAGGACTGGGAGAAATTCAGAGTTCAGCAGAGGAGGTCAAAGGGCTTAATTAGGAAAGGGAAAATAGATTATGAAAGAAAACTGGCAGGGAACATAAAAACTGACTGCAAACGTTTTTGTAGATATGTGAAGAGAAAGAGATTAGTTAAAACAAATGTAGGTTCCTTGCAGTCAGAAATGGGTGAATTGATCATGGGGAACAAGGACATGGCAGACCAATTGAATAACTACTTTGGTTCTGTCTTCACTAAGGAAGACATAAATAATATGCTGGAAATAGCAGGGGACCGGGGGTCAAATAAGATGGAGGAACTGAGTGAAATCCAGGTTAGCCGGGAAGTGGGGTTTGTGGAAATTGAATGGATTATAGGCCGTTAAATCCCCTAGGCCAGATAGACTGCATCCCAGAGTACTCAAGGAAGTAGCCACAGAAATAGTGGATGCATTAGTGATAATGTTTCAAAACTCCTTAGATTCTGGAGTAGTTCCTGAGGATTGGAGGGTAGCTAATGTAACCCCACTTTATTTAAAAAAAGGAGGGAGAGAAAAAACGGGGAATTACAGACCAGTTAGTGTAACATCGGTAGTGGGGAAACTGCTAGAGTCAGTTATTAAAGATGGGATAGCAGCACATTTGGAAAGCGGTGAAATCATTGGACAAAGTCAGCATGGATTTACGAAAGGTAAATCATGTCTGACGAATCTTATAGAATTTTTCGAGGATGTAACTAATAGAGTGGATAAGGGAGAACTAGTGGATATGTTATATCTGGACTTTCAGAAGGGTTTTGACAAGGTCCCACATAAGGGATTAGTATACAAACTTAAAGCACATGGTATTGGCGGTTCAGTATTGATGTGGATAGAGAACTGGCTGGCAAACAGGAAGCAAAGGGTAGGAGTCAACGGATCCTTTTCAGAATGGCAGGCAATGACTTGCGGGGTACAGCAAGGCTCAGTGCTGGGACCCCAGCTATTTACAATATATATTAAAGATTTGGACGAGGGATTTGAATGCCACATCTCCAAGTTTGCGGATGACACTAAGCTGGGGGGTAGTGTTAGGTGTGAGGAGGATGCTAGGAGGCTGCAAGGTGACTTGGATAGGCTGGGTGAGTGGGCAGATGCAGTATAATGTAGATAAATGTGAGGTTATCCACTTTGGTGGCAAAAACAGGGTAGACTATTATTTGAAAGGTGGCAGATTAGGAAAAGGGGAGATGCAACGAGACCTGGGTGTCATGGTACACCAATCATTGAGAGTAGGCATGCAGGTACAGCAGGCAGTGAAGAAAGCAAATGGTATGTTAGCATTCATAGCAAAAGGATTTGAGTACAAGAGCAGGGAGGTTCTACTGCAGTTGTACAGGGTTTTGGTGAGACCACACTTGGAGTATTGTGTACAGTTTTGGTCACCTAATCTGAGGAAAGACATTCTTGCAATAGAGGGGGTACAGAGAAGGTTCACCAGACTGATTCCTGGGATGTTAGGACTTTCATATGAGGAACTGGATAGACTCGGCTTGTACTCGCTAGAATTTAGAAGATTGAGGCGGGATCTTATGAAACTTACAAAATTGTTAAGGGGTTGGACAGGCTAGATGCAGGAAGATTGTTCCCGATGTTGGGGAAGTACAAGGGGTCACAGTCTAAGGATAAGGGGGAATTCCTTTAGGACCGAGATGAGAAAAAAAAATTTCACATGAGTGGTGGGTCTCTGGAATTCTCTGCCACAGAGGTAATTGAGGCCAGTTCATTGGCTATATTTAAGAGGGAATTAGATGTGGCCCTTGTGGCTAAGGGGATCAGGGGGTATGGAGAGAAGGCAGGTACAGGATACTGAGTTGGATGATCAGCCATGATCATATTGAATGGTGGTGCAGGCTCGAAGGGCCGAATGGCCTACTCCTGCACCTATTTTCTATTTTTCTATACTATGACTATTAGGATACTGTGAATGTTTTTCTTTGCGTGATGAATCTAATTACAGGAACTCTTGTTTATCTCACCTGATAAAAGATGTTCAGCAGAAGCACATGGAGACACTGAAGGCACAGACTGAAACACTGAGCGTGAACACCATCCTGATGAAGGAGAAGGTTAAGGATTTCCAGCTGCTTGATCGATACGCTGAGCTCACAATCATCTCCACTGTTCGAGATCGGACACTGGTGGAACATGAGCTGCTGGCAAGAGGCCGGGACCATGAAGAGTGGAGAGAGGAACATCTCGGGGGAGAGTTTGAAAAAATCCGAACTGATCAGTTATTCCAGAACATTTTGGCGAGCAAATCCAAATCTGGGAGTTCGTCTGCCGTGGCCGGCGTTCCGGGGATCGGAAAAACAACAATGGTGCAAAAGATTGTTCATGACTGGGCCACAAAGAAAATATTCCACCAATTCCAGTTTGTATTCAGTTTCAAATTCCGGGATTTAAACACAATTAAAGACAGAATAAGTCTGAGGGAGCTGATTTTAAGTCAGTATCCTTACTTTGACAATACCCTGGGAGAGGTCTGGAAGAACCCAGAGGGATTGCTGTTTATATTCGATGGTCTGGATGAATTCAAGGGTAGAATCGATTTTGCTGACAGTCGGAGAGACGCAGAACCTCAGCACATGTGTCCAGATCCTGAATTCCGGTGTGAAGTGTCTGACATTGTGTACAGTTTAATCCAGCACAAGCTGCTCCCAGGGTGTTCAGTGCTAGTGACCACCCGCCCCACCGCGTTACATTTACTGGAAAAGGCAGAGATCGGCGTCTGGGCTGAAATCCTGGGATTTGTTGGTGAGGAACGGAAGGAATATTTCACCAGGTATTTTGAAGATCAGACGGTGGCAGCAGCTGTTTTCAAACACGTGAAGGAGAACGAGATCCTGTACACCATGACCTACAACCCCTCCTACTGCTGGATCCTCGGCCTGACACTGGGCCCCTTCTTCACACAAACACACCAGGACCCGCAGCGAGTTCCCAAGACCATCACCCAACTATATTGTTACTTTATTTACAACATCCTGAAAAACCACGGCCGTGAGATTGAGAGCCCCCGTGAGGTGTTACTGAGGGTTGGTCAGATGGCCTTCACTGGAGTGGCCGAGAAGAACATTGTGTTCACAGATGAAGATTTGATCAAATACAATCTGCAGCCTTCCCAGTTCCTGTCCGGGTTCCTGGTGGAACTTTTGGAGAGAGAGGATTCAGCCCGGAGCGTGGTGTACACCTTCCCGCACCTCACCATCCAAGAGTTTGTAGCCGCACTCGCACAATTCCTGACTGTAGATCCCACGAATATCATGAGACTCCTGTCTGAAGCCCACAACACGACAGACGGGAGATTTGAAGTATTTCTCCGTTTCGTCGCTGGTCTCTCCTCCCCACGGGCAGTTTGGATTCTGGAGGACTTTCTGGGACGATTCCCTCACAAAACAATCTGCCATGTGATTGACTGGGTAAAGGAGGAGGTTATACGTCAGATTAGAAATGCAGGAAGTGCGTTTGGTAAAAGGAGCCTCCTGAACACACTGCACTACCTGTTTGAGGCTCAGAATTCTGCACTGGCTCAGCAGACGCTGGGATCTGTGGAAACACTTTCATTCCGTGGACTGGGACTGACCCCGATTGACTGTGCAGTCCTGTCTCATGCCATCAAGCTCTCTAATACAATGAAACACCTCGATCTAGAGGACTGCCGCATTCAGTGTGAAGGTCTCCAGCGGCTGGGACCAGTTCTGCACAAGTGTCAGCATTTGGGGTAACTGTCCATTTGACACTAACACTGAACTGTAAAATTGTTCCATTATTTTGCTCTTCCGTCCTGCACCCCTTCTATGGGGCCGGACGTCACCGTGCACGACACTCCTATTTTACCCTCTCCTGGGTCGTCGGTTTACAACACCGTCCGTCCCCCCCCCCCCCCCCCCCGGGTCGCCGCTGGTCGACTCCGACCCCCCTCCCCCGGGTCGCCGGTGGTTGACTCTGTCCCCCCCCCCCCCCCCCAGTTCACCGGTGGTCGACTCCGTCCCCCCTTCCCCCAGGTCGCCGCTGGTCGACTCCGTCCGCCCCTCCCCAGTTCCCCGGTGGTCGACTCCATTCCCCCCCCTCTCACCCAGGTCGCCGGTGGTTGACTCCGTACCCCCCCCCCCCCCCCCTCCCCTGGATCGCCGGTGGTCGACTTTTTTCTCCCTCTCTCCCGGGCTGCCGTTTGTCGGCTCTGTCTCCCGGCCCCCGGCTCATGCGTGTTCCAGCCATTCTCTGCACGGGGAACATTTCCCGGTCGTCGGGGAATGAGAATAAATGGTGAAAGTCACTAAACACCACAACCACAGAGATTTATTCAATCATTTGCTGGGGTGCTTCCAGAAATATCCGTTTGGGAGAAATTATCTCAGCCCCAGGGTTTGTATCTGTTTGGTTCTTACTCTGTCTGTTTGTGTTTAGACTTGGAAGCAACGACCTGGGAGATTCCGGAGTGAAACTGGTGGCTGCAGCTCTGAGGAACCCGGACTGTAAAATACAGAGCCTGTGGTAAGTCCCAGACTGTGAGAGATTGTGTTTACACTCACTGGTTGACTGATACTTAATATTAATATGACCAGTTGGGTTAAGAAAGAACTGCTGATGCTGGAACAATCGAAGGTAGACAAAGATGCTGGAGAAACTCAGCGGTTGTGGCAGTATCTATGGAACATTGTGGCAGCATCTATGGGCGACGTTTCGGTACGAGACCCTTCTTCAGTTGAGTAATGTCGCTTATAAACACTGGGGGTTTGCACTGTCTCTTGTCTTTCTGTCCCTCACCCTCACTTTCATCTTCAGGCTGAACAGTGTCGGCCTCACATATTCTGGAGCCGAGGATCTCGCATCCAATCTCAATACAAACCACTCACTGACTGACTTGGAACTGAGTGGGAATAAACTGGGAGATTCTGGAGTGAAACTGGTGTCTGCGGCTCTGAGGAACCTGGACTGTAAAATACAGAGGCTGCGGTAAGTCCCAGACGGAGAGACGTTGTGTTTTTTACATCACTGGGTGTCTGACACTGAACATTAATAATTAAGAGGCAAGAGAGGTTTATTGTCATGTGTCCCAGATAGGACAATGAAATTCCTGCTTGCTGCAGCACAACAGAATATTGTAGGCATAAATACAGAACAGATCAGTGTGTCTATATAGCACAGACCACATATACACACATAAGTAAACAGATAAAGTGCAATGGGCTGTTATAGTTCAAAGTTTGTTTGAAGTTGTGTTTAATAGACTGATGGCTGTGGGAAAGAAGCAGTTCCTGAACCTGGATGTTGCAGATTTCAGGCTCCTGTACCTTCTACCTGATGGCAGCGGAGAGATGGTGTGGGTCCTTGATGATGCTGGCAGCCTTTTTGAGGCAGTTCCTTGGTTTTGCTGGTGTTGAGAGCCAGGTTATTGTGCTGCCACCATTTGGTCAATCAGTCGATCTCACTTCTATACTCATGACTCGTCCCCATCAGTGATTCGTCCCGCAACAGTTGTGTGTTCAGCGAACTTGATGATGGAGTTCGCGCTATGACCGGCTACGCAGTCATGAGTGTAGAGAGAGTACCGCAGGGGGCTGAGGAAGCAGCCTTGCAGTGCTCCCGTGCTAATTGTTATCGAGGATGACACATTTCCACCAATACGGACAGACTGTGGTCTGTGCATGAGGAAGTCGAGCATCCAATTGCAGAGGGATGCGCAGAGACCCGGATCTGAGAGCTTGGCAACCAGCTTGGAGGGGATGATTGTATTAAATGCTGAGCTGTAGTCAATGAATAACAGCCTGACATATGAGTTTTTGTTGTCCAAGTGGTCCAGAGCAGAGTGGACAGCCAGTGAGATTGCATCCACCGTTGATCTGTTGTGGCCGAAAGTGAACTGCAGTGGGTCCAGGTTTTTGTCAAGGTATGAGTTGATTTGCACCATAATCAACCTCTCAAAGCACTTCATCACAGACCTTAGTGCCACTGGTTGATAGTCATTGAGGCATGTCACCTTGCTCTTCTTGGGCACTGGTATAATTGATGCCGTTTTAAAGCAGGTGATCAGTAATTGTGTCACTGATAAACACTGGGGATTTGCACCGTCTTCTGTCTCTGTGTCCCTCACCCTCACTCTCTCATCTCCAGGTTGCACAGTGTCGGTCTCACAGATTCTGGAGCCGAGGATCTCGCCTCCGCTGTCAGTACAAACCCCTCACTGACGGAGCTGAACCTGGGATACAATGCCCTCACAGACAGATCTGTCCCCGCTCTCTGCCACCTCATATGGACCCTCCCGAATCTGGAACAGATCGAGTGAGTGTTTGTGATAATGTTTATTGTGCGAAAATATCAGCAGATATTTCCTTCTCAGAAGCAGAGCCTTCTACTGTGATTGTTCTGTAAGTGTTGTTGAAATATTAACCCAAGTGCCTGTTAATGACACTGTTGTTCAATCTGTTTACTTCCTCTTCATTGCTGGACTTGTTTCAGGCTGGTGAGGAATGAGTTCAGTCCGTCCAGTAAGAAGAAACTGAAGTCGCTGCAGGAATCCAGACGCGAACTGAGGATGACCGTGTGAACATCTCGGGGTGCAAAAGTCACCGCCCTGGGGACCGGAATATTGTTGGCCGATGCCCCGCCCTCCCCTTTAGATGGCAGCCCTCCCCTTTAAACGGCAGCCCTCCCCTTTAAACGGCAGCCCTCCCCTTTAAACGGCAGCCCTCCCCTTTAAACGGCAGCCCTCCCCTTTAAACGGCAGCCCTCCCCTTTAAACGGCCGCCCTCCCCTGTAAACCCCGACGCTTCCCTGTGACGTCAGAGGCGGCCCTGCCCGCTGTCATGTGACCCGGGTACGCGGCGATGCTGCTGCTGCTGCCGGATATCCAGTGCTGCCTCCAGTGGGGGATGGGGGAATTGCAGCGGGACCTGCAGGATCCCGGATGTAACTTTATCAGCTCCTGCTGTGGATTGATGGTGACAACAGCAGCAACAACATTGTTCAAAGTGTTCATTCACACAGTAATGTCTGTTACTGCTGTATCGTCTGTAAATCAAATGTAAATAGTTAATAACAGTAAATAAAATTGAAAGTTAGTGGATGTCTAAGTGACTAATATTTACAGAACTCAATAAACACTTGTCAAATCCAGACACCCACTCGGATCATTGCAAATTTGATCAGAAATATGTGAACGTCCCAATCTCCCCAATATTTACTTCACTACTTAATCCCCCTCCGCTCCCCCCCCTGCTTCCCCCCCTGCTTTCTCCCCCCCCGCTTTCTCCCCCCCCGCTTTTTCCCCACCCCCCCGCTTTCCAACCCCCCCCCGCTTTCCAACCCCCCCCCCGCGCTTTCCAACCCCCCCCCCCTGCTTTCCAACCCCCCCCCCCCCGCTTTCCAACCCCCCCCCGCTTTCCAACCCCCCCCCCCGCGCTTTCCAACCCCCCCCCGCTTTCCAACCCCCCCCCCCCCCCGCTTTCCAACCCCCCCTGCTTTCTGAGATGAGAAGGACTTTTTTCACACAGAGAGTGGTAGGTCTCTGGAACTCTCTGCCACAGAGGCCAGGTCATTGGCTATATTTAAGAGGGAGTTAGATGTGGCCCTTATGGCTAAGGGGATCAGAGGGTATGGAGAGAAGGCAGGTACGGGATACTGAGTTGGATGATCAGCCATGATCATATTGAATGGCGGTGCAGGCTCGAAGGGCCGAATGGGATAGTGCCGGAGGATTGGCATACTGCGCATGTTGTTCCATTGTTTAAAAAGGGTTCAAAGAATAAACATAGCAATTGTATACCTGTTAGTTTGACGTCAGTGGTGGGCAAATTAATGGAAAGGATACTTAGAGATAATATATATAAGCATCTGGATAAGCAGGGTCTGATCAAGAACAGTCAACATGGATTTGTGCTTGGAAGGTCATGTTTGACAAACCTTCTTGAATTTTTTGAAGAGGTTACTAGGGAAATTGATGAGGGTAAAGCAGTGGATGTTGTCTATATGGATTTCAGTAAGGCCTTTGACAAGGTTCCCCATCGAAGGTTGGTTAAGAAGGTTCAATCTTTGGGTGTTAATGGTGGAGTAGCAAGATGGATTCAACAGTGGCTGAATGGGAGATGCCAGAGAGTAATGGTGGATGGCTGTTTGTCGGGTTGGAAGCCGGTGACCAGTGGGGTGCCTCAGGGATCTGTGTTGGGTCCACTGTTGTTTGTCATGTACATCAATGATCTAGATGATGGGGTGGAAAATTGGATAAGTAAGAATGCAGATGATACTAAGTTAGGTGGTGCTGTGGATCATGAAGTAGATTTTCAAAGTCTACAGAGAGATTTGGGCCATTTGGAAGAGTGGGCTGAAAGATGGCAGATGGAGTTTAATGCTGATAAGTGTGAGGTGCTACATCTTGGCAGGACAAATCAAAATAGGACATAAATGGTAGGGAATTGAGCAATGCTGTGGAACAGAGGGATCTAGGAATATCTGTGCATAGTTCCCTGAAGGTGGAATCGCATGTAGATAGGGTGGTAAAGAAAGCTTTTGGTGTGCTGGCCGTTATAAATCAGAGCATTGAATATAGGAGTAGGGAAGTAATGTTAAAATTGTACAAGGCATTGGTGAGACCAATTCTGGAGTATGGTGTACAATTCTGGTCGCCTAATTATAGGAAGGATGTCAACAAAATAGAGAGTACAGAGGAGATTTACTAGAATGTTGCCTGGGTTCCAGCAACTAAGTTACAGAGAAAGGTTGAACAAGTTAGGTCTTTATTCTTTGGAGCGCAGAAGGTTAAGGGGGGACTTGATTGAGGTCTTTAAAATGATGAAAGGGATAGACAGAGTTGACGTGTATAAGCTTTTCCCATTGAGGGTAGGGAAGATTCAAACAAGAGGGCATGACATGAGAATTAAGGGACAGAAGTTTAAGGGTAACATGAGGGGGAACTTCTTTACTCAGAGAGTGGTGGCTGTGTGGAATGATCTTCCAGCAGAAGTGGTGGAGGCAGGATCGATTTTAACATTTAAAAGTAAAGTGGATAGGTATATAGACGAGAAGGGAATGGAGGGGTGTGGTCTGTGTGCAGGTACATGGGACTAGGCGAAAATAAATGGTCGACACGGACTGGAAGGGCCGAGAAGGCCTGTTTCCGTGCTGCAATTGTTATATGGTTATATGAATAGTGATGCTGGCTCGAAGGGCCGAATAGCCTACACCTGCACCTATTGTCTATTTGCCCCATTATCGTAGGCGAGTTCTACAATCATTGAGAGGAATGTTCTTTCAATACATCAGTTATCAACTGAGCAATTTGTTCCCCTCTTGTTGCTGCAGTCTGCAAAGTTGAGAAATCTTTCTTTAATCTCATACTGCATTTCCTTTAAAAGTAAGTTTCTCAAAAGTTTCTCAAAAGAAATGGTTGTTCAATATGGGAGGAATCTGGTATAGCATCTACTATTACTGCAAAGTATTTTGCAGATTGCCTCTCAAGCAAAATGTGTTGTTTCATAAGATTCAAACATTCTGCAATAAATTCATTGTGTGAGTCAGGGGACAGATAATGAACAAAGCCACTCACTGCTATTCTGTGACTCCTCTATACTTAGCACATGTTCCTGAAGAATGGGGTCCCACCTGGAGAGCAGTTCAATGAGCCCTAAAATGTTTCCATGGTTTGAATCACCAATTCGATGGGATGAACCAGTAAATGCCAGACCACGTTCTCCCAAGAAGAGTACAACATCAATGATGCACTTTAAAAGATTACACCATTTCCCAGCTTCAGTTTTGATCGACGCTACTAAGGTGGCATCAACTCCCATCCCAGACAGCAGACGCCTTTCCAGTTCTCGCCATTCCAGGGAACATTATTTGTGACTATTGTCTTTTTCATGTTTTGGGATAATGTAGGAAAGTTTCCGCCACTTCCCTTTAGAATCCCAACCTTCAGCAGATACCAGTGCAGACATAAGACGCAGAAGCGCTAGTCTTGACTGTCTTGTGCCAGAATAATCGACATGGAAAGCAATATAATGCTTGTTTCTGTTGACTGCAGACAAACCAGTCTCGTACATGTAGTTCTCCATTGGTTCTTTGAAATTTCAGTATGCTTTCTGGGAAAACAAACGTAGGTTTATTTTGGGAATGTTTTAGGGAGAGGGATGAGAACAATTGTAACATACTTTTCTATTTCCTTTTGAGTTGGAAACTCGGTTGTGATATATCCAATGTCAGGGCCTCCATTATGATTACTCCAATCCTCTTCCAAATTCACTTCCACATGCGCCAGTACGTCTGTTTCTTTCTGTTTTCCACTTTTATCTTTGCATCTGGCCCTTCATCAAAATCCTGTGCATGATGACCCAAATGATTACTTCTTGTTTGAGGATGAGGTTTCCAGCAGTTTCTTCTTGCTCCAATTCTATAGGCAAGTTTAATTAAAACATTTTTGAAGCTGCACTTAATCCAAATTGATTCATTGTTCATTTTCCTCTCGTTCTTTCTCGTGCTTTGTTTTCTGGGCTCCTGATTTGTGAGAATACATTTTCGAGGGATTATAATTTATACTTTTATATCTGAAAAAAAAACACAATCCGATGGAAAATGTATGTATTTGTTACCTTGTGTATTCTACCTGTGTCTGTACCTATAAGGTGATTACTTGCGATACCAGAAGTTGTTTTGCAAGATCGCTTACCGAAACTGCCTCGGGCGCAAGTAATGAACAGATCTCGGGAAATATTCCTCCTATACAGTGGTGAAGATGGCAAGCTTGGTTCCCCAATACCAATGCTGTTGCTAGCAACAACTCGGAATTCATATTCCACCCATGGACTTAAGTCAATCACTGTTGCTGTTACAGCATCACCACCAATGACGTCAAGAACTGCAAGGAGAAGTTTATGACGTTAACATCAACATATAATATCCGATCCATTTATAGAAAGGCCACAAATGGGAACATCTTTTCCTAATTGATGCTGAAGAATCGTATCACAATTAAAACATTTTTTTAATGATTTTTTTTTAATTAACAGGTCTCGGTCGCGTGATTAGGACTAATCACATAGCTTGCAAAACCGTTAATCTTGCGCCGGCGAAACATTCTGCAGTTATCTGTTATTTCCTTTGGCTCCGAGTGACTTATCAGTTGCCATTATTTCGACGCTGTTTGGTTTCAATCAGTGTATAAAAGAGATGTGTTGCAGCATTAGCACAGGGGGACTCGTACAGACTCCTGTGCTCTGTATGATTCTCTCAATAAAGTTCATTCAGTTGTACCTCCGTCTTTGTGATAGTCGTTTGTTGGAAAACTTCTAACACCCTCTCCCCCCAATTCATCCTGTACTGTACCACCCATTCATCCTGCACTGATCCTCCCCATCCATCCTGTACTGATCCCCCCATTCAAGAAGAATGGTGGGATCAGTTTGAGGAAGGACCACGACCCAAAACGTTTCCTATTTCCTTGGCTCCATAGATGCTGCCTCATCCGCTGAGTTTCTCCAGCATTTTTGTCTACCCCCAATCATCCTGTATTGATCCTCCCATCCATCCTGCACAGATCCCCCCGGTTCAACCCCACTGACATCCCCCGCACTCTCCCCTCACAATTTTACCTACTCCAACACGCACTAGTTCCCATGCCTCAATCCATCCATTCCCCACCGATTGCCTTCTCAACCCCCCCACCCAACCCTATTGTGCTGGAAATGTCTTCAGAGCAAACATTGTCTATGTTTGATGACGGATGCAATCAAATCTGTTTTAATTCCCAATGTTATCATTTGTTTTAATCCCCCCCACACACACACACACTAACCGCCCCACACACATTAACACCCATCCACATACGCTAACCCCTCCCCCACACACACTAGCCCCCCCCACACACACACACACACACACACACTAAGCCCGCCACACACACACTAACCCCCACACACACACTAACCACCCCCCCCCCACACACACACACTAACCCACACACACACACACTAACCCTCGCACGCACACACTAGAGACAGAGACAGAGACCGAGGGAGACAGCGAGAGAGAGATTGGGAGATAGAGACAGAGAGAGAGAAACACAGAGCGAGAGAGAGAAACACAGAGCGAGAGAGAGACAATGAAAGCAGAGCGAGAGAGACAGAGATAGGCAGAAAGACAGAGAGAGAGAGAGTAGAGAGGGAGACAGAGAGAGATGGAGAGAGAGACAATGAGAGAGAGACAGACATGCAGAGAGAGAGAGTGAGAGGGGGACAGGAACAGAGAGAGTCAGAAAGAGACAGTGAGAATGAGAGAGTGAGTGAGAGGAGACGGAGAGATATATAGAGAGAGGGAAAGAGAAAGTGAGACAGAGGGGAGGAGAGAGAGCGAGACAGAGATACAGATAGGGAGATACATAGAGAGAGACAGATGGAGAGCAAGACAGATAGACAGAGAGAGAGGAGACATAGACAGAGACAGGGACAGAGAGTGAGAGAGGGACAGAGACTGAGAGTGAGACGGAGCGAGGGGGAGAGAGAGAGACAGAGGCAAAGAGAGACAACGGGAGAGAGAGAAACAGAGAGGCAGAGAAAGAGTTAGAGATAGAGAGAGAGGGGGAGAGAGCAGAGAGAGAGATAGAGAAAGTGTGAGACAGAGAGAGGGAGAGAGAGATTGAGAGAAACACAGAGGGAGAGACAGAGAGAGGGAGAGAGACAGAGACGGGGACGGAGAGATGGACAGTTAGAGAGATAGAGAGAGAGACAGACAGAGAGACAGGAACGGAGATAGGAGACAAAGAGAGAGAGAGAGAGGGATAGGGAAAGAGCGACAGACAGAGACATAGAAAAGAAAGAGAGAGAAAGACAGGGAGAGACAGAGACAGAACATGAGATGGAGAGTGAGACGAAGAGACAGAGAGACGGCGACAGAGAGAGAGACAGAGATAGAGAAACATAGAAAATAGGCGTAGGAGCACCGCCATTCATTGTGATCATGGCTGAGAGACAGAGAGAGAAAGAGAGAGAAAGAGAGAAAGGGGGGTAGAGAGAGAGACAGAGGTAGAGAGACAGACAGAGAGGGACAGAGAGACAGACAGACAGAAAGAGAGACAGAGTGACAGAGGGATAGAGAGAGACAGACTTATGAAGAAAGAGGGAGACAGAAAGAGAGACAGGGAGAGAGGGAGAGACAGAGAGAGAGAGACACACACACAGAGCGAGGGAGGGAGAAAGAGCGACAGAGAGACAGAGACTGGGACAGAGAGTGAGAGACAGACAGCGAGAGGGGGAGAGAGAGAGAGAGAGAGACAGGGAGACAGTGGAGAGAGAGAGAGGAAGTGAGAGAGAGAGAGAAAGATTAAAGGGCCTGTCCCACCAGCATGCGACTCCATGCGGTGAGCGCGACCTAACGTGGTCGCTTGAGCCATCTGGCCTCGCGGGGCCTGTCCCACTTCGATCGCCGGAGCCATATAGAGTTGTGTGGTGCTGGTCGCTACATCGCGCGGGGCTCCGAAAAACTGACCGTGTTCAAATATTCCGCGCGGCAATGGCCTATCGGCTCGCTGCCGCCGCGACGCACTACTCACCGCCTCGACGTCGTGCCTCCGTGACCCTCTCTATATGTGCCTCCGTGCCCCTCTCTAAGTGCCTCCGTGTCTCTCTCTCTATCCCCCTCTGTCCTTGCGAACTTACCGTGCACTTCGTGCCACTCACCCGACCTGCGCGCGGCCCCCGCTGCCGGTTTGGTCGCGCTCACCGCACGGAGTCGCATGCTGGTGGGACAGGCCCTTGAGAGATACAGTGAGAGACAGAGAGGGAGAGAAACAGTGAGAGACAGAGAGAAACAGTGAGAGACACAGAGAGAGAAAGAGACAGTGAGAGACATAGAAACACAGAAAAGATAGAAAATAGGTGCAGGAGTAGGCCATTCGGCCCTTCGAGCCTGCACTGCCATTCAATATGATCATGGCTGATCATCCAACTCAGTATCCTGTACCTGCCTTCTCTCCATACCCCCGATCTAGCTCCCACTTAAATATAGCCAATGAACTGGCCTCAACTAGTGTGGCAGGGGGGTGGGAGCATGAGCAGAGAGGCAGGTGGGTGTAAAACGAGGGTGGAAGCAATAGGGAGCAAGGTGAAAAGTAAAAGGGGTAAGAGCGTTGTAAAAACAAGCCTGAAGGCCTTGTGTCTCAATGCAAGGAGTATTCGTAATAAGGTGGATGAGTTGAACGTGCAGATAGCTATTAATGAGTATGATATAGTTGGGATCACGGAGACATGGCTCCAGGGTGACCAAGGCTGGGAGCTGAACATCCAGGGGTATTCAATATTCAGGAGGGATAGAGAGAAAGGAAAAGGAGGTGAGGTAGCGTTGCTGGTTAGAGAGGAGATTAACGCAATGGAAAGGAAGGACATTAGTTTGGAGCATGTGGAATCAGTATGGGTAGAGCTGCGAAACACTAAGGGGCAGAAAACGCTAGTGGGAGTTGTGTACAGGCCACCTAACAGTAGTAGTGAAGTTGGGGATGGTATAAAACAGGAAATTAGAAATGCGTGCGACAAAGGCAAAACAGTTATAATGGGTGACTTCAATCTACATATAGATTGGGTGAATCAAATTGGCAGGGGCGCTGAGGAAGAGGATTTTTTGGAAAGTATGAGGGATAGTTATCTAAATCAACATGTAGAGGAACCAACGAGAGAGCAGGCTATTTTAGACTGGGTATTGAGCAATGAGGAAGGGTTAGTTAGCAGTCTTATTGTACGTGCCCCTTTGGGCAAAAGTGACCATAATATGGTTGAGTTCTTCATTAGGATGGAGAGTGACATTGTTAATTCAGAAACAATGGTTCTGAACTTAAGGAAAGGTAACTTTGAGGGTATGAGACGTGAATTGGCCAAGATTGACTGGCAATCAATTCTAAAAGGGTTGACGGTGGATATGCAATGGAAGACATTTAAAGACTGCATGGATGAACTACAAAAATTGTTCATCCCAATTTGGCAAAAGAATAGATCAGGGAAGGTAGTGAATCCGTGGATAACAAGGGAAATCAGGGATAGTATCAAAGCAAAGGATGATGCGTACAAAGTAGCCAGAAAAAGCAGCATACCAGAGGACTGGGAAAAATTCAGAGACCAGCAGAGAAGGACAAAGGGCTTGATTAGGAAAGGAAAAATAGATTATGAAAGAAAACTGGCAGGGAACATAAAAACTGACTGCAAAAGTTTTTATAGATATGTGAAGAGAAAGAGATTAGTTAAAACAAATGTAGTTCCCTTGCAGTCAGAAACAGGTGAGTTGATCATGGGGAACAAGGATATGGCGGACCAATTGAATAACTACTTTGGTTCCGTCTTCACTAAGGAAGACATAAATAATCTGCCGGAAATAGCAGGGGACCGCAGGTCAAAGGAGTACTTGAGTGAAATCCAGGTCAGTCGGGAAGTGGTGTTGGGTAAATTGAATGGATTAAAGGCCGATAAATCCCCAGGGCCAGATAGGCTGCATCCCAGAGTACTTAAGGAAGTAGCTCCGGAAATAGTGGATGCATTAGTGATAATCTTTCAAAACTCTTTAGATTCTGGAGTAGTTCCTGAGGATTGGCGGGTAGCAAACGTAACCCCTCTTTTTAAGAAGGGGGGGAGAGAGAAAACGGGGAATTACAGACCAGTTAGTCTAACATCGGTAGTGGGGAAACTGCTAGAGTCAGTTATTAAAGATGGGATAGCAGCACATTTGGAAAGTGGTGAAATCATTGGACAAAGTCAGCATGGATTTACGAAAGGTAAATCATGTCTGACGAATCTTGTGGAATTTTTCGAGGATGTAACTAGTAGCGTGGATGGGGGAGAACCAGTGGATGTGGTGTATCTGGACTTCCAGAAGGCTTTCGACAAGGTCCCACATAAGCGATTAGTATATAAACTTAAAGCATATGGCATTGGGGGTTCAGTATTGATGTGGATAGAGAACTGGCTGGCAAACAGGAAGCAAAGAGTAGGAGTTAACGGGTCGTTTTCACAATGGCAGGCAGTGACTAGTGGGGTACCGCAAGGCTCAGTGCTGGGACCCCAGCTATTTACAATATACATAAATGATCTGGATGAGGGAATTGAAGGCAATATCTCCAAGTTTGCGGATGACACTAAGCTGGGGGGCAGTGTTAGCTGTGAGGAGGATGCTAGGAGAATGCAAGGTGACTTGGATAGGCTGGGTGAGTGGGCAAATGTTTGGCAGATGCAGTATAATGTGGATAAATGTGAGGTTATCCACTTTGGTGGCAAAAATAGGAAAACCGACTACTATCTAAATGGTGGCCGATTACGAAAAGGGGAGATGCAGCGCGACCTGGGTGTCATGGTACACCAGTCATTGAAAGTAGGCATGCAGGTACAACAGGCAGTGAAGAAAGCCAATGGTATGTTAGCTTTCATAGCAAAAGGATTTGAGTATAGGAGCAGGGAGGTTCTACTTCAGTTGTATAGGGTCTTGGTGAGGCCACACCTGGAGTATTGCGTACAGTTCTGGTCTCCAAATCTGAGGAAGGACATTATTGCCATAGAGGGAGTGCAGCGAAGGTTCACCAGACTGATTCCTGGGATGTCAGGACTGTCTTATGAGCAAAGACTGCATAAACTTGGTTTATACTCTCTAGAATTTAGGAGATTGAGAGGGGATCTTATAGAAACTTACAAGATTCTTAAGGGGTTGGACAGGCTAGATGCAGGAAGATTGTTCCCGATGTTGGGGCCGTCCAGGACAAGGGGTCACAGCTTAAGGATAAGGGGGAAACCCTTTAGGACCGAGATGAGAAGGAATTTTTTCACACAGAGAGTGGTGGGTCTCTGGAATTCTCTGCCACAGAGGGTAGTTGAGGCCAGTTCATTGGATATATTTAAGAGGGAGTTAGATGTGGCCCTTGTGGCTAAGGGAATCAGAGGGTATGGAGAGAAGGCAGGTACGGGATACTGAGTTGGATGATCAGCCATGATCATATTGAATGGCGGTGCAGGCTCGAAGGGTCGAATGGCCTATTCCTGCACCTAATTTCTATGTTTCTATGTTTCTAACTACCTTCTGTGGCAGAGAATTCCACAGACTCACCACTCCCTGTGTGAAAAAAGATCTTCTCCTCTCCATCCTAAAAGACTTCCCCCTTATCCTTAAACTGTGACCCCTTGTTCTGGAGTTCCCCAACATCGGGAACAATCTTCCTGCATCTAGCCTGTCCAACCCCTTAAGAATTTTGTATGCCTCTATAAGATCCCCCCTCAATCTCCTAAATTCCAACGAGTACAAGCCGAGTCTATCCAGTCTTTCTTCATATTGAAGTCCTGCCATCCCAGGAATCAGTCTGGTGAACCTTCTCTGTTCTCCCTCTATGGCAAGAATGTCTTTCCTCAGATTAGGAGACCAAAACTGTATGCAATACTCCAGGTGTGGCCTCACCAAGACCACGTACAACTGCAGTAGAACCTCCCTGCTCTTGTACTCAAATCCTTTTGTTGGTAATGCCAACATACCATTTGCTTTCTTCACAGCCTGCTGCACCTGCATGCCTACTTTCAATGACTGGTGTACCATGACACCCAGGTCGCGCTGCAGCTCCCCTTTTCCTAATCGACCACCATTCAGATAATAATCTACCCTCCTGTTTTTTTCCGCCAAAGTGGATAACCTCACATGTATCCACATTATACTGCATCTGCCATGCATTTGACCACTCACCGAACCTATGCAAGTCACCTTGCAACCTCCTAGCATCCTCCTGACAGCTAACACTGCTCCCCCAGCTTCGTGTCATCCGCAAACTTTGAGATGTTGCATTCAAACCCTCATCCAGATCATGAATGTATATTGTAAATAGCTGGGGTCCCAGCACTGAGCCTTGCGGTACCCCACTAGTCACTGCCTGCCATTCTGAAAATGACCCGTTTATACCTACTCTTTGCTTCCTGTCTGCCAGCCAGTTCTCTATCCACATCAATACTGAACCCCCAATACCATGTCCTCTAAATTTGTATGCTGATCTCTTATGTGGGACCTTGTCGAAAGCCTTCTGAAAGTCCAGATATAACACATCCACAGGTTCTCCCATATCCACTAGTTACATCCTCAAAAAATTCTATAAGATTCGTCAGACATGATTTACCTTTCATAAATCCATGCTGACTTTGTCCAATAATTTCACCTTTCCAAATGTGCTGCTATCCCATCTTTAACAACTGACTCCAGCATTTTCCCCACTACCGATGTTAGACTAATTGGTCTGTAATTCCCCGTTTTCTCTCTCCCTCCCTTTTTAAAAAGTGTGGTTACATTAGCTACCCTCCAATCCTCAGGAACTACACAGAATCTAAAGAGTTTTGAACAATTATCACTAATGCATCAATTATTTCTGAGGCTACTTCCTTAAGTACTCTCGGATGCAGCCTATCCGGCCCAGGGGATTTATCGGTTTTTAATCCATTCAATTTACCTAACACCACTTCCCGACTAACCTGGATTTCACTTAGTTCCTCCATCTCATTCGACCCCCGGTCCCCTGCTATTTCCGGAAGATTATTTATGTCTTCCTTTGTGAAGATAGAACCAAAGTAGTTATTCAATTGGTCTGCCATGTCCTTGTTTGCCATGATCAATTCATCAGTTTCTGACTGCAAGGGACCTACATTTGTTTTAACTGACCTTTTTCTCTTCACATATCTATAAAAACGTTTGCAGTTCGTTTTTATGTTCTGTGCCAGTTTTCTTTCATAATCTATTTTCCCTTTCCTAATTAAGCCCTTTGTCCTCCTCTGCTGGACTCTGAATTTCTCCCAGTCCTCTGATTCCCTAAAAGTTACCTTTCTTTAAGTTCAGAACCCTTGTTTCTGAATTGACATTGTCACTCTCCATCCTAATGAAGAACTCAACCATATTATGGTCACTCTTGCCCAAGGGGCCCCGCACAACAAGACTGCTAACTAACCCTTCCTCATTACTCAGTACCCAGTCTAGAATAGCCTGCTCTCTCATTGGTTCCTCTACATGTTGGTTTAGAAAACTATCCCGCGACTTCCGGTGGCGCCATGGAGGGATAGAGTCCAGTGTCAGCTAGCTCCATCTAAAAAACAAGAAAAACGGGGATAAAACGGACCTGCTGTTCTGCACCAGCTGCCTGTAACACTGCTTGTAATGAGTGAGTGACGTCATCAGTCCTGCGACTCCGGTATGTCTATGCAGCACTCCCCCCCCCAAAACATCTGAAACGGCCGGTAAGGCAAAAACCAGCAATGGAAGAACAAGGCCCGACTGAAGCCTCGGCCTCAGGTACAACATCATCTCAAGAAGATGTCTCGAAAAAACCAAAGTCTAAAAAATCTTCTGAGATAGAAGATCTTAGGATTTTTCTTGCTCAGGAGATTAAAAATATAACACTAGTTCAGGAAGAGCTAAAAGAAGAAATGAAGAGATTAAATGTTAGAGAAGAACTTCAAAATTTTAAGAAATAGTTTAAGGAGTTAGTTGGAGATGAAGGAAGAAATTAACTCCACAGTCCTTAAATTAACGGAAAAATGGAGGTCGGAAACAAAAGCAAGGCTGAGCCAGCAAATAACAGAGATGGATGCGGAGAGGGAGGTTAAAATCAACTCGGTGGAGACTAACTTTAATGCAAGAATGGAGCCTGCCGAGGAAGCATTGAATCAACATGCTACAGCCATAACAAATCTGGAGGAGATTGCTTCAACAAGCGCTGAAACAACAAAGCAGCTTATCAAAGAAAACCAACGCTTATCAGACCTACTGAGCAAAATAACTGAAAAATGCACGGAGTTGGAAGGACGTCAAAGGCGTCAGAGCCTAAGAATCGTGGGTATCCAAGGAGGGAGGGAGGGGTATCGAGACCCCCGTGAATTTGCTGCAGACTTACTTCAAAAAGCTTTAAACTTGGATTATCAGCCTCTGCTAGCCCAACCACACAGGGTGATGAGACATCGTCCACGACTGGGTGCCCCTCCAAGACAACTGATAGTAAAGGTACAATACGATCATGTACTGGAGGAGATGATGAAGAAAGTTGTCCACACTAGGAATCTTATGTACGAGGGAGATAAGATCAGTATCTACCGAGATTACCCTGTGAAGGTCTCCAGGTTGAGAACGCAGTTTAAAGAGGCAAAGAATAAACTGAAGGAGGTGAAAGGATTGAAGTATGGTCTGACGTATCCGGCTACATTAAGAGTTACCCACGATAATAAATAACACTTCTTCACTAAGCCGGAGGAAGCACTGGAGTTTGCTCAGAAGATTAAGCCTGCCTGATGACTGAACATCATTTTCAAAATAAATGATGTCAACGAATAATGTAACTGTGTGAGGCTGGATGGTTTTAAGGCCGGGTTATACCCAAGGACAATTGAAACTGGAGATGAATGCTGAATAAGGCCTTTTCTACGGACATTATTAACATAATAACTAATAAATATTAATATTATTGCGTGGTGCCATTAATAATTATTACTAACGGTTAATAATTACTCACATTTGAATTACTTAGAATTAGCTAAATGGTTGGATTTAAAGTTAAATTTCACTTTTCTTCACTTTTACTCCACTTTTATTTTCCCTTTGGGAAGATTTTTATTTTTTCTCTTCTAATTCTTATTTTTAAAATATATTTGACTAATGGAATCTGAATATTTTGTAACCTATGTTTATTACCCCCCGGTAAAAAACCTTTTTGGAAATGTTATTTTTAAGAGAGTATGGAGCTAGTTAAGTTTTTTTTTACATCGACTACGGAAGTCGGTAGATGGCTAGCCATGTTAGTATGGCTATCACTAACTACACTACTAATACATGTAGTTTTTTCTTCCTTTTTACGCACAACTAACCTTTTAATCTATCCTTTTATTAATATAATACTTTATTATAACTTTAAATTAGAATGGAATCATGAGCTTTATCAATGGAGATATATACGTAAGAAATATCAATGGGATTTAGGATTCATCTATTTGAGGTTCGGGAGTAAGGTGGAGCTTGTCGAGCTGAACCATCTGCTCTCTTATAGACCTCCCTAAACAAAAGATGCAAGACTTAAATATGAAGCCCGGGGGTGAAGGTATAACATTTTGTAGCTGGAATGTTAAGGGTATCAACGAACCAATTAAGAGAGGTAAAGTACTAGCACATTTAAAAGCACTTAAAACAGATGTCATTTTTATCCAAGAGACTCATTTAAAAAAGGATGCGGAACATAGATTGAAAACTAAATGGATTGATAAAGCGTATCATTCTTCATTTACACACAAATCCAGAGGTGTTGCAATACTAATCCGTAAAGGGATACCTTTTAAACATATATCAACAATAACGGACAGTGATGGTAGATATATTATAATACAAGGTGAGCTATATGCACAAAAATTGACTCTTATTAATGTTTATGGACCAAATTTTGATAGCCCTTTGTTTTTTAAGAAAATATTTAATACAATTCCGGAATTATCCCAACATAATTTAATAATTGGAGGAGACTTAAATTGTACATTAGATCCCTATTTAGATAGGTCATCAAGACAATGGAAAACAAAATCCCATTCCAGTGATTTATTAAATGCATATATAGATACTAATAATATCAAGGATGTCTGGAGAATAGAAAACCCAACTGGAAGAGAATATTCATTTTATTCACCGGTACATAAAACATATTCAAGAATAGATTATTATTTTTTTTTTTTAATATTTTTTTATTAGAAGTAACCAATTTGCAATGTTTTAAACAGATTTACAAACATCAACTTAATTCAATATTTAAACAAATAACACATTGATAATTATTATCTTCTATTTTTTTGGAAATAAAGATAGAAAAAGGATAGAGCAGTTATAAATCAATAAAGATGTGATTAAATAATAATTTGATTATATATAAGAAAAAAAGAGAAAGGAAAAAAGGTTAACAAAAAAGTGATAAAATATTATATATATATATATATAAATGAAAAACAACAAAATATATTGTAAATAAAACTATTACAAATGATAATATCAATAGAGACATGTATATTAATCCTTGTATGAAAATAAATTATTCTCATCAAATCCCGTAGGGTACCCGTCGAGCCGTGATGCCAAGAACAGCTACTTCTCTAAATACTGTATATATGGAGACCATATCTGTTTGAAGGAATTATATTTGTCCAATAGGACAAATCTAATTCTTTCTAAATGTAACGTCTCCAACATCTCTGCTGCCCACATTTTGATTGTGGGGGACAATGTTCCCTTCCAAAATTTCAATATGATTTTTTTTCCCTATTATCAAACAGTAATCAAAGAAATTTCTTTGATTTACTGTAAGTACCAAATTTGAGTCCGGAATTCCAAATATTATTAACTTTGGGTCAGGGTCCAATCTAACTTTAAGAACTTCAGAAATAACTTTAAAAATTTCTGTCCAGTAATAATTCAATTTGGGACATGTAACAAAACTATGTATTAAATCTGCTTCTAAATTCTTACATTTATCACAAATAGAGGAGAGATTGGGAAAGATACTATTTAATTTAGTTTTCGAATAATGTAATCTATATAATACTTTAAATTGTATCAATGTATGTCTGGCATTTAACGAACACCGATGTATTCGTTGTAAACTTTCTTCCCAATTTTCTTTTGTTATAGATAAACCAATTTCATTTTCCCATGCTTGACGATATGTTTCAGTTGTTGGGTTCTCCTTATCCAAAATAATATAATATATATAAGCTATTAATTTTTCTGTATTTGGGTGCAAGTTAAACAGTTCATCTAATAATCCTGGTTCTTTATTTTTATAATCTTGTGTATTGGATTTAATATAATCTCTAATTTGTAAGTACCTAAACAAGTGTTGTGGAGACAATCCGTAGATATCTTGTAACTCCTGGAATAAAAGAAATTTTCCTTTTCTATAAAGATGCTCTATCCTTTTAATTCCTAAATCGTCCCAATGTCTAAACCCCCCATCTAATATAGAGGGTTTAAATAATGGGTTATTCGTAATTGGTAGTCTAAGTGAGAGATTATCTAAATGTAAAGTCTTAACTATTTGTTTCCAAATACATCTATTATTATAAATTATAGGGTTGTCCCTATAAATTTTTTTTTGTACTTCCTTTGGGGCAAAGAGAATCGAGCCTACATTGAAAGGTAAACAGTCTTCCTTTTCCATCTTTAACCACATTGGTTCATGATCCATATTTACCCACCAACAATTCATATTCTTAATCTGGACAGCCCAGAAATAATATAAAAAATTTGGAAGTGCTAATCCTCCATTTATCTTAGATTTACATAAATGTTTTTTACTTATTCTATGATTTTTATAGTCCCAAATAAAACTATTAACAATATTATCTATTTTTTTTAAAAAGGTTTTCGGGAGAAAAAAAGGAATAGCCTGAAACAAATATAACAATTGTGGTAAAAAAACCCCATCTTTATAGCATTTATTCTACCAATCATAGATATAGGAAGTGTTTTCCAATATAAAATATTTTTTCTAAGTTTATCTAGTAGTTGAGGGTAATTAGATTTAATTAATGAATTATAGGATTTAGTTACATTAATTCCTAAATATTTAAATTTGTCTGTAACTATTTTTAGTGGGTATTGCTGTAATATATTTAAATTTATTCCAGTTATAGGCATAATATCACTTTTGTTCCAATTAATCCTATATCCAGAAAATGTGCCAAATTTAGTTATAACATTAAACAGCTTGGGAATACTAATTTCCGGTTTTGTAATATAAATCAAAACATCATCTGCATATAAAGATATTTTATTAGTTGTTGTGTCAGTATTATAGCCGTATATTTCAGGTTCAGATCTAATTCTTTCCGCCAGAGGCTCTATCACCAAAGCAAATAATAAAGGCGATAACGGACATCCCTGTCTGCATCCCCTAGAGAGCTTAAATTTAGCTGATAGTATTTGATTAGTTAAGATTCTTGCAGTAGGATTCGAATATAGAATTCTTACCCATTTACAAAATCTATCCCCCAATTGAAACTTTTCCATTATATTAAATAAATATAACCATTCCACCTGATCGAATGCCTTTTCTGCATCTAACGATACAACCGCTAATTCCATGTCCCGTACTCTTTTTGAATATATAATATTAAATAAACGTCTAAGATTATGGGATGAATAGCATTTTGGAATAAAACCTGTTTGATCATAATGTATTAATTTAGAAATCACCAGACGTAATCTCCGAGATAAAACTTTAGTTCATATTTTTTGGTCTGTATTTAGAAGGGCAATCGCTCTATATGATCCTGGATCTTCCAAGTCCTTGTCTGCCTTAGGAATGAGTGTAATTGTGGATTAATTTAAAGATTCTGGTAATTTTCCTTGTTCATATGCATATCTATACACTGTATGTAATCTTGGGGAAATCAGATCTTGAAATTTTTTATAAAATTCTGCACTCAGGCCATCAGGGCCCGCAGCTTTTCCATTCTTTAACGAACTAATTGATTCTTCAATATCTTTTACTGTTATTTCAGCATTTAACAAATGTCTACCTTCCTGATCTAAACTATTAATTTGACATTCTTGTAGGAATGTTTCCATACCATCTGTTTGTCCTGTTAATTTAGATGAATAAAGATTTTGATAATATTGTAGAAATCTGTCATTAATATCTTTTGGTATAGTCAATATATTTCCATGCGCAGATCTAATTCTATGTATCATTTTTTCATCTTCTAATTTTCTAAGTTGTCGTGCTAGCAATTTTTGTGGTTTGTCTCCAAATTCAAAATGCACTTGTTTGGTTTGTTGAAAAAGTTTAATGACTTGGTTAGAATATATTTTATTTAGTCTATATTTTACTATTGCAATTTTATTACTTAACTCTTTAGAAGGGTGTTTTATGTTTTCGCTATCTAGTTGTTTTATCTCATTTTCTAACTTTTGTTCCATCTTTCGATTTTCTTTATTAAAATATGCTTGTGCTGATATTATTGCACCACGCATAAATGCTTTAAATGTGTCCCAAAGTAGCGATGGTGAAACTTCAGGTTTGTCATTAGTTTCAAAAAATAATTTAATCTGTTCCACTACATGTTTACAACAGTCCTTATCCTTTAATATCTGGGGATTAAATCTCCAAGTAGTAGTTTTATTAAGTATATCTTTTAATTTTATCTTGAATGTTAGTGGCGCATGATCTGAAATAATAATATTGTGATATTTTGCATCATACGTAAAACGTAGTAATTTTGAATCTATTAGAAAATAATCTATCCTAGAGTAAATTCCATATAAGGGCGAGAAAAAGGAGTATTCTCGTCCGGATGGATTATCTAATCTCCAAATATCCTTAACATTAGATGTATTAATAAAAGAATTTATAAGTTTACTTGATTTAGAGGCAGCTTTCCTTTTTGTAGAAGATCTGTCTAGGTAGCTATCTAAGGTGCAATTAAAATCACCCCCAATTATTAACTTATATTGAGTGGAAATAGGAATATTATTAAATATTTTCTTAAAAAATAATGGATTATCAAAGTTAGGGGCATATATATATTCACAAAAATTACTTTCTTTGAATATAATTCCCCTGTAATTATTACATATCTACCCTCTTTATCCTCTATTATAGTACTTTGTTGAAAAGGTATACCTTTACGAATAATTATTGCAACTCCTCTAGATTTGTGTATAAATGAAGAGTGATACACCTTAGAAGTCCATTTTGCTGTTAATCTATGTTGAGCATCTCTTTTAAGATGGGTCTCTTGAAGGAAGATCACGTCTGATTTCAATCTGTTCAACTGTACTAACACCTTTCCCCTTTTAATTGGTTCATTAATTCCCTTAACATTCCAACGACAGAAGGTAATTCCATCCCCCCCAGTCTTCACATTCATGTCTTGCATTTTGCTGTTAGGGTGGTTTTTTTTGGAGTAGTCTTCTCGACTCCTCCAGCCCAACGGTATACCCAAGCGCCAACCTGATGAAAATTACTATCCTCAATAATCCATATACATGTCTTCTTAAAGTAATTATACAATATCGTTCATAACTACATTCATATAATATATAACATAAAATCAAATACTTGATATATTAAAAAAAAAAAAAAATGTAAATAAAAAAAGAGAAAAGGGTGTTAACAGGGTGCCCAGAAAAAAAAGAAACTACACTAATATGTTGTGTAGTGTGCATTAGTGAGAGCCACACTAGCGTGGCTATTAATCTACTGACTTCCGTTTTTTTTTAAAGATGTTAAATGTTCCAGCTCCTATCTATAATGCTGTGTATATTGGGGTGGGGTACTAACTTTAAATACTTAGTAATTATTTCTATTATTCATATTACTAATTACTAGTTATTAATTTCTATTATAATTGGTATTATAATGTAATACTATATTAGGGGAACAATTGAAATTTTACTAATTAATACCAAACTACAACAACATGTCCATTATTCCCCCTCTTTCTCAATGAATAATTCATAACCGCAGGCCGGTGATAAAAGTTCAGTCTTCTTCTTCTTCCTCCCGTACTTCTTCTTCTGCTTCCTCTTCTGCCTTCTTCTGTATGTCTCGAGCAAATTCCAGTGCTTCAGTATGCTTAACGAAACGATATTCCTTGTTGTCATAGGTCACTCTCAATGTTGCTGGGTACATCAGACCATATCTGAGATCCTTTGTATCCTTTATATTCCGCAGAATACCTCTTGTTTCTGTGAATAAAGATCTTCTCTTAGCCACTTCAGCCGGGTAATCTCTGAAGATACTGATGTTATCTCCTTCGTATTTCAAATTTTTCTTTCTTATTATTATCTTCATCATTTCTTCAAAGACGTGATCATAGACCACCTTTACAATCATTTGTCTTGGTGGTGCACCTCTCCCAGGGGCCCGTCTTAAAGCCCTGTGGGCACGGCCCAACAGGGCTCTTGATCCAAATTCAGAATGTCCTTTAGGAATTTTGCAGCAAATTTTCGCGGGTCTTGATTTCCTTCACGACCCTCGGTCAATCCTACTATACGCAAATTCTTACGTCTTTGTCGTCCCTCCAAATCAATGCATTTCTCGTTTATTTTACGTAGTAGCTCTGAGAGACGTTTATTCTCGGCGCGTAGCTTCTCACTTTCCTTAGCACTTGATACAGCAAAATCAGTCAGTTCTTTAATTGCATCATTTTGTTGGTCGAGTGAGATTAAAATAGGATCTATCTTCGCATCCAACATTTGTTCCATCCCAGCAACCTTGTCGTTTACCTCAGCCATTCGGTTTTGAAACTCAGCGTCCGCCTTTATTTTCCATTCATTCATCATAATCTTTACCGTCTCTGTAACTTCTTTTTTTTAATTCTTCTTTAATTCTCTCGTGAGACGCCTGGATATCTGTTCTTAAAATTTTTATTTCATCTTTATATTCCTTCTTCATATCTTTCATTTCTTTCAGCAGTTTCTTCATCTCACCTAGCAAGGAGTTTTTAAGTTCTTCCATTTCACTTTTTCTCTGTGAGATCTCTTCCTGGGAGGCAGCCAAACTCGAGCCCGAGGCTTTGGCGAGGCCTACTTCCCTTCTTGGACCTTTTTTTGTCGCGGGGGGGGGGGGGGGGGGGGGGGGGGGGGGGGGGGGGGGGGGGGGGGGGAGTGCTGCATTTTAAATTTCTTACTGAAGTCGCGCGCCTGATGACGTCACGCAGCTTGCAATCGCACTCGGAGCCGTTTAAAGTCGTTCTCCTGCGGTAAGTACCGTTAGTAGCCTCCTTTAACCCCCGATTTTTTTCAGATTTTTTCGGAGCTGATCTGGCGCGGTTCCTTCTTAGAACATGGCGCCACCGGAAGTCAAGAATAGATTATTTTTTGGTGGATTCTAAGCTAATTCCATTTACATATAATCCAAAATACCACAATATTATAATTTCGGATCATGCCCCTTTAACATTTATGACACACAACCCCCTCCCACACACACACACGCACGAACCCCCACACACACACACTAACCCCCCCACACACACACACTAACCCCCCCCACACACACACAAACCCCCCCACACACACACACAAACCCCCCCACACACACACTAACCCCCCCCACACACACACACACTAACCCCCCCACACACACACACTAACCCCCCCCCACACACACACTAACCCCCCCCACACACTAACTCCCACACACACACTAACTCCCACACACACACTAACCCCCCCACACACACACACTAACCCCCCCACACACACACACCAACCCCCCCACACACACACACTAACCGCCCCCCCACACACACACTAACCGCCCACACACACACTAACCCCCCCCGCACACACTAACCCCCCCACACACACACACTAACCCCCCACACACACACCCCCCTCCACACACACATTCATAGTGAAAGGATTTGAGTATAGGAGCAGGGAGGTTCTACTGCAGTTGTACAGGGTTTTGGTGAGGCCATACCTGGAGTATTGCGTACCGTTTTGGTCTCCAAATCTGAGGAAAGACATCCTTGCCATAGAGGGGGTACAGAGAAGATGCACCAGACTGATTCCTGGGATGTCAGGACTCTCATATGAGGAAAGATTGGATAGACTCGGCTTGTACTCACCCTGGGAATTTAGAAGACTGAGGGGGGATCTTATAGAAACTTACAAAATTCTTAAGGGGTTGGACAAGCTAGATGCTGGAAGATTGTTCCCGATGTTGGGGGAGTCCAGAACAAGGGGTCACAGTCTAAGGATAAGGGGGAATTCCTTTAGGACCGAAATGAGGAAAACATTCTTTACACAGAGAGTGGTGAGTCTCTGGAATTCTCTGCCACAGAAGGTAGTTGAGGCCAGTTCATTGGCTATATTTAAGAGGGCGTTAGATGTGGCACTTGTGGCTAAAGGGATCAGGGGTTATGGAGAGAAAGCAGGTACGGAATACTGAGTTGGATGATCAGCCATGATCACATTGAATGGCGGTGCAGGCTCGAAGGGCCGAATGGCCTACTCCTGCACCTATTTTCTATGTTTCTATGTTTCTAACCCCCCCCACACACTAACCCCCCCACACACACACACTAACCCCCCCCCCACAAACACTAACCCCCCCCACACACACGCACTAACCCCACACACACACACTAACCCCCCCCCCACACACGCACTAACCCCCCCCCACACACACACACTAACCCCCCCACACACACACACTAACCCCCCCCACACACACACTAACCCCCCCCACACACACACTAACCCCCCCCACACACACACACTAACCCCCCCCACACACACACTAACCCCCCCAACACACACACTAATCCCCCCACACACACACACTAACCCCCCCCACACACACTAACCCCCCCCACACGCACTAACCCCCCCCCCACACGCACTAACCCCCCCACACATGCACACTAACCCCCCCCACACACACATTAACCCCCCCACACACACTAACCCCCCCACACACACTAACCCCACACACACACACTACCCCCCCCCCACACACACACTAACCCCCCCCCCACACACACTAACCCCCCCACACACACTAACCCCCCCCACACACACTAACCCCCCACACGCACTAACCCCCCCCACACACACTAACCCCCCACACACACTAACCCCCCCCACACACACACTAACCCCCCCACACACACTAACCCCCCCACACACACTAACCCCCCCCACACACACTAACCCCCCCACACGCACTAACCCCCCCCACACGCACACTAACCCCCCCACACACACTAACCCCCACACATACACTAACCCCCCCCACACACACACACATTAACCCCCACATACACAGTACCCCCTGCACGCACTAACCCCGCCCACACACACACACACACATTACCCCCCCACACACACACACTAACTCCCCCCACACACAAACACACCCCAAACTCACACTAACCCCCACACACACACCAAACCCCCCACACACACTAACCCACTCCTCACACACACTAACCCCCACGCACACACTAACCCCCCTCTCACACACACATGAACCCCCCACACACACACACTAACCCCCCCCACACACACACACTAACCCCCCCACACACACACAAACCCCCCCCACACACACACACAAACCCCCCCACACACACACTAACCCCCCCCACACACACACACACTAACCCCCCCACACACACACACTAACCCCCCCCCACACACACACTAACCCCCCCACACACTAACTCCCACACACACACTAACTCCCACACACACACTAACCCCCCCACACACACACACTAACCCCCCCACACACACACACCAACCCCCCCACACACACACACTAACCGCCCCCCCACACACACACTAACCGCCCACACACACACTAACCCCCCCCGCACACACTAACCCCCCCACACACACACACTAACCCCCCCACACACACACCCCCCTCCACACACACATTCATAGTGAAAGGATTTGAGTATAGGAGCAGGGAGGTTCTACTGCAGTTGTACAGGGTTTTGGTGAGGCCATACCTGGAGTATTGCGTACCGTTTTGGTCTCCAAATCTGAGGAAAGACATCCTTGCCATAGAGGGGGTACAGAGAAGATGCACCAGACTGATTCCTGGGATGTCAGGACTCTCATATGAGGAAAGATTGGATAGACTCGGCTTGTACTCACTGGAATTTAGAAGACTGAGGGGGGATCTTATAGAAACTTACAAAATTCTTAAGGGGTTGGACAAGCTAGATGCTGGAAGATTGTTCCCGATGTTGGGGGAGTCCAGAACAAGGGGTCACAGTCTAAGGATAAGGGGGAATTCCTTTAGGACCGAAATGAGGAAAACATTCTTTACACAGAGAGTGGTGAGTCTCTGGAATTCTCTGCCACAGAAGGTAGTTGAGGCCAGTTCATTGGCTATATTTAAGAGGGCGTTAGATGTGGCACTTGTGGCTAAAGGGATCAGGGGTTATGGAGAGAAAGCAGGTACGGAATACTGAGTTGGATGATCAGCCATGATCACATTGAATGGCGGTGCAGGCTCGAAGGGCCGAATGGCCTACTCCTGCACCTATTTTCTATGTTTCTATGTTTCTAACCCCCCCCACACACTAACCCCCCCCCACACACACACACTAACCCCCCCCACAAACACTAACCCCCCCACACACACGCACTAACCCCGCCCCACACACACACTAACCCCCCCCCACACACACACTAACCCCCCCCCACACACACACTAACCCCCCCCCCCACACACGCACTAACCCCCCCCCACACACACACACTAACCCCCCCACACACACACACTAACCCCCCCCACACACACACTAACCCCCCCCACACACACACACTAACCCCCCCCACACACACACTAACCCCCCCCACACACACACTAATCCCCCCACACACACACACTAACCCCCCCCACACACACTAACCCCCCCCACACGCACTAACCCCCCCCCACACGCACTAACCCCCCCACACATGCACACTAACCCCCCCCAAACACACATTAACCCCCCCACACACACTAACCCCCCCACACACACTAACCCCACACACACACACTACCCCCCCCCACACACACACTAACCCCCCCCACACACACTAACCCCCCCCACACACACTAACCCCCCCCACACACACTAACCCCCCACACGCACTAACCCCCCCCCACACACACTAACCCCCCACACACACTAACCCCCCCCACACACACACTAACCCCCCCACACACACTAACCCCCCCACACACACTAACCCCCCCCACACACACTAACCCCCCCACACGCACTAACCCCCCCCACACGCACACTAACCCCCCCACACACACTAACCCCCACACATACACTAACCCCCCCCACACACACACACATTAACCCCCACATACACAGTACCCCCTGCACGCACTAACCCCGCCCACACACACACACACACATTACCCCCCCACACACACACACTAACTCCCCCCACACACAAACACACCCCAAACTCACACTAACCCCCACACACACACCAAACCCCCCACACACACTAACCCACTCCTCACACACACTAACCCCCACGCACACACTAACCCCCCTCTCACACACACATGAACCCCCCACACACACACACTAACCCCCCCACACACACACACACACTAACCCCCCCCACTCACACTGCCACTCACACTACCCCCCCACACACACATATCACCCCCCCCACACACACACACTCACCCCCACACACATATTAACCCCCTCCCCCACACACTAACCCCACAAACACACTAACCCCCACACACTAACCCCCCCACACACACACACACTAACCCACCCAGCACACACACACTGACCCCCCACACACACACTAACTCCCACCACACACTAACCCCCCTACACACACTAACCCCCCCCCCCACACACACACACTAAGCCCCCAACACATACACTAACCTCCCCCCACCCCCCACACACACTAACCTCCCCACCCACACACACACTAACCCAACCCCCACACACTGAGGTGTGTGACCACACCCCAGTGTTTTTCTCCTTTCATTAGCTCCCAGTGAGATCCGGGATAGACTATCAAGGTCCTTTATCAACCTGCATTATTTACATATGTAGAAAAATAAACAGAGGAAACTGTCAAAAATTGTCTGTCTCCCCACTCCCTCTTGTAGTTTCCCCCTGTACGTACTCACCTCACCACAGTATTTTTCTCCCTTCATTGGCTCCCTGTAAGATCCAGGATTGACTATCATGGTCCTTCACAGCTGGTAGGCTGGCACTTGGCTCACAACAGCTCGGCTGGCAGTTGACAATGTGTCAGACTTGATAACAGTCAGCACGGCAACACCTCAAGGCTGCGTGCTCAGCCCCCCGCTGTACTCACTCTATACTCATGATTGCGTAGCCAGTCATAGTGCGAACTCCATCACCAAGTTCGCCGACGACACCACTATTGTGGAACATATCACTGATGGGGACGAGTCAGAGTATAGACGAGTGAGATTGAGCGACTGTCCTTATGGCGCCAGCACAATAACCTGGCCCTCATCACCAGCAAAACCAAGCTGCTGATTGTGGACTTTGGAAGGAGTAGGATGGGGACCCACAGTCCCGTTTATATCAATGGGTCGATGGTTGAAAGGGTCAAGAGCTTCAAATTCCTGGGCGTGCACATCTCTGAAGATCTTTCTTGGTCTGTTGTGCGGAAGCAAAGCAAGAATTTCATTGTCCTATCACATGACAATAAACTCTCATGAATATTGACTCAAGGCTGGTGGGCTGGCGCTTGACTCATGGCTGACGGCTGGCAGTTCATTCACGGCTGGTGGTCTGGCAGTTCACCCATGGCTGGCGGGCTGGCAGTTCATTCACGGCTGGTGGGCTGGCGCTTGACTCACGGCTGGTGGGCGTTTGGTTGACTCACAGCTGGCGGGCTGGTGGTTGACTCACGGCTGGTGGTCTGGCAGTTCATTCATGGCTGGTGGTCTGGCAGTTCGCTCACGGCTGACGGTTCATTCACGGCTGGTGGTCTGGCGGTTCACTCATGGCTGACAGTTCACTCACGGCTTATGGGCTGGCGGTTCACTCACAGCTGGTGGGCTCACACACACACACCCTCCATCACACACACACACCCTCCATCACACATTCACACACCCTCCATCACACACACACACACACACACAGACCCACCCTCCATCTCACACACACAATCTATCACATGCACTAACATACAACATATATATGACAGTAAAACACTCTTGAATCTACTCCTGTAGCTGAGCATGGCCATTACACTGAGCGGGATTTCTGGAATGAGTTTGACCTCTCCACTGTACTGGTCTTCTGGAGTGAGCGGGACTTCCAGAGTGAGCGGGACTTCCGGAATGAGCTGGACCTTTGGATTTGCACGACACGGACACAGTTCAATTCTCACGGGGCAGCCACAGTTCAGTTCAATCAGCATGGCACAGAGAGTTCAATTCACTCACGGGGCAGGCACAGTTCAGTTCCATCAGCACGGCAGAGGCACAGTTCAGTTCACTCATGGCGTGGACTCACAGTTCTGGACTCAACTCTCACTCACGGTCTTCCGGGGTGACTGACTCACTTCCGGCCTCCAGGGCTGTATTCTTGCCATAGAGGGAGTACAGGGAGACTGATTCCTGGGGTGGCAGGACTTCCATATGAAGAAAGACTGGATAGACTCGGCTTGTGCTCGCTGGAATTTAGAAGATTGAGGGGGGGATCTTATAGTGACTTACAAAATTCTTAAGGGGTTGGACAGGCTAGATGCAGGAAGATTGTTCCCGATGTTGGGGAAGTCCAGGATAAGGGGTCACAGTTTAAGGATAAGGGGGAATTTTTTTAGGACCGAGATGAGAAAATCATTTTTCACAGAGAGTGGTGAATCTGTAGAATTCTCTGCCACAGAATGTAGTTGAGGCCAGTTAATTGGCTGTATTTAAGAGGGAGTTAAATGTGGCCCTTGTGGCTAAAAGAATCAGGGGGTACGGAGAGATGGCAGGTACAGGATACTGTTGGATGATCAGCCATGATCATATTGAATGGTGGTGCAGGCTCGAAGGGCCAAATGGCCTACTCCTAAACATATTTTCTATGTTTCTATTCTCCTTGTCCCCTGGAAGGGGCGTTACCTTCATAATGTTGAGTAACAGGCGAGAAGACCAATCTGCTGATCTCACGGTTTTAAACCGTAATAGTAAGAACTTACCAGTTTGAAGTTTGATCTTTATTTTATAAGGAGTTACGATGAGGGATTTCGTGGAGACCCCGCCAGCATGCATGCGCGACATTCTTCAAAGCAGTGTTGTGGAATCACAGAAAACAACAATGATTGAAGATAGTAAGATTAAATAACTTAAATGACCTTATGATAGACTCCTCATAAAATAAAGATCAAACTTCAAACTGGTAAGTTCTTGTTTAATTTTACTATTTTACTTCGGAGTCACGTGAGTGACTTCGTGAAGATTTCAAAGCTCTGCGATTTCATGCCCTGGACAACATCCATGCTGTCACACTCCCGCAATACTGTTGGAGGAAGTTTGTTAATGCATTCCAGACTTGAACAGGCTGAAAAAGTAATGAGTATTTATTAATACAAATAATAACAAAAACCCCTAACTCGGGGACAAATTATACTACGGAGCGGCTCTCAGCACTGCTTCCGTAAAGGTTGGGGGGTGGCCACCGGCTTATTGTAGAAGCGTTGGAAGGTGGTCTCTCTGGCCCAGCCCGCAGTAGCGAGGACATGATCCATGGGCACCTGGATGGTCCTCGCCGCTGATGTGGATGCAGCCCTGGTAGAGCCCACACCAATGTTGAGGTATGAGGATAGCGCACTCTTGGCACTATTGATGGCACTGTAGCTGAGACCCTCATCATAATGAAAGCCTGTGAGGAATTCCAGGACGTCAGGGATCATGGCAGAGTTGTAGGTCATATTGGTTTGTGTGCAGTCGGCCTCCCACTTCCTGATCTGGGTGAGCTACTGCTTTCTTGTAGATGCCCTGCACGAGCTGTGATGAAGTCCATGGCCCTGGGTGATATGCCAGCCTCCAAAAGTGGCCTCCTTAGAACCTGCAAGGCAACAGGTTTAAGTGACCATGGCACGGGTGAATTTCCCCAGTAATGGGGTTTGTGATCAAATTGGGGTTTTTAGGAATTTGTACCCACAGAATTTTTAACATATGGAGGGCCACCGGGTACCATGGTTGTGTAGGCCAGTCAGGTATGATCAGTATGCATGAAGCAGAATCCAGTTCAATTTTCTGCAATACCCGACTGATGAGGCAGAATGGGGGAAATGCATAGCAGAACCATTTCCCCCAATGGAGAGAAAATGCATCCATTGCTGCTGCCCCAGGGTCTGGTTCCCAAGACACATATGTTGGTATCTGATGGTTCAACCTAGATGCAAAAAGGTCGATATCTGGTGTACCTAATTTAGCTATAATTTCAGCAAATATTTGGAGATTCAACATCCACTCGATGTTATCATTGAATACTCGTGACCTGGTGCCACCACTGTATTGAACTTCCCTGGAAGGTAGGTTGCTGATATCCAAATATTTATTTCAACACACCAGAGCCAAATTGTGTTTACCAATTCGTCTTAAGATACTGACCTGATACCACCCATATGATTTATGTAAGCCACCACCGTGGTATTATCTATTTGAAGACAGACATGCGTATGATGTAAATTTGTGCAATATGCCCGCAGCCCATGAAAAGCTGCTAGCATCTCCAAATAGTTTATTTTTTTGTTCAATATTTTTATTAGAAGTAAGTACATATCAAAATAAAGATATACATGTCACATACATTCTTAATATTATTAATATTAAGTTATTTCTAATTTGTACTTCTATGAATTTTTCATTTTTTAAATAGATAGGAAATATAAGAGAAAAATAAAATAAAGATAGAGATGCAGAAAAATGAATGAAGTATTAGGCAGTTTGTACATCATTGGAGATATATCATGGGTTATTATATGTCAATCTTCGTCTATTTCTTCGTTCAGGCATCAGTCAGGTTCTCGCACCGAACCACTTTGACCCTTTAAATATTCAATAAATGGAGACCATATCCCTCTGAATTGATCCAACTTGCCCAGAAGGACAAGTCTTAATCTTTCAAAATTAAGTGTCTCCGACATTTCAGTGATCCACAGTTTGATTGTGGGCGATGTAGGACCCTTCCAAAATTTCAATATAAGTTTTTCCCCAATTATTAAACTGTAATCAATAAAAATTCTTTGATTTATTGTTATTAATTGATCTGCTTCTAATATTCCTAATATTATTAATTTTGAGTCAGGAAGCAAATTTGTATTAACAACACTCGAGATTATCTTAAAAATTTCTGCCCAAAAGGTCGTAATTTTTATACAGTTTGTGAATGAGTGTGTTAGATTAGCTTCTAAATGTTGACATTTATCACATATGGCTGGTGTATTTGAAAAAAATCTATGTAATTTTGATTTGGAATAATGTAATCTATGTAGTACTTTAAATTGTATCAAGATGTGTCTAGCATTTAACGAACAATGGTGTATGTTTTGTAAGCTTTCATTCCATATTTCTGGTCTAATTGTTTGACCTAATTCGTTTTCCCATGATTGCCTATATGTTTCTGTCATTGGTACATCATTTTCTAATAAAATATTATAAATGTATGGTATCATTTTTTCTGTATTTGGATGTTTATTGAGACATTCATCTAAAATTTCTGCCTTTCTATTTCTAATTTCCTGTGTGTTTGATTTTACATAGTCTCTGATTTGTAAATATCTAAAATAATATTTTGAATGTAATCCATAAATGTGTTGTAGTTCTTGAAATGAAAGAAAGGAGTTTTCCCTGTAAAGATCACCCATCCTATTAATTCCAAAATTTTTCCATTGTGAAAAACCTTTATCCATCATTGAAGGTTTAAATGTGACATTGTTTACAATGGAGAAAGCTAGTGGTATACATTCCAATTTTAATGTTTTCTTAAGTTGTTTCCAAATATGTATCCCACTCTATTATAGGGTTTTCTTTATAGGTTTTCTTAGCTAGTTTAGCATTGGCGAATAAAATAGTACTAATGTCAAAAGGTGTACAATCTTCTTTTTCCATTTTTAACCAATTTGGTTGTTTATCTAATTCATCCAGCCAAAAATTCATATTTTTAATACTAACTGCCCAGTAATAAAACATAAAGTTTGGTAATGCTAGACCTCCATTTATTTTTGATTTACATAAGTGTTTTTTATTTATTCTATGACTCTTATATTCCCAGATAAAATTGGTAACTATAGAATCAACTTTTTAAAAAACGTTTTTAGGAAGGTATATTGGTATCAATTGGAAAAGATATAGTATTTGTGGAAGAAAAATCATTTTTATTGCATTCATTCTACCTAACATTGAGATAGGTAAATGTTTTCCAATATAAAATATTCTTATTTAGTTTATTCAGTAATGGTGGGAAATTAGCTTTAAATAAAGAATCATATCTTTTTGTTACATGAATTTTGAGATATTTTATTATTTCTTTTGCTATCTTAAAAGGATATTGTTGTAATGTATGTAGATTATTTACCTTTATTGGCATAAGTTCACTTTTATTCCAAGTAATACCATATCCTGAAAACGAACCAAATTCAGTTATTAAGTTTAATAAATTTAAAATACTAATTTCCGGTTTTGTTATATAAAGTAAAACATCATCAGCACATAAAGAGATTTTATTTTCAGTTTCTCTAGTTTCGTACACATATATTTCAGGATGTAATCTTACGCTTTGAGCTAATGGTTCAATTGCAAGTGCGAACAGTAGTGGGGATAAGGGACAACCTTGTCTACAGCCTCGGGATAAATTAAATTTAGTTGATAACATTTAATTTGTTAATATTCTAACTGTTGGATTTGCATATAATAATTTAACCCATGATATAAACTTCTCTCCCAACTTAAAAGTTTCCATAACCGAAAACAGATAAGGCCATTCCACCTGGTCAAAGGTCTTCTCCGCATCTAATGAAATAATGACTAGGTCTTTATTATTGCCTCTTTTCGAATATATAATATTGAATAATCGTCTGAGATTGTATGAAGAATATCGTTTTGGTATAAATCCTGTTTGATCCGGATGAATTAATTTGTTAATCACTAAGCTTAGTCTTTGTGCTAATATCTTAGTTAGTATTTTTTGGTCAGTGTTTAAAAGAGCTATAGCTCTATATGATCCTGGGTCATCCAGATCTTTATCTATTTTTGGCATAAGCGTTATAATAGATTCATTTAACGTTTCTGGTAATTTCTGTTGGGTATAAATGTGTTCATAAAGTGTCTTTAAACGTGGTGCAATCAAATCATAGAATGTTTTGTAAAATTCCGAACCAATACCATCTGGTCCAGGAGTTTTACCATTTTTTAATGATTTAATAGATTCTTTGATTTCTTTTACTGTTACTTCAGCATTTAATGATTCTATATTTTCCAAATCCAACCCCTTTAATTTACTTTTTTTTTAAATGCTTCTACTCCTATCCGGTTTTCTGCCGTTTTAACTGAATATAAGTTTTTATAATATTGCAAAAATCTCTCATTAATATCTCTAGGATTTACTAGCAGCTCGCCATTATGTGATTTAATCCTATGAATTATTTTTTCTCCCTCCAGTTTCCTTAATTGACGGGGAAATAATTTTTGGGGTTTATCTCCAAATTCAAATTGTAATTGTTTGGTATATTGATAAGAGTTTTACCACTTGATCTGAATATATTTTATTTAATTTGTATTTCAATACAGCAATTTTATTATGTTTTATCATAGTTGGGTTAACAGCGTTCTCTGTATCTAATTGTTTAATCTCCTTTTCCAATGTCTGTTGTTCCCTCCGATTCTCTTTGTTAAAAAATGCTTGAGAAGAAATCATAATTCCACGAGTAAATGCTTTAAAAGTTTCCCATAATAGAGAAGAAGATATTTTCGGTTTATCATTTATTTCAAAAAAAGTCTTAATCTGTTCTGTAATATATTTCTGAGTTGCTTTGTCCTTTAAAATTTGTGGGTTAAGTCTCCACAAATAGTTTATCTCTTGTGACTGAAGAAGAGTGGACTCATGAGAATCCCATCTGCCACCACAACTGGACGTAGTGTCAGTTGCTCTCCAACCTTGGGCGCTTGCGTCGGTTAGTAACACGACTGATGGGTTGCAGATAATGATGGGCTTGTAACACTCACTAATATTGTTAGCCCACCATTGTAGCTCAATTTTAGCCTTGATCGGCAGCTGCATAGGTCTGTCAAAATGTCCAGCATTTGATTTTAATGCTGAAATTTTTGCTCTTTGCAAGTTTTGATAATGTAATGGTCCGAATTGCGCAGCTGGAAATGTAGCTACAAGTTTCCCAATCACCTTAGCAGCATGTCTGATGGTCGGCACCCTAGCGCAAGCAAGGCTGTTGCACGCCTCTTCTATGGCTAATGCTTTGCCGGCTGGGATAGTGACAATCATTTGGTTGGTGTTAATAGTGAATCCCAGGTAGTCCATGACTTGAGATGGGGTGAATTTGGATTTGTCTGGATGGATGACAAACCCTAATTTCTAGAATAATAATATGGTAGCTGTAACTGCCAGCTCAGCCAATTCAAGGGTTTTCCCCACTATTAATATATCATCCAAGTATGCCATGACAATATAATTTTGTTGTCTGAGGGATGCCAAAATAGGTTTGATAATTTTTGTAAATAGCCTAGGGGCTGTTGTAATTCCATTGGGTAATGCTTTATATTGCCAAAACTGACCCTTCCAGACAAATTTTAAGAATTTCCCGTGATGCTCTATAATAGGGACTGTATAGTATGCTTTTAAATCAATGCAAGCCATGATTTATCTTTTAAATCAATGCAAGCCATAAAGTGCCCTTGAGTAATCAACTGTTTAGCCATTTTGAACGTTTCCATTTTGAAATGGGTATATTGTAGAAAAGTATTCAGATGAGTTAGGTCTATGATAATCCGACATCCACGATATTTTTTAGTTTTTGTAAAGATGTTGGTCACAAACTCAAAAGGTTCATGTGTCGTTTTCTCTATCACCCCTTTGGCTTCCAGCCTTAAAATTTCTACATGTCCTTCCTCTATCTCTTTTTGAGAGAGCGCGAACTTGCGATGAGGTACATGCTGCGTAGGGGGAAGTTTCCCATCAATAAACTCTATTACATAACCCTGAATACTTTGTAGAATAAAGGGATCTGAGGTTACGGCACCCCATGCACCCCAAAATTCCCGCAACCGTCCTCCTACTTGTGAAGTTACAACTGCTACTTTCTTGAAAGAACCAAACCCCCTTACCTCCATGGTTAACGGCGGGGCCTGGTGTGTTGTGACTTCGGAGGCTGTTGTGTTTCTGGGTAGGGCTGTTGCCGCATTTTCCATGCGGGCCTCTGCTGGCCGAACCGCACCTCGTCGAGGTGATGACAAGGGTCCGCTGGCAGGTAGTCATCGGCAGCCGTTCCTGCGGGGCCGTACAACTCCCACACGGACATGCCGCTAGTCCGCTGTCGTTCGGACAATAGCGGTCCCCCTGCCCGATGGGAAGGCAGCGGTGATGAGTCGGTGCCGGTTCCCATAGCCGGACTACCCGCTGTCCGTGCAGGCTTGCCGTCACTCCTGACCACATGGGTCCGTGACGGTGTATGGTCGGCGTTACCCGCCTTAGCGGGGCTGCCCGACCGAAATCTGCTGCCACCAGTCTGCGCTCCGGCAGCCTGTTCCGGTGGTATGCCGGTACTTCCTGCTCCTGCAGGGCTTCCCGACTCTCCAGCAGTTCTGCCGCCGGCCTGCAATCTAGCAGGTTTCCCCAGCGGCTTGTCGATGCCTGCCGCAGCTGCAGTGCTCGACTTCGGCGCAGCTCTTCCCCGGGTCTGCCTCTGGGGACCTGTAAAAGAGGGGAAGTAGCGCTCACCGGTGTGCGAGGCACGTTAGGTCGTACCTGCTTACCACCAGCCCTGACTTTGGGCGATGGTGGTATGAAGTCAGGGTCTTCCCCGCCCTGCTCCTGTGCGGAGGTCCGTCCCAGCTGTAGTGGAGGAGAGCGGGCCCTACAAACTCGGTAGGGTTCCCCAACTTCTGCACCATTTTCCCAGGCCGTGATACGGGTGCTGCCGGTGTTGCGGGCAGCTCCGAGGATGTTGGCCGCTGTCCGCGGCCTTTGGAAAGTTTTGCTTTCCCTTTTCCGTCCATCAATTCTGTAAATAGAGAATACTACGTACAGAAAACCAGCTCAAGACTGGAAGTTTCCCCCAATTCACACCCTCCCCCCCATGCAAAACAAACCTAGAAGTTTGAACCTACAAACCGAGAAGTTAATGTTCATGTCATTGGGCTGTGAGCTATGAGGTGCTGTCCCTCCAGTTGGCGTCTCACCTCACTCTGGCAATGGTGGAAGCCCAGGACAGAAAAACCAATGTGGAAACGGGAAGAAAGATGGGGGCTGGACAAAGCCTGGCAAGTGATAGGTGGATGCAAAATGCTGGAGTAACTCAGTGGGACAGGCAGCATCTCTAGAGAGAAGGAATGGTTGATGTTTCAGGTTGAGACCCTTCTTCTGAAGTGATAGGTGGATATAGGTGAGGGAGGCACAAGGAACTGCAGATGCTGGAATCTTGTATGGAGCACAATTTAGTTAGATGCACAGAATCTGTTGCACAGAGGGAATCGAGGACCACAGGGCATGGGTTCAAGGTGAAGGGGAAAAGATTTAATAGGAATCTGAGGGGTAACTTTTCAACAGAGGGTGCTTGGTGTATTGAACAAGCTGCCAGTGGAGGTAGTGGACGATCGGACTACCCGAACATTTAAGAAACAGTTATCGACAGCTGCATGGATAGGACAAGTTTGGAGGGATATGGACCAAATGCAGGCTGGTGGGACTAGTTGGTCGTTGTGGGCAAATTGGGCCGAAGGTCCTGTTTACACACTGGATCACTCTATGACTCTAACACGAAGTGCTGCAGTAACTCGGCAGGTCAGGCAGCATTTCTGGTGAACATGGATAGGTGACTTCACAGAGTGCTGGACTAACTCAGCATCTGTGGGGAACATTGATAGGTTTCATTTTGGTTCAGGACCCTTCTTCAGACTGACACTATGTTAACAGATGAGGGGGTGATAGGCAGGTGAGTGAAGTGACAGAGGCGAGAGAAAATAAGGAGATAAAATAATGTGATATAAAGAGAGAGGAATGTATAAGTGCAGCTTTAAAGGACATTGGTCAGGTAGCATTTGGAGTATTGCATACAGTCCTGGTCACTCCATTACAGGACTGATGTGAAGGCTTTGGGGAAAATGCAGCGCCGATCCACGTGGAGGAGTGGGCAAAGTCCTTGCCACAGTACTGGCAATGGAAGGGACGCTCACCGCTGTGCGTATGCCGGTGCTGCCATAGGCTGGACGTGTGGGTGAAACCCTTGCCACACTCAGCGCACACAAATGGTCTGTCTCTGGTGTGTATCCGCTGGTGCCCCCACAGCCCCCATGCTCTCTTGTCACAGTGAGAGCAGCTGCCCGCAGGCGTGGGCCCGCCGGTGCTGCCGCAACCCCCGCGAGCTGTCAAACGTCTCACCACAGTACGGGCAGTCATGGACCTGACCGCTGGTGTGCACGTGCTGGTGAGACAGGGCGTGGAAGGCCATGGCAAAGCGCTCTCCACACACCAGGCTGGAGATGGGACCATCGCCAGCGTGCACCCGCTGGTGGAACAGCAGCCTGGCGGAGCTGGTGAATCGCTTGTTGCACTGGGCACAGGTGTAAGGACGCTCCCTTGTGTGTGTGTGCTGGTGCTTCAGCAGGTTGCCGGATCTGGTGAAGCCCTTGCTGCATTGGGCGCCGTTGTAGGGACGTTCGCTGGTGTGGGTGCGCTGGTGCCTCAGCAGGTTGCTGGAGTTGGTGAAGCCCTTGCCGCACTGGGCGCAGGTGTGGGAGCACTTGCCGGTGTGGGTGCGCTGGTGCCGCAGCAGGCTGTCGGAGTGGGTGAAGCTCTTGCCGCATCGGGCACAGGTGTTGGGGCGCTCGCCAGTGTGGGTGCGCTGGTGCTTCGGCAGGCTGCTCAAGTGGGTAAAGCTCATGCCGCACTGGGCACAGGTGTAGGGGCGCTCACCAGTGTGGGTGCACTGGTGCTTCAGCAGGTTGCTGGAGTGGGTGAAGGCCTTGCTGCACTGGGCGCAGTTGTAGGGACGCTCGCTGGTGTGGGTGCGCTGGTGCCTCAGTAGGTTGCTGGACTTGGTGAAGCCCATGCCGCACTGGGTGCAGGTGTGGGGGCGCTCGCTGGTGTGGGTGCGCTGGTGCACCAGCAGGTTGCTTGTCTGGGTGAAGCTCTTGCCGCACTGGGCACAGGTGTAGGGGCACTCGCCGATGTGGGTGCACTGGTACACCAGCAGGTTGTTGGACTGGGTGAAGCTCTTGCCGCACTGGGCACAAGTGTAGGGGCGCTCGCCGGTGTGGGTGCACTGGTGCTTCAGCAGATTGCTGGAGCGGGTGACGCCCATGCCGAAGTCGCTGCAGGTATAGGGCCGCTCCCCGGTGTGCAGCCACCTGTGCACCTTCATGTCCTTCTACCACTTGAAGCATTTTCCGCAGTCAGAGCAGGTGAATGGCCGCTCACTGCTGTGCACCCACTGGTTCTGCCGCAGCCCCGACAACTGCGTAAATCTCTGCCACAGGTAGAGCAGCCATAGGGCTTCTTGTCCGTGTGCACTTGCCGGTGGGCCACCAGGACATTCGCCGCCTTGAAACTCTTGCCGCACTCCGAGCAGTTGAAGGGGCGTTCTGCCGTGTGAACCCGCCGATGCATCTCCAGCTTGCTCGGGCTCTGCCAGGCTTTGCTACACACGTCACACACATAACGCTTCTCCTTGTTGTGCCCCATCATGTGCTCCTCGACCGAAGCTCAGCCCCTCACACCGAGCAGATTGGGGGGGGGGGGGGGGGGACACTAACCAGCACCCTGGCCGCCCTCAATGGCCGCTCATATCTCTCTGTCCACAGCAACGGCTCCTAAACCCTGCAGGAGGGGAACACAGAAGGTCGACAATCTGGCATACAGGACATTAATAACACGTATTGGGTGCGTTTATGGCAGAAAAATCCGTTATATAATTCTGCGTGGCACACTTGCACAGTGTTACAGTTGCTGCCTCAGCGCCAAAGACCCGGGGTCGTTCCTGACTAGGGGGGCTGTCAGTACGTTTGCCCCATCACATGCATGGGTGTTTACTCTGGGAGCTCCGGTTTCCTCCAACATTTCAAATACGTTCAGAGTTGTAGATTAATCGGCCTCTGAAAAATTGGTAAATTGTCCCTAATGTGCATAGGATGGTGCTAATGTACGGGGTGATCGCTGGTCAGCACGGACTCTGTGGGCCAAAAGACCTGTTGTTTCAACGCTGCATCTCTGAGCTAAACTAAACAAAACAAGGGTGTCGACCCAAACTGCCACCGCTCAGTTACTCCAGCACTTTGTGTTGATCTTCTCCACAGATGCTGCCGGACCCGCTGAGTTACTCCAGCATTTTGTCATAGAGTCATAGAGTGATACAGCGTTAGAAAAAGGCCCTTCGACCCAACTCGTAATTGCACTCCTAGATCCCTCGGCTCCACACATTCCGCAAGCCTCAGAGTTGTACAGAGTCCCAGTGAGACCACAGCCGGAGTATTGTGTGCAGTTTTGGTCCCCTAATGTGAGGAATGACATTCTTGCTATTGAGGGAGAACAGCTAGAGGCAGGAAATATGTTCCCGATGTTGAGGGAGTCCAGAACCAAGGGCCACAGTTTCATAGACATAGAACATAGAAAATAGGTGGAGGAGTAGGCTATTCGGCCCTTCGAGCCTGCACCACCATTCAATATGAACATGGCTGATCATCCAACTCAGATGTTAGACTACTCTGTAATTCCCCATTTTCTCTCTCCCTGCCTTTTTAAAAAGTGGGGTTACATTAGCTACCCTCCAATCCTCAGGAACTACTCCAGAATCAAAAAAGAGTTGAAAAATTATCACTAATGCATCCACTATTTCTGGGGCTACTTCCTTAAGTACTCCGGGAGAGTACTCTGGCCCTGGGGATTTATTGGCCTTTAATCCATTCCATTTACTGGCTAACCTGGATTTCACTCAGTTCCTCCATCTCATTTGAACCCCGGTCCCCTGCTATTTCCGGCAGATTATTTATGTCTTCGTTAGTGAAGACAGAACCAAAGCAGTTATTCAATTGGTCTGCCACGTCTTTGTTCCCCATGATCAATTCACTTGTTTCTTACTGCAAGGGACCTACATTTCTTTTAACTTAAGTTTAAGAGTAAGCGGTATGCCATTTAGAATGGAGACGAGGAAACACTTTTTCTCAAGAGAGTTGTGAGAATTCTCTGCCTGAGAGGGCGATGGGGGACGGTTCTCTGGATGCTGTCAAGAGAGATCAAGATAGGGCTCTTAAAATAGTTGAGTCAGGGGATACGGAGAGAAGGCAGAAACGGGGTACTCATTTGGGATGATCAGCCATGATCACATTGAATGGTGGTGCTGGCTCAAAGGGCTGAATGACCTACTCCTGCACCTATTGTCTATCGGCCCCACACATTCCCCCAGCGCCCCGCCATTCACAGTGAAGATCCTGCTCTAGTTTCACTTCCTAAACTGCAACACCCTCCCCACCCCCAAACAATGTGACCTCCTCCCGGTGGCTCCCTGCCCCTTACCCCTGGTGCCGGCTCCCTGCCCCTTACCCCTGGTGCCGTCTCCTGCTCCTTACCCCTCTTTGCTCCCTCCCCACCCCCCACACAGTGTGAACCTGTAGATGATTAGTGCATATCCCTTTAATTATAGGCTGCGTAGCCCTACTAACCACTCCCCTTTTATCAAGTATATCAATGTCTCCCCATCCCCCAGTACGCTCTCTAGTAAAACGTGCAGACCATGTACAGCTAGGGCACCAGTGTATGTGTGATTAATAAAGCTATAGTAAAGAAACACTGTGTGAGTGCACATTCTTTACATGGTGTCAGTGGTTTCGACTCCTGCGTCTCCTGTTTATCGGGTTTAGTTTATTTTGCCCCAGTTACCCTTCCCTGCCTGGTCATGGCTTCCTCCTGCCGTAAGCCAGACCCTCTGGTCTTCGACGCTGACATCGCTCACCGGTGGAATGTGTGCCGCCGGGACTTTCAGCATTATGTTACTATCGTCCACCCAGCCGCTTCCCCTGCAATTAAAGCGTCACTGCTCTTGAATCTGGCCGGCTCTGAGGCTCTGGAGCGCTCTGAATCGTTTGTGTACGGGCTGAATGATGATCCCAGAGACCCTGAGTGCCTAATCGAGAAGTTCACTGAAATGTGCGACGTTCCCACGAACTCTATTCTGGAGCGTTTTAAGTTCTTTGCTCGCCGTTAGAACCCTGGTGAGTCTGTCGACAATTTTGTTGCTGCCCTACGGCATCTAGCTAGACGGTGCAACCTGGGTGATGCGACCCCCGATACCCTGACCCGCGGTGTCTTGGTGTACGGTCTACGGGATGAAAAGCTGCGTTCGGAGCTCCTGTGCAAGCCCGACCTGACTCTCCATGAGGCTCTGCATGCCTCCAGAATGGCGGAGGCTGTTTCCTCTGCTGTGCCCCCCTCTGACCATGCGGTTCGAGCGGCTACCTTCGCCACCCGTAGTCCTGCTCATCAGGCTCGCCATGCGGCTAGCTCTGCCTCCAGCTCCAGGCCGGGGCAGCATTGCCCGAACTGTAATTTTGAATCTCATCGTTTCAATGTGTGCCCTGCGTTGGGAAAGACCTGTAATTTCTGCAACAAACTCAACCATTTCTCAGCAGCCTGTCGTTCTCGCAGGAATCCTGCCCAGCAACAGCGTAAGCCATCTAATTACCTGGTACGGGATGATACTGTGTCTGGTTCCTATCAGCCTGCTGACAACCTCCCACTGTCTGACTCGGCCTCTTCCCAGAGCGAGCTCAGTGTGTTTTCTCAGTGTGTTTTCAGTTAGAAATGCACCTGCCCTGATAACAGACCCGACCGTACAACTTAATGGTGCAACTTTTCCTGCCAAGGTCGACACTGGGGCCGCAACAAACGTTATGTCTACTAGCCTGTTCAAAAAGATAAGGACTAATGAGCGGGTTACCACTGAGCGCTCTGTCCTTCGAGCCTATGGGGGAGGTCTGCTCGTTCCTGTGGGGAAAGCCACCCTGAACTGTAAAGTGGTGAAGGCCGTTCGGCCCCTCTCCTTCTTTCTGATAGATGGCAAATGTGTTCCACTGCTTGGTGTTCAGGCATGCCAGGACCTTGGGTTGGTCAATTTCCACCGGGACATCCGCTTGGTTCAGCAGCCTCTGGACCCGCTGGCCGAGTACCCTGATCGGTTTGACAATGCGCTGGGGAAGCTTCCCTGCAGCTATAAGATCTCTCTCAATCCTAACGTGGATCCGGTTATACGCCCACCTCACCGCGTCTCCTTCGCGATGAAGGACAGGGTCGAGTCCACCCTTCGTGACATGGTGGCTACGGGCATTCTGAAGGAGGTGAGCGAGCCGACTCAGTGGGTCTCCACCATGGTTGTTGCTGCCAAGAAGGACAAGAGCGAGATACGGATCTGCATCAACCCTAAAGATCTGAACCTGGCTATCAAGCGCCCACACTATCCTATGCGTACTGTCGTGGATGTTGCTGCACAGGTCGGCCCGGCCACTTTGTTTTCAGTGCTGGATGCAAAGAGCTCGTTTTGGCAGATACCGTTAGATGAACAATCATCTTACCTGACGACTTTCGCCACTCCCTTCGGGAGGTTCCGATTCCTGCGCATGCCATTCGGGATCAGCTCCGCTAGTGAAGTTTTCCAGAGAACGATGGAACAGCTGTTCGCGGGGCTCCCGTGCGCTATTATTGTCGATGACATCTTGGTTTATGGAAAGGATGTCGAACAGCACGACCACAACCTCCGACTGGTCCTGGATCGAGCTCGGGAGGTGAACCTGAAGCTCAACCCCAATAAATGCCGGTTCCGCGTCCCGGAGGTCACCTATGTGGGACATGTTTTCACAGCGTCCGGGCTGAAGCCCGACCCACAGAAGACAGCCGCGATTTCTGAGATGCCTGCTCCTGAGGATGTGCCGAGCCTCCAGCGCTTCCTTGGTATGGTCAATTACCTAGGGAAGTTCATCCCCGACTTGAGTGAGTTGAGTGCTCCCTTAAGAGACTTGGTGAAAAAAGATACTGCATGGTCCTGGTTCCCGCAACACCAGGCTGCTTTTGATGTGCTCAGGTCAAAGCTCATCTGCACCCCGACGCTGAAGTATTTCGACCTGAACCGACCTATCGTCATCACCTGCGATGCCTCCAAGTTCGGACTGGGTGCTGCCTGCTTGCAAATCCATGATGGGGTACAGCTGCCTGTGTCTTTCGTGTCCCGCACGATGACTCTAGCTGAGCAGCGCTATGCCCAGATTGAGAAAGAGCTGCTGGCTGTCGTGTTTGCCTGTTCGAAGTTTAAAGACTATATCCTGGGCACCGAATTTTCAATTGAGACTGACCACCAGCCCCTGGTCACCATCCTCGGCAAGCCGATTCACGCTGCCTCCTCCAGGCTACAACGGATGATGCTTCAGCTACAGCGCTTTACCTTCTCCGTGGTGTACCGTAAAGGCAAGGACATGTTTATCGCTGACACGTTGTCTCGGGCACCTCTTGCTTCGACCACCCGTCACCCTTACGAGGCTTCCAATATGATAGTTCTGAACGTCAACTTTGTGCCCTCCAACCAGCTAAAGTCCCTGGTCAAACACACTGCTGCTGACGCCTCTCTCCAACAGCTGGCTGCAGTCATTCAGCGGGGCTGGCCTGAACGACGTTCTTCCCTACCCGCCGCGGTAGTGCCTTACTTCCTGGTCCGTGACGAGTTGGTGCTGCGAGAGGGTGTAATCGTTAAGGGTCACAAAGTTGTGGTGCCTGAGGCTCTACGGCAACAGTATTTCGACACTGCTCATCGTGGCCATCCCGGTGCCGAGGCAACTCTCTCCATCGCTCAGAGCCAGTTTTACTGGCCCGATATGGCTGCTTACTTCCGGGACCGGGTGTCTTCGTGCCCAACCTGCAACAGTCTGGCACCGCAGCAGCAGCGGCAGCCCCTTCTGCAACAGCCTGCACCTGACTTGCCATGGTCGGCGCTGGCAACTGACATCTTTGAGTGGCACGGCAAGCACTTCTTGGTGCTTGTCGACTCCTACTCTAACTGGTTTGAGGTCGACCAGCTGTCCTCTCTCTCCTCTTCTGCTGTTATTGAGAAGCTGCGCCGCCACTTCGCCACCTTTGGGTCCTCTGCAAGCCTGCAGTCCGACAACAGCAGCCAGTTTACCAGCGCGGAGTTCAAGGACTTTGCTGACCGTTGGAACTTTCGGCATTACACCAGCAGCCCTGAATACCCTCAAAGCAACGGCCTGGCTGAGCGCGCTGTCCGCAGCGTGAAGGGCTTATTGGAGCGTTGCCGTGTTTCCAAATCTGACATTTACCTCGCTCTCCTCAACCTCCGTAACATTTCCCGAGACAACGTCTTGGGGTCCCCGGCGCAGCGCCTCATGTCCCGGGTCACACACCCTCCCATTCCGGTGGCCCAGCAAACTCTTGCTCCCGCTGTTTTGAAGCCTGCCATGGTCCGTGAGCGCATTGCTGCTAAGCAGTCCATCCAGAAGCGCTCCCATGATAGGTCCTGCCGTGCCCTTCCTCCTCTGTCTCCTGGTCAGGTTGTCCGCATGCGTTCCACCTCTGGTCACCCTAGCCTTGCGGTTGTTGTCGGGCCTGCCGCAACACCTCGTTCCTATCTGGTCAACCTCGATGGCACTGTTTACCGTCGATCCCGTCAACACCTCCGCCTAGTGAATGAGCCTCCTCCTCCTCCTGCTGTTCCCCATGCTTCTCCTCTGTCTGCTATTCCACCTGCTGCAGTCACTGCAAGTGCGCCTGCTCGGCCCGTCCCGGTCCTTCTCCCTGTGCCTGTTCCCGTGCCTCCGCCCCCTTCTCCCCCGTCGCCTAGTCGCTCGTCTTCCATCCCCTTATCGCCACGCGCGTCCCCGCCTCGCAGCGCTCCTGTCGTGGGGTCTTCCCCAGCTTCTGTTCCTTTGGGGGGAGGGGGTGTGAGCGGGATTCGCACCCGCTCTGGCCGCCTTGTGCAGGCGCCTGACCGTTACGGCGATTATATATGATTGCTGCTATTTTATTGTCCAGTTGCCCTAGCGCATGAGGCATGGTCGGCTGTCACGTTCCCTTCTTTTATAAGAGGAAGGATGTAGATGATTAGTGCATGTCCCTTTAATTATAGGCTGCGTAGCCCTACTAACCACTCCCCTTTTATCAAGTATATCAATGTCTCCCCATCCCCCAGTACGCTCTCTAGTAAAACGTGCAGACCATGTACAGCTAGGGCACCAGTGTATGTGTGATTAATAAAGCCATAGTAAAGAAACACTGTGTGAGTACACATTCTTTACAGAACCCCACCAGGCTCTCTACCCCCTTCCTTGTCTGTCTCTCCCTCTCCCTCTCCCTCTCCCCTTATTCCTGCCCCTCTCAGCCCTTCCCCCCTCAGATATCTCAACTCCCTATCTCTCCCTCTCGCTCAACGTCCAGTGAGGGTCGGCTCCATCTTGGCCGTGACGTCATTTCCGGGCTGAGGCCGCCCCGCTTCTCCGTCTCTCTGCCTGCGGGGCAACGGCCGGGGCAGCGACGTCATTTCCGGGCTGATATTCCTCTCTCTGTCTGCGGGGCAACGGCCGGTGCAGCGACGTAATTTCCGGGCTGATGTCCCTCTCACTGTCTGCGGGGCAACGGCCGGTGCAGCGACGTAATTTCCGGGCTGATGTCCCTCTCTCCCTGTCTGCGGGGCAACGGTCGGGGCCGGGACGTCATTTCCGGGCTGAGGCCCCTGCGCCGCGCGGTCTCTCTCTCTCTCTCAGGGGCAGCGGGCGGGATGAGCCGTGAGTACCCGGGCCGGGCCGTGATGACGCGGTGAGAGGCTCCGGTGGATCAGGGCGGGCGGGGCGGGCGCGCTGGCTGGGGGATTCGGTGCGCGGGGGGGGGGGGGGGGTCCATCCTCCGGCCAGGCCGCGGCCTCGCACCCGGGAGACAGTGCCTGGGCCTGGGGTTGGCGGAGCGCTTGGGGAGCTGGGCCTGGGGTCGGGCCTGCGCCGGGTCCCGCCGCCGCCGCAACACGATCGTCAATCTCGGTGGGGTGATGGGTGGGAGGGAGCGTCGTGCGGCCGGGGCGGTGGAAGAGTAATGTCGCGGCTGCGGGGAGTCGGGACACAGTCTCTCTCTGTCTGTCTCTCCCCCCAACCTACCACGTTGGTTAATCTGGTTTTAATGTCAAATAGTAAACAACGAATGCGGGATAATGTACACAGACATCTCTGTCTGTCTCTGTCTCTGTCTCTCTCCCTCTGTCTCTCTCTCTCTCTCTCTCTCTCTCTGTGTCTGTTTCTCTGTCTGTCTCTCTCCCACTCTCTCTATCTCCCTCTCTCTCGAACTCTCTCTCTACCTCTACCTCTACCTCTCTCTCTCTCTCTGTCTTCGGGATGTACAAGACAAGTTAGATTTAGCGCTTAGGCTAAAGGAATCAAGGGCTATGGGGAGAAAGTAGGAACGGGGTCCTGATTGTGGATGATCAGCCGTGATCATATTGAATGGCGGTGCTAGCATGAAGGGCTGAATGGCCTACTCCTGCACCTATTGTCTATGTTACTTTCTCCCAACTAACAATGATCGATTCCACATTTTTCTTGAACTCCATTCCATATGTCCTGTTTTCCCTCCTTACACTTCCTTATCTCTCTACCTCCCATCACTAAGGAAGGCTCTCAACCTGAAACATCACGGATTCCTTCTCTCCACATACGCTGCCCGACCCGCTGAGTGACTCCAGCACTGTGCGACCGTCTTCCCATGATGCATGCCTCCCCACACGTGACTCTGCGCAATGGCAGTGGCGGGGCCGGCAGTCCCCCTCACATGGGCAGTGACGCCAGGGCGCCGATTGTACACGGCGTCCGTGTAGCTGATGTCACGGTGCAGGAGGGCGGCTCGACGTGCTTCACAAATATTCAGAGCCCCCTCACCCTCCCAACTCAGCCCCCCCCCCCGCACCACTCATGCCATTCCCACGTGACTCAGCACCAATCACTGGTGGGAAGGTCATGGCGCTGGGCGGGGAGACGTGCGGGTGGCTTGACGCAATCCCCAGATGCTCAGCACCCCGAGGTGAGTGCCCCCCTTTCTCCCACTCCTCGCCCCCTCCTCTCCCCTCACAACCACCGTCCCTTCTCCCCCTCCCCTCACTTCCACCGTCTTCTTTGCTGCCCACATTTCCCCCTTTGCCTCCTCACCACCTCTCCCCTCCTGTCACCCCTCTCACTCCCCCGTCCCCCCCGCTCACCTCCAAAACCCCCCACTACAACCCACCCCCCTTCAAGCACTAGTAATGTTCACGCGTTAGTAATATCCTGTTTGCCAGTTTGTTGATCCTCTGTGTTCACCTCCTGCAGGGATTAGGAGCCGTTGCTGTGGACACAGAGACGGAGACGTGAGCAGCCATTGAAGGTGACCTGGGTGCCTGTGAGCCGTCCCCCATCTGCTCGGTGTGCGGACTGAGCTTTGGTGGAGGACCACATGGCGGGGCACAAACAGGAGAAGCGTTATGAGTGCGACGTGTGTGGTAAGGCCTTCCGGTGCCCGAGCGCGCTGGAGGCCCACCGGCGGGTGCACACGGGAGAACGCCCCTTTGACTGCACGGAATGCAGCAAGAGCTTCAAGACGACATGTGAACTGAAGGTTCACCAGCGAGTGCACAAGGGCGAGAGGCCCTATGGCTGCTCCACCTGTGGCAAGAGCTTTGTCCGGCGGTCGAGGCTGCGGGAGCACCAGTGGGTGCACAGCAGTGAGCGTCCCTTCACCTGCTCTGACTGTGGCAAAGGCTTCATATCGTTACCGAAACTGAAAGCGCATGGGCACAGGCACACCGGGGAGCACCCCTACACCTGCAGTAACTGCAGCAAGAGCTTCACCCAGTCTCAAAGCCTGCTGGAGCACCAGCGCACCCACACCGTCAAGGGCCCCTACACCTGTACCCAGTGCGGCAAGAGCTTCACCCGCTCCTGCACCCTACTGCAGCACCAGCACACCCACACCGGCGAGCATCCCTACACCTGCGCCCAGTGTGGTAAGGGCTTCACCAACTCCTACAGGCTGCAGGTGCACCAGCGCACCCACACCGGCGAGCGTCCCTACACCTGTGCCCAGTGCGGCAAGGGCTTCACCCGCTCCGACAGCCTGCTGGAGCACCAGCGCACCCACACTGGAGAGTACCCCTATACCTGCACCCATTGCGGCAAGCGCTTCAACTCCTCCAGCAATCGGCTGAAGCATCAGCGCACCCACACCGGCGAGCGTCCCTACACCTGCGCCCAGTGCGGCAAGGGCTTCACCCGCTCCGACAGCCTGCTGGAGCACCAGCACACCCACACTGGCGAGTGCCCCTACACCTGCACCCATTGCGGCAAGCGCTTCAACTGCTCCACCAAACTGCTGTCCCACCAGAAGGTGCATGCCGGAGACCATCCCATCCCCAGCCCGGTGTGTGGAGAGCGCTTTGTTATGGCCTCCCGTACCCAGTCTCACCAGCACGTGCACACCAGTGGCCAGCCCTACGACTGCCCGTACTGTGGTGAGTCGTTTGACAGCTCGCGGGGGTTACGGCAGCACCAGCGTTCCCACGTTGGCGAGCAGCTGCTCCCACTGTGACAAGAGGGTATGGGGGCTACAGGAGCACCAGTGGATACATACCAGAGAGAGACCTTTAGTGTGCGCTGAGTGTGCAAGGGTTTCACCCACATGTCCAGTCTGTGGCAGCACCAGCGTACCCACAGCGGTGAGCGTCCCTTACCCTGCCTTTCCTCTGGTAAGGGCTTCATCCGCCTTGACCAACGGTTGGAGCACTGGCGAGTCCACACCGGCCAGCGTCCCTTCACCTGCCCCCTCTGTGGCAAGGACTTTGCCCGCTCCTCCAGCCTGCTGGCACACTGCACCATGGATAGGCTCTGTTTAGGTAAACACAAAATGCTGGAAGGAATGGATAACTTTTCTGGGCGGTAACCCTCCTCAGTCTCGACCCGAAATGTCACCCAGTCGTTTTCTCCAGAGATGCTGCCTGTCCCGCTGAGTTACTCCAGCATTTTGTATCATTTTTTGTAAATCAGCATCTGCAGTTCCTTGTTTATAAACCATTCTGGTTAACCATCTCTGCACCTTCCCCAATGCCTCCACATCAGTCCTGTAATGGAGTGACCAGAACTGTATGCAGTACTTCAAATGCTACCTGACCAATGTCCCTTAAAGCTGCACAAATACATTTGTCTCTGCTTATCTCCTTAATTTCTCTAGCCTCTGTCACTTACTTCACTCATTTGCCAATCACCGCCTCATCTGTTAACATAGTGTCAGTCTGAAGAAGGGTTCCGATACGAAATGTCACATATCCATGTTCTTCAGAGATGCTGCCTTACCCGCCAAGTTATTCCAGCACTCTGTGAAACGTCACCTATCCATGTTCTCCACAGATGCTGACTGACCCACCAAGTTACTGCAGCACTTAGAGTGTTAGAGACATAGTGATGCAGTGTAGAAACAGGACCTTTGGCCCAACTTGCCCACACCGACCAACATGTCCCGGCTGCACTAGTCCCACCTGCCTGCATTAGGTCCATATCCCTCCAAACTTGTCCTATCCAAGTACCTGTCTATAACTGTTTCTTAAATCTTGGCATCGTCCCAGCTTCAACTACCTTCTCCAGCAGTTTTTTCCATACGCACACCACCCTGTGTGTGGAGATGTAACCCCTCAGATTCCTATTAAATCTTTTCCCCTTCACCTCAAACCCATGTCCTCTGGTCCTCGATTTCCCCCACTCCGTGCGAGAGATTCTGTGCATCTAACTAAATTGTGTTCTGTGCAAGATTCCAGCATCAGCAGTTTCTGTGTGTCCCTCACCTATATCCACCCATCACTTCTGAAGAAGGGTCTCAACCTGAAACGTCACCCATTCCTTCTTCTCGAGAGGTGCTGCCATGTCACGATGAGTTACTCCAGCATTTTGTATCCACCTATCACTTGCCAAGCTTTGTCCAGCCCCCATCTCTCTTTTCCAGCTTCCTCCCCCCCACCCTCTCCAATCAGTCTGAAGAAGGGTCCTGACTCAAAACGTCGTCTGTCCATTATCTCTAGAGCGATGGAAGAACTCAGTGGGTCAGGCCGCATCTGTAGCGCGAAGGGAATCTAAGGCGACCGCTCCCACCTCTCCTTTCCAACTTTCTCCACCCCCACACCAAGCAGTCTGAAGAAGGGTCCTGCCCTAGAATGTTGTCTGTCCATGGTCTCCAGAGGAGCAAGTTACTCCAGGAGATTGTGTCTCTTTTTGTAAACCAGCATCTGCTGTTCCTTATATCTAGACTAGGCGTGCATTTCACCCTACACTTGCGTTCGGTCCGCCAAGGCCCGGTTGCCAACTATTCAATTCCCCTTCCCACACTGATCGTTCTGTCCTGGGCCTCTAACATTGCCAGAGTGAGGTGACACACAAGCTGGAGGAACAGCACCTCATAGCTTACAGCCCAATAACATAAACATTGTATTCTCCAAATTAAGGAGACATCTCCCATCGTGGGCGATCTCTTCATCATTCCTCTGTCTTCTCGCTGGCGAAAGGCGTCAGGATTAATCCAGAGTCGCCGCTTCCTGTACGCCGGCCGTTCCCCCTCAACGCCGAATGCTGGGATCTCGCTCTCTGCCCTTGGACAATGGCAAGACTCCGGCTGCAGTATACAAGGACTTTTGCTCTTCAACCCGCTGGAGCCAAGTTGTATTCCAATGAAATAAATGGCTCTTGTTGTGGAAGAAATTAATTTAGAGGGAAATTAAAGGAAAATGTAAAGGACTTTGCAGATTTGCTTCTAGATTTTATTGCATGATATCATGGAGAGATGGCAGCAGAAAACTGCTCACCAGTTCTCTGACTTCACTGCAGAATTAGCCGACAGTTCTACTGTGCAGTAAACAACCTTTGTTTGTTAAGTACAGCTGTAAGCAATTACACTTTCGACTACATGAGTAGCAATGATTTCATTAGTGGAATTGTGGAATCCGTGGAATTCATTGCCACAGATGGCGGTGGAGGCCAAGCCATTGGGTATTGTTCAGATTTTAGAGATACTGCGCGGAAACCGGCCCTTCGGCCCATCGAATCCTCGCCGCCGTCTTTGTTCTCCTGCGGTCGGGGCACTTGAACCTTCCGTTGCTGGGACGATCTTGGCTCCTGTAGCCAGAGGTCAGGCGCTTGCAGTGGAGGGGATCTCAGCTCCCCACACCGGGTGATCGACCCCGGATTGGGGCTAGACAAACCTGTTGAAAACCACGGGTCGCTGTTAGAGCGTCGATCCCAGCCAAGGGATCACAGGCTCCGATGGTAAGTCCACGGCACCGCGATGGGGCTCAAAGTCAGTCTCAAGTAAGGCCTCCACCTCCATGGAGTTAGGCCTCCCCTCTCTACACGTTCTCTGGCCCTTTCTCCCCTCCCTCGCGTCTTGCCCCTACCTCCCCTCCCTCCTGCCCCTCTCTCCACTCCCGACCCTCTCTCCCCACTCTTGTCCCTCTTGATAATATCCTAGTTAATAATGGAATATTTAATGTATTTTATTAAGTAAAGATTAATTTGGGTTCAGAGTCAAAGAAAGCTTTGAAATTTGGGTTCTGTAGAAGGGCTGGGTAATCAGGAACTTGGAGTCCAGCATTCAAACTGCATCCAAGCTGCTTCCTGTTGTGCCCAAGCAAAATATATTGACAATGGTGAGAGGGGATGTATTTCTTGTGAAGGTTCAGGCTTCTGTAAACACATGCCTTGGGAAAGGATGAGCTTCTTGAGAAATTGGTATTCTCCACTAGCAGAACCTTCTGTGGGCAACTGATAAGGATCCTTACATTGTTTAAGAAGGTACTGCAGATAATAGACCTTTGACTAACTTCCTGTTATTTGGGGGTTTCATAACTAAAGTTTGTGATCAATATAACCATGGCATAAGAAGTATTGTGTTAGTGACAAACATGCTTTGAATGGGTAGAGCTGTGATTGATATGTTAGACGTCATTGCTGCAACTCTGTATGAACATGTGACTATGTTTCTGAAATACTATAAAAATATGCTATGTCTTCATTCATTAGAGTGGTGGCCTTGGAGGAGTTAAGTATCTGCTGTATGATTGACTTTGTATCTAGCACTCTCCAGCTAAATGATCATTAGAGCTTGTATTGGGTTTACCTAACTTATTGTAAGTTGTCTGTCTTGAGAAAATGAACCTTAACATTGGCGTAGTCGGCAGGATTTCGCTGGGGGCATCAACAGACGACTGAGTAAGAGGCCATAGTTTGTCCAGGATTTGATGTAGAGGATAAAAAAGTGCTCTATTCAGACCCCTTGAGACCGACCTCTCAAAGAAGCTCCCGGGAAAACTTGCGTCCTTCATAGTAGGTTGATCTGGTGCCCTGCCGAAGTCCTTGCTACAGACAACGGTAAAACTAATTGTGTATGTATTTTTAAGAAGGGCTTGTGTATAGTTTTAAGGACGAATTGAGTGGTTTCTCTCTCTTTATCTATATTTTTTTCCTTTCTCTCTTTCTATCTCTCTTTGTTTTCTCTTTCTCTCTCTAAAAACGGCTCGTCGGCCTTGTTGAGACACCCATGGTTTGTTGGGTTGAGATACAGGGGACGAGGTGTGCGTCTGGCTTGTTGAGACATCCGAGGTTGTTGGGTTGATAAATAAGCAGGTTTTTTGTTTTTGTTTTTTGTTTTGTAAAGAGTTAAGAAGTTTGTCAAGTTATGAAACTGGGGTCTTCATTAGCGGGTCTGCCTGGTTGAGATACTTGGGGTGTGGTTTCTTTAAAGAGCTGAGAAATCTGCTTTCTCTTTCTCTCTCTTGCTCTTGTTCTCTCTCTATATATCTATGGGGAATAATCTGGATAAAAGTGATGGGGAACGCCCGTCCAATATATGTGTTATTTGAATCCTAAAAGTACCAAAGACTATAGAATATTAGGTTATAAGCTAACCAAATGTTTGGGAGATTAATCTTAGCCAGTCGAATGAACATGAAATGTAGAAACCGTTAACAAATGGGCAAAAAGGAAAAACAAAATGGCGCTGAAACAATAAAACCCCGGGACCCCTTGTCTGACATAAGCAACCCTGTTTATAGAAGAGGGAGGAACAAATTTGATGGGGGAAATGGGGAACAAAGTCGGGAATAGTGTAGACCACCTCCCCCATATAAAATCCTGTAGGGGTGGAGGGGAGGCTCCAGCACCCCTACAAGGAAGGGCACGCCCACAAGAAACTGACACTGATAGCGACTTGGAGACTGAAAAGGCAGATGAGAAAGAAGAAGGGAAAGGGCCAAGGTGGAAGAGGAAGAAGAAGCAGCAATTGAATTCAGCAGTGAGAGAGTTAAACAACGCTGATGACCAGAGAGAGAAACCAGCAGATACATTAAAGACGATTGGAAGAGAAAAAAGCATGAGAATTGAGGCTGCTTAAAAAATTTAACTCACAACCCTACAGCCGAAACTGTTTAAAACAAACTTGCCTTAGAACTTTGAATCATTTTTGGCAAAGAGCTCGCCTCTGCTGGAGAGAAAGACAGAGGGAGTTTGTGAGTGACCCAATGGTTGTGGGGTGTGGCAAGATCCTGATTGACAGGATGTCTGACTAATCACAACTGGGTCAATGTCCAATCACAGTGCCCAGGATCCTGATTGACATGGAATTGGACCATCACACCAGCCTGCCCATTCCTGGCAGATGAAGGTTTTTGTGGGCTTCATTAATTCTTATTCATTTTAACTCTCTTTCCAACAAGAAGAAGACGTTCACAACTTAAAGACAATGCTGACAACTACACTAGCCTCAACCTTCCCAGTCCATCTAGCCATTATTAAGTGCAATACCCATATGAGTGGCCATGACAAAGTCTCCCCGAGGAGCTAATAGTACTGAACACATGGCAGCTTGTAAATTCTGGTCCAAAAAGAATTAAAGATTCTAATAAACAGAACAGACTTGTCAGACAAGGAAAGGTTTAGAAATTACAAAGGGACGCCTTTGCATAGGGAAAATAATTATGGAAACGAAAGGGCAGTGCCATTGATTCCACCACGGGACTCTGGATCACAAAGCTTTTGGACAAATTTGTGTCATTGATGTTTTTCTGTCTGTTATTTTATTTTATATGCACTCCCCCTTACGCATGCTGGTAAGAAGGAAAAACAATATAGAAACACCATACAATTTAAAAACCTAATTGTGATGCCCATTTTCCGCAGTGAAAATTCCATTCAAATTTAGTAAATGTGTGAAATGGGAGGCAAGCTTATGAATGTATTTGGGTGTATCAACATTTTAAGAGTTAGAATGATTTCCTCGAGGTGCGTATTACTGTGTTTTACTTTTGAGTGATAATTTTATTGTTTAAAGTGTGAATATCTGTGAAATGTAGCATATTGTATGTGTGGCAACTTGTGGGTGAATGTCACAGGAAAAAAGGTTTAAAATAAGTAAATCTAATGATCGTTACGTGTTTGTGGAAGCGTTGGATGTATGCTGATTTAATCCTACACTTCAAATGAAATAGGATATCATTGAATGAGCTTGCTCTTTTATGTAGTGTGTGTCACTTTAAGAAGTCAGTTGTTGTGTGGAGGTAGAGCCACACAAAGTTATTTGTTCTTTGCAAATATGTAAGCAATCTATGAAAATTAAGTTCATTCTTTATTTTCTCTTAACTACTTCCCCACAGCCATCAGGCTATTAAACCTGGCTTGGAACTCTGAACATTAATATCCCTCCATCTGTCATTTGCACTTTATTAATTTATTAATTCATGGGTGTATTTATGTATAGAATTGTAGTCAATGCCTTCTATGTTCTGTTGTGCTATGCAAAGAAAGATTTTCATTGTCCTGTCAGGGACACATGACAATAAACTCTTTTGACTTTGACTTGACTTAACTTTCAATAGAGGAGAGATTAAATAATGTAGGTTAGTTGTTTTGTCATTGGTATTTTAAGTGTTTTTTTCCTATTTTCTCATCTTTTAAATTAAGTTCAAAAGAAGAACTTGGATGCCACACTCCATGTGTTAGATGAGATTGGATAAGCCAATATCTCAGTCCTTAATGGCCTATCCCTTAGTCTTAAAGGGACTGGCTTCACGTTTCTAGAATGCCACTTGTGCCAAAAGAGAGAGTGCTAGCATATCAGTTATTGATTATCCATGTAATTAATTTGGATTTTTAAAAAAAGGAGCACAACTTTTTTTTTAGTCAAATTGGTTAGTAAGTGGTGATGACATAAAATTGCAGAGTGTAGGTTGACTGAGACAGAATTTGGCAGTTGGAGCATAATGTAGGAATATCTATTTTCATTTAGGGAGGAAGAATAGAAAATAAGAGTATTTAAACTTTGGAATGTAACTCTGCAAACGGATCTGGGTCTCCTTGTAGTTGAATAATGAAGCTAACGTGCTGGTTTTAAAAAAGTGGATTATTTGGCTGAAGAAAGCCTGGGACAAAGTGCCTGTGAATGAAAAGTACAAGAGTACATAAATGTACAAAGTATATTCAGAATATCTTAAATAATGTTCTTTCTAATGTGGTGAAAATTAAGGTTTTTTTGTCTCTTAGAATGCAAATGAGGAGCCAGGTTTCCTGTTTCCTGTCTTAAATGTGCGGAAGGAAGCCTGTATTTTATGCTAGTTGATTACCGTAGTTTGAGAGAAATCATTATGGGGAGTAAATGTTGAGAGATAGAGTAGATTGGGGAAGGAGAAATATATTTGGACAATTGAAGGAGAAATGTATAAACTATCCCTGACCCCCTCCCCAGCACTGGGATTCTCATATTTGACTAAACTCTACCATTTGTGCTGTGGTAATGTAGAGAAGGGTACTTCAATGATAGTAACAGACTATGAAGACAGAATGAGAACAGTTGCTTGCTGTTCCACGAGGAAAGTCCAGTGTGCTTAAGTGCACGAATATGTCACATGGGCAGTGGATATCTTAGAGCCTAACCCACTGAAGGGGATTATAACTTACACTCTCCCCATAGTATAGTGTGACTAAGAAGCAGGGACGTTAGGGGCAGTTTGAGATAATTGCAGTGCCAAATGCAAAATGAGTGTAGCCTGCAGATCAACATAGATAGATACATTTCACATGACCCTTCCTCTAGCCATAAAATAAACGGTACTATTTAGCACTGATTGATTGCATTACCTACTGGGTAATGGTAATCTATGCTAAGATCGAACAGCTGGAATTGTGAGAATGAATCAAAGAGACAATATTTTGGTAAGGGGTTCTTCTTTAGATTGATCAGGGTAAATGTATCACAGGAAAGGTGATGAAGGGGACTTCATATGGAGTGATTTCATATCTTCCACTAATTGCAGAGTTTTGGATTAGTGGAGGGAATGAATAGGACACTAAAAGGTTTGTGAAGTCTTGACTGAGACAGGAATGGGTTGAGGTGTTCAGCTATTTTGATGTTTCAGAACAACCCCAGCTAGAGAGACAGGGTTAAAACATTTTAAATTGATAACAGGGTAAGCTGTGAAGTTATGAACTTACCTACAGGTCCTCAGCCATGAATTAATTACGTATGTGCAGCAGTTAACCCATGCCTTGCCAGGTCTGCATTCCCAGGTATAAGAGTCACAGATCCGTTGAACACAGGGACGTGTCCATACTATCAGACTACGTACTGATATGGTACTGGGATCAGAGGAAATTGGGACGGTGTTGAAAGGGATTGTAGCAGATGCTGCCAACAACATAATTGCAGTGAAGAGGATACATCTGATTGACTTTACGAAGAACCCAAGAAAGGACAATGGGGCTATTGACCCTCTTTTATTTTCTGGGATTGGCCCATATGGAGTGGACGGGGAAATAATCTGTTTTTGTTTAAGAATTTTGAATTAGCCCGTCGTAATAATAGGTGTATGCTGGATGTGTACGCCTATCCCATATAACGGTAGGGAAGGAATACCTCTCATAACAATACTCCGTAACCTTACTGAGATTCTGGCCTTGCACTGTTTTTGCAATAAAAAAACAACTAATGGGTGCCTTCAGAATGGCAAAGCCAAGGCCCCATATTTAAAGAATGGTATGTGGCCTCTTTTAAGACAGGATGGGAGGTAAATGAGACCAGGGTTTGGGAAATACCATGGCTTAAATTGGTGAATTGCCCCAGCGCCCAGTTAATTCTACCTGAGGAACACCACCTGCACCAAAGTTAGTGCGAATGGCCGCTGAGTCCCATAAATGGGACGTATTTTGTATGTGGATTCTGGGCATACCCATGGTTACCTGGTATGTACCTGGGGATGGGAAGAACTGGGAAAGGTTGATTAGGTCAACCTACAACTGAAGGGGATGTTGTTATTTGACCTTTGTTGTTCCTCACGTGAGAACTGTGTAACATCTAACTGAATTGTATATTCCTGATGAGGGCTAAAGTGAAGTATATCAGAGTCAGAGCAATTGCCACTGTATGGGACGGCCTGTCTCTCACGGCAATTGATTAATATGTCCCCTGGATTGGAGACATTGTTTAATTACATGGTGGACATCTTTACCTACAAGTAAAAGGCCCTTTCATCCATTATGGCTGAAATGGTTGCACTTTGTCGTATATCTCTATAGGATAATAGGAGGGACTTGTGCTATTATAGGGTGTGAATGCTGCACTTACATTCTCGATGAATCCTCTAAGATTCCAGATTTAACAGCACATATCACCAGCGAAATTAAAAAGATTACAGAGGTTGGAGAAGGGATGCATAATGTTAATAAAGGTGGAGAATGGTGGCCATTTAGTATGTTTGGAGGAATATGGGAAATGATAATTCACTATGGATTTATTGCACTGTTGATTGTTGTGTGAATCTAAGTATTGAAATGCCTGAAGCCGTTACTATGTACTAACCAAGAACTGTAGTGTTATAATTCATATGATAAATAGGGGGGAATTATAATATCCTAGTTAATAATGGAATATTTTATGTATTTTATTAATTAAAGATTAATTTGGGTTCAGAGTAAATGAAAGCTTTGAAATTTGGGTTCTGTAGAAGGGCTGGGTAATCAGGAAATTGGAGGCCAGCATTCAAACTGCATCCAAGCTGCTTCCTGTTGTGTCCAAACAAAAGATATTGGCAATGATGAGAGGGGATGTATTTCTTGTGAAGGTTCAGGCTTCTGTAAACACAAGCCTTGGGAAAGGACGAGCTTCTTGAGAAATTGGTATTCTCTACTGGCAGAACCTTCTGTGGGCAACTGATAAGGATCCTTACATTGTTTAAGAAGGTAGATGGCAGATGATAGACCTTTGACTAACTTCCTGTTATTTGGGGGTTTCGTAACTAAAGTTTGTGATCGATATAACCATAGCATGAGAAGTATTGTATGAGTGACAAGCATGCTTTGAATGGGTAGAGCTGTGATTGATATGTTAGACGTCATTGCTGCAACTCTGTATGAACATGTGACTATGTTTCTAAAATACTATAAAAAGATGCTGTATGTTTTCATTCATTAGAGTAGTGGCCTGGGACAAGTTAAGTATCGGCTGTATGCTTGACTTTGTATCTCCTAGCACTCTCCAGCTAAATGATTATTAAAGCTTGTATTGATTTTACCTAACTTATTGTAAGTTGTCTGTCTTAAGAAAATGAACGTTAACACTCTCTCCTCTCCAGTCCCTACCCTGCAACCCCTCTCACCCATCCCTTTCCCTCCCAACCTGCCCCTCTCCGCTCCCCTCCCCTCCAGACCCTCTCTCCCCTCCCTCAAGCTACACCCTCAATCGCGAAAACTGCCAGCCGGTGTAATCGGCCATCAATGGGGCGATGGGCCGAAGGGCCTGTACTGCATGTTTCGATAGGTCGGGATGGATTTTTGGTGGTCACCATGAAACTGATGAGCCGAAGGGCCTATTTACCTGCTGTATAGCTTCATGTAATGTTAGCCTTATGGGTCACCACCAACTGGATGGACCGAAAGGCCTGTTCCTGTCCTGTACATCTCAATATTGGGATAGGTTATTGGCGGTTACCACGAACTCGAAGGGCCGAAGAGCCTATTTCCTTGTGGCATGGTTCAATGTTGGGTTAGCCTTATTGGTCACTACTATCTAGATGGGCTGAAGGTTTCCTGTCCCGCATTGCACAACAGGAGTGGAGAGATGAGGGCTAGAATGGGGGGAAGGAGAGAACAAAGGAGGTGGGCAAGAGAGGAGGGAGTGAAGGGATGGAGGAGGGAGGGAGTGAAGGGATGGAGGGAGCAGGGATAGAGAGGAGCAGGGGATGAGGGAACACAGTGGGAGTAGAGGGAGTGAACAAGCGAGGGAGGGAGGTAGGGATGAGGAGAGTGAAGGAACAGGAGGAGTGAGGGAAGAACTGGTGGAAGGCTGTGAGGGGATGGAGGACTAGAGAGGAGGGTGGGATTGGGGGAAGAGTGGGAGGGGACGAGAAGGAGAGAGTGAGGGGACAGGTGGAGGAGAAGGATGAGAGGGATTGAGGGAAGAGTGGGAGTGAGGGGGAAGGAGAGAGTGCGGGGACAGGTGGGGGGGGGAGGATGAGAGTGATGAGAGGGAACAGGTTAGGGATGGAGAGAGGGAAGGAGTGAGGGCAGTTTGAGATATAGGAGGGAACACAGCTGGAAGGGAGAGGGAGGAGGGGAGGGAAGAGGGGGAGTGAAGGAGACGGGACGATGCAGAGTGATATCACTCCTTGATGGGAGCCAGCGGTCCTCCAGGTGGGCGAGCGGATCACAGATGGTCCTCCAGGCTAGGCGAGGCGAGCCGAGCGCTGGTGGTCCTCCGGGCCTGGTCCTCCAGGCGGGGGTGAGCCGAGCGGCGGCGGGTTGATGCCAGCCTGGGCTGGAGCGAGGATCAACCAACCACCAGGGGGAGCAAGGAGACCGGGTCTGGGCCAAGATGGAGCCGAGCCGCACTGGACGATGAGCGGGTGGGGAGAAGAGGAGGAGGAGGAGGCGGCCCGGTGAAAAGTGGAACGGGGAGAGAGAGAGAGAGAGAGAGAGAGAGAGAGAAGCAATGTCACCAAATGTTGAGATTTAAAAAATCAAGTCTGCAATTTATCCCATCAGATAAAGCATAAAAATAAGTTTAATTTGACACCTAATTTACTTTAATATTTTCAGTATTAAAAAAGTTATGGCCATATTCTAGCAATGTTACAAAATTTTGAGATTTTAAAAAGTCTGCAATTTATCCCATCAGATAAAGCATAAAAAGTTTAATTTGACACCTAAATTACTTTCATATCTTCAGTATTAAGAAAGTTATGGCCATTTTCATACTCGGAAATTAGCATCTTGCTCCCCATTGCCTTTCAATTGACTTAACTCAAAAGCTGTGATCTGGAAAAGTTAAAAGCCCATAACTTTCTTAAAAATTAAGAGAACTCAATGAAATTTTCAGTTATTTATAGATTGAAGCATTCTGAAATAAATATGAAACAATCTTACTTGGATGACCTGAAATTAAAGCATATAATTAGTTAGTTATCTAATTGTAGCTAATTACAAAATTCAACGAGTAGATCTAAACATCTATCCATTTCTTAAAAAAAGATAAACTTTTTTTAAATTGCCTAAGTGTCCAAATAACATTCACACAATAATCCACAATATAACAAATTTTTAAAATCTCATTTTCATGAATTTCTAGGCCAAATGGAAGGAATTTAGTGTTTGATTCCTGTAAATTAATGGCCATTTAAATCAACTAGCGAGTGGGTTTTAGTGGAATGCGGTGGATTGGAATGTTGCGGTTAGCGGTGAAGTCGGGAGGAAAAATACTGTTTGTTCATAGATTTTTTGGGACCCCATTTCGCAACATAAAAATATTATTAAAGCCTCCCGAAAAAACAACTTTTAATATGAAAATAAACTATTTACCTTTTTTTCTCCCCTACGCAAACTCCTTCCGGTTGTCGGTGCTCACGGCTTTTGAAGGTGATTTTTAAATTACTCTAGTTAATAAATAATTTAGAGTAATTTAAAAATACCTTCATTCATGCAATGTCCGAGCGATTTTTCTTCCGCAACCAAATCGCCCAACATTCATCGATTTGTCCTGCCTGTTGAAAAACGGCACTTTAAGCCCGCCCCCCTCTGAAAGGCGCCAAAGTCGCGCACATGGGGAGCGGCAGAAGTGCAGCACTGCTCAAGCTAAGTTTTGCAACATACCTACATATTCATACTCGGAAATTAGCATCTTGTTCCCTATTGCTTTTCCATTGACTTGACACAAAATCTGTGATCGAGGACAGTCAAAAGCCCATAACTTTTTTAATAATTAAGAGAACTGAAAGAAATTTTCAGTTATTATAGATTGAAGCATTCTGAAACAAATATGAATAATCTTACTTGGATTACCTAAAGCATATAATTAGTTAGTTACCTAATTGTAGATAATTACAAAATTCAATTTCTAGATGTAAACATCTATGCATTTCTTGAGAAAAGGTTAACATTTTTTTAAAAACCTAACTGCCCAAATAACATTTACACAATAATTCACAATATAACATGATTTTTAAATCTCATTGTCATGAACTTATAGGGCAAATTGAAGGAATTTAGTGTTTAATTCCCGTAAATTAATGGCCATTTAAATCAACTTGCGAGTGGGTTTTTTTGGAACGCGAGGGATTGGAACGTTGCGGTTCGTGGTGTATTTAACCCCCATAATGGCAGGAAAAATAATGCCGGTTCATATATTTTTTTAGTCACATTTTTGCAACATTAATTTTGATTAAAGGCTTCCTAAGAAGCAGGTTTTTATGTAAAAATAAACTGTGTACATTCTTTTGCCCCTACGTAAGATCCATCCAGTTGTCGGCGATTACGGCTTTAGAAGATGATTTTTAAATTACTCATGCTAATACATTATTCAGTGTAGTTTAAAAATAACTTCATAAAACAAATGTTGGAGCGATTTCTCTTCAGCAACTAAATCCCCTGAGATGAATCGACTTGAATGGTCTGGAGAAAAACGGCATTTTAAACCCGCCCCCCTATCAAAGGCGCCAAAGCTGCGCACACAGGCAGTGGCAGAACTGCATCACTGCTAATGGTAAGTTTTGTAACATACCTAGTTTAGGTGGTCATTTAAGACAACTTGCATGACGCATGCAATAATGTGCTCGGACGAAGTGTGCTTGAAATAAAGTCACAAACTAAATATATTCACCAATCAAGACATGATATTAACCACAATGACAATGTAGCAAAATTATAATACAGTATCTCAACTCTTTTTCCACATTAAAATTAATGCAATTTCTATTATTTCTGTCCTCTTCCAAACAAAAATGTGGTTGGATTATTCAGTGTATGATACACCTGTGTCAATAAATCCTGGACCATGGTGACATATATGCTTAACCATGCACACTACAGATTGATGCAAGCATGTTTTCTGTGAAGGACCAAAAATTATCATGACATGGCCATAACATGGGTCGTTATTGCTATTAGTACAGAAACACTCTGGCTTCCCACATAATTTATCCACAACAAAATATAAAGGTTGCAAAGAAGTTTCTAGAGGCTTTTTAAGAAAATAGCTGTTAAAACCGACTATACCCATCTGACAGGTTAAACATTACACTAACTGACAAGAGATGGCCAAAGGACATAACTGTAGCAAATGTTCTTTTGGTAATATGTTTAAAGGTGTCAAAACGCCACATTACCAGACATTCGGATTAGGTGTATGTGCTGTGAACAGCAATGAAGATACCCAGTTTGTACGCACCAGATTTAAAAACAATTATTGATAAATGTTGTTTCCATTTCAGAATTAACGTTAAAATTTCAACTGAAATATCTCCTGACCAAATTTGTGATGTATATGATTGACTGTAGAAATAAAACCAGGATAAATCCAACGTATAGTTCCTAATGTTGCTCATTAAATAACTACAGTACTCATACTCCATATTAAGAGCATTGATTTGCCGTTAAAATGAATTCTGTAATAACGTGTCAAGGGTAGCAGTGACAATCGAAAACTGCGGTTTTAATGTTTCACGAGTTCACAATTTAATGAATCCATCTTTATGGATTAAAACAAATAATAACATTGGGAATTAAAACACATTTGATTGCATTCCGTTATCAAAATAGTCAATGTTCGCTCTGAAGACATTTCCAGCACAGTAGGGTCGGGGTGGGGGGGGGGGGGGGGGTGCTGTGAATCAGTGCATGATGGATAGATGGCGGGGAGGGGGCGAGGAGGTGAGAAGGCAAGGTGCGGGGTGGTTGGATTGAGGCAGGGGAATTAGTGCGTGTTGGTTGGAATAGGTAAAACTGTGAGGGGAGAGCACGCAGGATGTCAGTGGGGTTTAATGGGGTGGATCAGTACGGGATTGATGGGGGGCATCAGTATAGGATGAATGGGTGGATCAGTAAAAGATAAATGAGGGAATCAGTACAGGATGGATGGGGGGGGGAGGATCCGTACAAGATGAATGAGGGGATCAGTGCAGGATGACTAAGGGGATCAGGACTGGATGAATGAGGGGATTAGTACAGGATGAATGGGAAAGGGGGCGAGTACAGGATGAAATGAGGGACCAGTGTAGGGATGGATGGGGGGGTGCAGGAGAATCAACACGAGGTGGATAGGGAGATCAGTGCAGGATGAATAGATGGGTTGGGGGTAAATGGTGAGAGGAGCACATGGGGATGTCAGTAAGGACTGAATAGAGGCGGGAATGGGGATCAGTGGAGAGGAGGGGTCCCAGAATAAGCGCGGAGTACAAGAGAGAGGGGGGGCGGGCAGTGGGGGGGAAGGAAGGTCAGCGCTTATCGGGCACGGAGAGTATCATCACCCCACTGCCTTGGCCGTCCCTGTCCACCACCAAGTGCCGCCACCAAAGGGGGAGGCGGTTGGGTTCTCCTCGAACGGCCTCTCCTTCACTGCCAGTCAACAGAAGGTGCGGGCCAAGCGGTGCAGCTGCTTCAGACGGCGGAAGGGGTCCTCGGCATGCGGGAGGGTTTGTTTTGAAAGCGGATATGGCGGAGTGGCAAGCAGTGGCCGCTATCAGGGCGGGGTGCAGGAGGAGGGGGAGCCGCTGTCATTCGCTCCGACCGTGCCTCATGCCGCACCCAGTATCTTTGCCCCGCACTACAGCTTGTTACCAAAGATACTAAAGGAACTCCTCCAGTATATTTGCTTGTTACCACCGCCGACACGAAACATCACATTCTTTCTCTCTAGAGATGCTGCCTGACCGGCTGAGTTACTCCAGTTTTTTGTGTCTATCTTCGGTATAAACCAGTATCTGCAGTGCCAAGCTGGGCAAAATTACTAGGCGTTTAGGTTGCCCGGTGGCACTTTGGGTGGTCATTGGCACCCGGGCAACCACTAATTCTGAGCACTGGGTTTGATTTATTGATAAGACAAGCATGTATTTGAGGGACTGAATCAGACTGAAGAAGGGTCTTGACCATGAAACGTCACCCATTTTAAAATAAAGACCTCCACAGAGATGCTGCATGTCTCGCTGAGTTACTCCAGCATTTTACGTCTACCTGCAATTTAAACCAACATCTGCAGTTCTTTCCTACACGGTTGGAAAGAATGTGATGTCATCAGCCGAAAGTGTGATGCTGCTCCTTGCAATTGCGGAAGAAGCAAATATGTTGTTTGTGAGCCTTATGCCCGTCCCACTTAGGAAACCTAAATGGAAACCTCTGGTGACCTTGCCCGCAATCCAAGGTTTCCATGAGTCCCAAGGTTTTGGTCACTCGCCTGGAAAGCCTCGACCGAAGCGCGAGCTGCATCTACCGACCAAAGATCCCATAGAATCTTTGCTAACGACCGCACGCACACACACATCGCGAAGGTGGAGGCCAGGGACAGCGGAGGAGCGCTATCTGCGTGGTGAAAAGGAAGGTAAATGGCTGCCACAGAGCACGGCAAGTCCTTTAGAGAGCGCGGGAGGGAGGAGAGAAGAGGGAGAGAATGAGTGGAGACAGTTTTAAGAAGTTTAATAAAGTTAGCGGGCAATTTACCTTCCGGTGGGTCTTCTAGGTCCTGAAAACTCCAACGAGCCAATCAAAATGGGCGGTCAGCGAAGGAGATTGCCTTCGGCTGCCTGTAAGTAAATAGCGACCCCAGTCCACTGGCTTTGACCAAACGGCAACCTATTTCATTTTGTTGAAGTAATTGAAGGAACATAGAAGAAGCCTGCCTCGAGCACGCGGAAACCACTTTCGACCATTAGGGAGAGTGATCAAAACCTCCGGGAACCTCATGGAAATCTTGGGTGGGGCACAAGGTCACCAGATGTTTCCTAAGTGGGACAGGGGCATTAGTTAACGAAGGATGTTGAAGGTCTGATTACAGAAAATAAGTGAACTTTTGTCAGGGATGGGAAGCTACTTTCTGAGCCATTTGAGGTTTAATGGGGAAATGAGAGAGAACGAAGGAGTTAGGCAGGTCAAAAGAGGCCTGAACCCAAAAGGATTGATTGTAGTTGGGGAGAGAACGCGGATAAAGGGATGGGAGCCTGGCAAGTGAAAGGTGGGCCGAAGGGCCTGTTTCCATGTTGTGTTTCTGAATTCTGTACTCGAAACCAAAAGCTAAAGTGCAAGAATAAGTTGAGTTTGATGTCGCAATGGTGTATTCTGTCAAAAGGTGTCGACATTGTGTCCATCTAAAATCAAGAAGAGAATGAACCCGTGGGATTGAACAGTGGGAGAGGGACAATTGTTGTGAGTTACCGCAGTGTTTAGATGCCGCAGGGAATAAGTTACAGCAACAGCCTGGGGACCATTGTCAGGGCAAGCCGAGGATCGCAGCCGGGTCTCCCTCCGTGCAGGGTGCAGGTAGACAGCGGCCCGTGGCCTGACAGCAACCCGCTGATCGGAGCACCTCATGTCCGTCATGTGGTCTGCCTTGTAGCAGAGTGGGGTGGTGACACTCCAAGTGCAGCTATCGGTGGAGGAAAACAGACAACCCTTGATAATTCCATTCTTTTTATTCATCGCAGCTCCTCCAATATCTTCGAAGACGGAGCTCGTGGAAAGATGCGATGATTCGCAGCTGCTCTAATTGACAAATCATTACCGCAAGAGGCTGGAAGAGATGATTCAAGAAGCAATTATTAGCCTCAGACTGGTTTACAAACTCCTTTATTTATCTTTACTCCGGCCTGCTATGCTTTACAATGTAAACACTTTCTGAATCTATAATTGCCAAAAGGGTGGCTTTTGTCCTTGAAGTGGCCTAGGGACATGTGGGCCTTGCTATTACAGCAGTCGGGACTATGAGTGTGTGAAGTGTACGGTATTAAGGGCTTATGAATTAGTTCCAGAGACATACCGGCAGAAGTTCCGGCGCTTTAGGAAGTTTGATAGTCAGACTTATGCAGAATTTGCTTGGGAGAAGGAGGCACTTTTTGACAGGTGGTGCGCTTCTCAAGGAGTGAAGGATTTTGAGCTGCTGCAGGCCTTGATGATTATGGAAGACTTTAAGGGACAGGGAAGGATACTGGATCACTGGGATCTCTTCTGGGGTAGGGGTGACCTGTACATGAGGGATGGGTTACACCTTAACTGGAGGGGGACCGACATTCTGGCAGGCAGGTTTGCTAGGGCTACATGCGTGGGTTTAAACTAAATAGTGGGGGGTGGGATTGACAAAGATGGAGTTGAAGGGGAAGTGACCACAGGAAAAATTACAAAAGATTCTCGACTTAATAGGAAGGAAAGCTCGAGAGTGGACAACAGAGTAAGGTCAGGGCCAATTGCGAGCGGTGCGAGGGGGGAAGTGAATACGGAGGTCAAAGTGCTGTATATAAATGCGTGAAGTATAAGGAATAAAGTGGATGAGCTTTAGGCTCAGTTAGAAACTGGCAAGTATGATGTTGTGGGATTTACAGAGACATGGCTGCAAGAGGGCCAGGGCTGGGAACTGAATATTCAAGGGTATACCTCCTATCGAAAAGACAGACAGGTGGGCAGAGGGGGTGGGGTTGCCCTGTTGGTGAGGAATGAAATTCAGTCCCTTGCAAGGGGTGACATTGAAACAGGAGATGTGGAGTCAGTATGGATAGAACTAAGGAATTGTATAGGGTAAAAAGATCCTAATGGGACTAATCTACAGGCCCCCAAACAGTAGCCTAGACATAGGGCGCAAGTTGAATCAGGAGTTAAAATTGGCATGTGATGTGGAGAGAGAAGCTTTATCTTTATCAGAGCAATATCCTGCTGACCTTAACGGTGATGATTTTGCAAAAGAAATGCAACATTTACCCTCGGTACATAAAGCAAAAGTTGTAAATGCATAGTTAAAGCCATTAGATCTGTTGATCTGTTAGGATATTGCTCTGATAAAGATAAAGCTTTTCTCTCCACATCACATTGACATGGTGAGATATTTCCACAAGAAATCAAGTTTTTTTTTGCCAACTGCCTAACAGCATTGAAGCAGAGTTAATCCGGCTGTGACATTGTCTACCAAACCGTAAATCACACAGTTTCTGAAGTAGGCCTCTACTGATCTATCATCTGTGTCATTCATTTCCTCCAAGATAGCATCAGGTGTGCTGTCATCGTGCGGCCTTGCCCACTTGCCCCTAACTCCACCACATCTGAGGGAGAGATTTATTTCTATCTTTAGGTTTGACGCAACCAACTTAGCTTCATTCCACATGGACTTCCGGTTGTTTCCAAGTTTTGTCAGATCTGTGAAGAGAATTTCAATGTTTGCTGCTTCAACATCAAGTGTGGCATCTCTACACCCCCTGCAGGACCTACACCAGGAGGTGCAGATCCAGATCCAGAGCCACCAAGAACATGAAAGATCCCTACCATGCCAGCAATGGACTGTTCCAGCGGCTACAGTCAAAAATGCACCTCCGCTGTCACGCTGCGAAAACAGAGAGGATGAGACGGAGTTTCTTCCCACAGGCCATCAGGACTGTAAACTCTAATCTCACCAGGGACTAATTTACTGTTGTGTCTTTTTTTTTTAAATGTAAATTCTGGTTCTGATCTGTTCTGTTGTTTTGCACAATCCCGCAGGCATTGCCACTTTCATTTCACTGCACATCTGTGCGTGTATGTGACAAATAAAGTTGACTTGACTTTAGCGCGATGACCTTGTTGCAAATATCTATGCCAGCTAATATTTTGTACTCCACACTGACATTAACACACACAAAAGATGTCACATATAATAGTAAGATTAAACGAGAACTTACCAGTTTGAAGTTTGATCTTTATTTTATGAGGAGTCGAGTTGAGGGACTACGTGAAGAACCCCGTACAGCCGTTCGTGTGTCAATCTTCAAAGCAACGGTGTGAAATCACAGCAAATAATAACTGAAGTATAATGGTAAGATAAAGACTAGAACTACCAGATGAAATCTATGAGGGCTGGGAGCGGAGGGCACGTAGTCCCTCAACTCCTCATAAAATAAAGATCAAACTTCAAACTGGTAAGTTCTCGTTTAATCTTACTATTTTACTTCGGAGTCCCGTGAGTGACTACGTGAAGACTTCAAAGCTCTGTGATTTCATGCTGTGTGAAACGAGTATACACAACCACAGCTGCTTCATTGACAAATGAAGGGAAAACATTCATAATGCATACAGTCATAACATAGATGTAAAACATGCTGATGCTGTTTAAATGAAACAATAATATTTCCATCTCTCACCCAGATGGAACAAATAACCAGAACATAAATAGAGTTAACAATACTCCTAGTTCACCAATGGGTCATTACAGATGTTTGGAGATTCATTCGATGGACCATACTCCAGCTGCAACAATGTGACCCAGCAGAACATAAATACCCTTGCTGCTGATGTTGTAGCAGCCCTGGTGGAATGAGATCTGGAAACAGAATCCATTAGTACATAACACAACTCCGTTTTCCTCATCTGGAATGCCATGAACAATACGTTCTCCCAAATTCTTTGTGACTAACAATATTGCTAGTCCAGAACTCCAAGGCTCTTGATGACCTTGACATATTGTTGTATACATGTGTGCTTACCTTATCAAAGGTCCCCTGGTATGCCTGTGATTATTTTGAGACCTGACCCCCTTCTGGTCTGCTCAAGTATTTATAACATATTATATATTATAATTTACAGACATTATCATCCTGTACCATCACAATTATTTAGCGACTGAACCTGCTGCACTAAACCAGTGCCAGAAGGATAACTACCTAATAAACTCCAGCCAAATTTAAGGATATAGTTGCTGCCTCCTGGTGAAATAGTGTTCACAAATATCAACATCGCATATGGCATTATACTGGTCCTGGGACCTATGTTGAAGATATCCTACCCCTTGATAACCGGTGTGGACCCGACAGCGAGTCTTGTTTGCTACAGCCAATTCAATGAGGAAGCTCATCGAGCCAATTAATGGCCGTATAACTCCATAAGTAACAGACAATCATTTAGCATGAACTCGAAACATTAGCAATCAATACCATTTTCCATGGAACATAAGCATAACAAACTCTTTCGTCTCCTGGAAAAGAAATTCAGCCGTTTGGTGCTATGCAAACACTTTGAACACATAGAAGGATAGATGTAACAACCCAAACCTTAGGGCAGTTTGTTAGACCTGCAGAACATAAATTTGAGTTTATCATGCAACATCTGATTTCCGAAGCCTCAGGCTGAACAAGCAAATTCAAGTTTAAAATAACCAATAAGGTTATATAATTATTCGCAACAAATCGGGAATCAATTTGCATAATCACACAATAGGAACTTAAAGCCTCTTAATGACTTTATTTGAAACCTCGATTGATCAGACAAAATGGAGGTAGCCATAAAAGACCCACCTGCTCCTTTTGGCGAGAATGTATCTTTCGCCACTACTATGCCAACTATTTTGCAACCAGTGAAATAAACATGAAACCAACATACATATGTATACACATATATTCATATTAGGTGTTCCATTGAACCAGAATTTCATAATACAGTGCAATTCAGCACCAACTCTGTGTTGCCATTACCCACACTTGATGATTCTCCTGAGGCAACAAAATTATGTAACCATTCCAGTGATTCTTTAACCGATTGCACCCTCGTGACTAACATATGCCATCATCACAATGCATCAACCTGAACATGAGCATGACAATATGCTTATTTGTCCAATCACTCTATAGCCCATACAATGCCCGTAGAGTCTATAAATAGTTGATACTAATAACAGAACTTTTTGGGCAAGTCATGCAAATCTGTTCCATCTCCAAACTTGAGATGATCTTTCAGCTACTTGGTAACTACCTTAAATAGCAACTGTGGCCCGATTTCCGAGCCAGTCTAGCAAGACAATCTTGGTCCTTATACTGAACCTGTCCAATTCTAACCTGCTTGAAAACCAATATTGTACATTTTACATTTACCGTTCAAAGTAGCTGATAATGTCTCAATCATTTGTACTGTATAACTAAGTATACACCTTACCAAACTGCAAGTGGTCCCTTAATTGTAGAGTAGCACAAGTCCAGTGCGTGGAACCTCTGGCCAGCTTTCATGCTGCCAGCAACTTCAGTGAACCGCTACTGCCAAAAAAGACATGGGATGCATTGTCGCCAAAACTATGAAACCTTGCTTGTTCCAATAGCTTGTGCTTCGCCCTCCAGGTTACACCTATGGAAAAGTCTTACCTGAATAGAAGATTCGGCAGCCAACTGTAATGTCCCCCTGAAAGCGGTGTTCACTGCATATTGTGTTTGGGATGGTAACTTTCTTGCCAGGCATAGACCTCTGGCACATGCCCCGATCTCTTGGGCATGCTCTATGGCTATACCCTCAGACTCGGCGTTAAACTATACCAATCCCACATGCTCACCTCTTACATGAGGGAGCCATAAAGCAGGCCTGCTACAAAGCCCTGCTGACACCATTTCCCATTTAGGCCATTAGCACCAATTTGCAATAGAATGAAAGGTTTACCTAACAACTACTAGAGCAGTAATGAACACTGTTTGTCCATCATCGTGACATTATTAATTTCAGCTGGTGTTAACAATGACCTAGATGGCACTTACTAATTAACCATTTAACAAAATAACTGTTGCACTACTTACACACCTGAATTGCATCTATGCACTTAACAATTAATCCAACGACTAGAACTGTTTTATACCAACAACTGTTACCAAAGTCTTATTGACTGCAATCTGTTGCCCAGGCCGGCATCATGGCCAATTGAATACCTAAAAGTAAATCCCAACATCCTACAAATCTATTTGATAGGACTTAATCTAACTGGATAGAGGAGCCCAATTTCTCAAATATAGTTTGAGACTAGACAGCAGATTTTAGCACAAGCGCTTTTAAACTGTGTATAGTTTTCTCTGAATACTTTTTGTCATCATTCTGTTACATTGCCTTATCCTAACAATGCCTCCTCATCCCCCATGATCACTGTGAATGGGAATACCCTACTAAACTGCTATTCCCATAAAGCAGCCCTAACAAGGTACCCCTGGTGCCCATGAAGCAGCCCTGAACAAAGTAGCTGCTGGCCCGGACTTTCCCATAGCCCAGTATTTGCCATAGATTTGGCATTCTCATCAAGCAGCCCCGAGCAAAGGTGCTGCTGGCATAACCTCTCCAATAGGCTAGCCTACCATAACTTGGCATTCCCTTAGAGCAGTCCTGAGCAAAGGTACTGCTGGCACCGCCTCTGCAATAGGCTAGCCTGCCATAGTTTGGTATCCCCATGAGCAGCCCTGAGCAAAGGTGCTGCTGGCACAGCCTCTCCAATAGGCTAGCCTGCCATAGCTTGGCATCCCCATGAGCAGTCCTGAGCAAAGGTACTGCTGGCACAGCCTCTCCATCAGGCTAGCCTACCATAGCTTGGCATCCCCATTAGCAGTCCTAAACAAAGGTACTGCTGACACAGCCTTTCCCATAGGCTGGCACTGCCATAACTTGACATTCCCATGAAGCAGCCCTACCCAAAAGTGCTGCTCTCTAAATTAATTCCCAGAGGTGAAATCTCCCAACTTTCCCAATTGTACTGACTATTTTGTCAGTTGTCCCCATATCCTGGGGATTATTGTAGTTTGGGAACCCCATAGGTGAATTTCCCCTCCCCAGGAATCCATATAAAAGGCTAATGATTTATGTGAATTAACCCCATTACCTGGGGACTACTGTGGTCTGGGAACCACACATATACCTGGGTTTCCCCTGCACCGGGAACCCAGCCTAACCATTTAGGTTTGTTTTAACCCCATGCGCTGGGTATCTACTGCGATGTAAACCGCATATATTTGGGTTTCCCCTGCACCGGGAACCCAGCTTAACCATTTAAGTTAGTTTTACCCAATGTCCTCGGGACTACTGCGGTCTAGAACCGCATATGCTTGAGTTTCTCCTCCCCAGGAACCCAGGCTGACCGTTCAGGTCCGTTAAGCCCCATCCCCTGGGGACTACTGCAGTCTAAAACCGCACTATTCTCGGGTTTCCCCTACCCGGGAACCCAACGTGTGGAGTCACTGACCGCGTTATCAGTGACTCCGATCGCGAACCCGACTTTCCCAGCTCTCGGCTTCCGCGGTCGGACCAGGGTTTTCCCCCAAAGCCCTAGGCTGGTTCCCTCGTCGGCTATCGCGAACATCCACTGCAAAAACCCCGGAGGTTCCTGCAGAGACCTAGAACAGGTAAGAAAAATAACACTTACCTGCAACTTTTTTAGACTTACCATGGAGGAGCTGTGCTGCTCCACAGTCGTCTGCACGAAAAACGTCTGACGCAATGACGCACGAACGGCTGTACGGGGTTCTTCACGTAGTCACTCACGTGACTCCGAAGTAAAATATAATAGATGTCATTTCTTGTTTTGCCTGTCAAATTTAGTTCTAGGTCTTCCAGTGCTAATTTAATGTCAGCTGCAAAAGGCTTTACATATCACACGATTTGACCATCATGTCTCAGACCGACCATGAAGAGAACAACCAATATGGCTTTGTAGTAATTTCCACCACTTAGGAATAAAACTGAGCAGGTGGTACACAGTATGAATTGGGGTCTTGCTTCAGGTATGTATTCAGCAGCATCATTTCCACATAAGTTGAGTGTGTGACATCCGTAAGGTGAAAAAATTGCTTTTGAAAATTGTTCTTGTATTTTTGCTTGTGCCCCGTTGTATTTTCCAGCCATACCTGGAGTATTGTGTGTAGTTTTGGTCTCCAAATTTGAGGAACGACATTCTTGCTATTGATGGAGTGCAGCGTAGGTTCACAAGGTTAATTCCTGGGATGGCTGGAATGTCATATGCTGAGAGAATAGAGTGGCTGGGCTTGTATACTCTGGAATTTAGAAGGATGAGAGTGGATCTTATTGAAACATATATGATTATTAAGGATTTGGACACGCTAGAGGGAGGAAACATGTTCCCCATGTTGGGGGAGTCCAGAACCAGGACCACAGTTTAAGAATAAGGGGTAAGCCATTTAGAACGGAGATGGGGAAATACTTTCTCACACAGAGTTTTGAGTCTGTGGAATTCTCTGCCTCAGAGGGCGGTGGAAGCCAGTTCTCTGGATACTTTCAAGAGAGAGCTAGATAGGGCTCTTCAAGATAGCGGAGTCAGGGGATATGGGGAGAAGGTATGAACGGGGTACTGATTGGGCATGATCACAGTGAATGGTGGTGCTGGCTCGAAGGGCCGAATGGCCTACACCTGCACCTATTGTCTATTTGCCCCATTATTGTAGGCGAGCACTACAATCACTGAGAGGAATGTTCTTTCAATGCATCAGTTATCAACTGAGCAATTTGTTCCCCTCTTGTTGCTGCAGTCTGCAAAGTTGAGAAATCTTTCTTTAATCTCATACTGCATTTCCTTTAAAAGTGAGTTTCTCAAAAGAAATGTTTGTTCAATATGGGAGGAATCTGGTATAGCATCTACTATTACTGCAAAGTACTTTGCCGATTGCCATAAGATTCGAACATTCTGCAATAAATTCATTTTGTGAGTCAGGGGACAGATAATGAACTTGAAGCCACTCACTCCTATTCTGTGACTCCTCTACACTTAGCACATGTTCCTGAAGGATGGGGTCTCACCTGGAGAGCAGTTCAATTAGCCCTAATAGGTTTTCATGGTTTGAATCACCAATTCGATGGGATTAACCAGTGAATGCCAGACCACGTTCTCCCAAGAAGAGTACAACATCAATGATGCACTTTAAAAGATTGTACCATTTCACAGCTTCAGTTTTGATCGACGCTTCTAAGATGGCATCAACTCCCATCCCAGACATTTGGCCCCTTTCCAGTTCTCACCAAGTCAGGGAGCATTATTTGTGACTATTGTCTTTTTCATGTTTTGGGATAATGTAGGAAAGTTTCCGCCACTTCCCTTTAGAATCCCAACCTTCAGCAGATACCAGTGCAGACATAAGACGCAGAAGCGCTAGTCTTGACTGTCTTGTGCCAGAATAATCGACATGGAAAGCAATATAATGCTTGTTTCTGTTAACTCCAGACAAACCAGTCTTGTACATGTAGTTCTCCATTGGTTCTTTGAAATTTCAGTATGCTTTCTGGGAAAACTTGAATGTAGGTTTCTTTTGGTAATGTTTTAGGGAGAGGGATGTGAACAATTGTAACATACTTTTCTATTTCCTTTTGAGTTGGAAACTCGGTTGTGATATATCCAATGTCAGGGCCTCCATTATGATTACCCCTATCCTCTTCCAAATTCACTTCCACACGCACCAGTACGTCTGTTTCTTTCTGTTTTCCACTTTTATTTTCGGCATCTGCCCCTTCATAAATCCTGTGCATGATGACCCAAATGATTACTTCTTGTTTGAGGATGAGGTTTCCAGCAGTTTCTTCTTGCTCCAATTCTATAGGCAAGTTCAATTAAAACATTTTTGAAGCTGCACTTAATCCAAATTGAAAGAGCGCGTGTTCACCCCTTTGTTCATTTTCCTCTCGTTCTTTCTTGTGCTTTCTTTTGTGGGCTCCTGATTTGTGAGAATACATTTTCCAGGGATTATAATTTATACTTTTATATCTGAAAAAAATACAATCTGCCTTTCATCTTTATCCAAGCCTAAATCCTATAGGCCTGTCTTATTTTGTGGTAATCAAAGGCTACTACGCTAAGTTGGAAGGTGAAACGACCATCGCCATACTGTTCACCCTGTGGAGCGAACAGGCACTTGGAATTAAGTTGCCACTAAAACACACATTTACAAAAGACCAGGACCGTCAATTCTGGCACTCACCTACACCCACTCACTCACACCCACCCACCCACCCACTTACATACGCCCACACACATACTCACTCCCACACCCACACCAGATCGGTCCCTCCACCGACAGTCCTCGACTCGACCACCCGCAGGCCTAGAGTTCCACCGCTGGACCGGAGAGGAATAGCAACAACAACATTCCCGGCCAAACCCAGGACTGGACCCCGAAACTGCTCCCCTCCTACAGGGAAGACCCATCAGTAGTGGTAAGTGATCGGTATTCCCCTTCCCCCACTTTTAATCAGGGGGGGAGTGGGGAGTGATATCAGTCCGAGATGGGAGCCAGCGGTCCTCCAGGGGGGCGGGGTGAGCCGAGACGAGCGAGGCTGGGCCTGATCGACAGAGAGAGCGGGGTTGGCGGTTGGAGCATGCACGTGCGTTAGGTTGGCTGTTGGAGCGCGCACGTGCGCGGGGTTAGGTTGGCGGTTGGAGCGCGTGCGCGGCGTTGGGTTGGCGGTTGGAGCGCGGGCGGTTGGAGCGCGTGCGAGGGGGTTGGGTTGGCGGTTGGAGCGCGGGCGCGTGGGGTTGGAGCGCGTGCGCGAGGTTGGCGGTTGGCGAGCGCGGTCGTGCGCGGGGTTGGCGGTTGGAGACGGAGCGGGAACAAGATGAAGCGGCGCTGGGACCTCGGACCCTGGTGAGAGAAAGAGGGAGAGAGAGAGAGAGTGTGAGAGAGAGAGTGTGAGAATGAGAGAGAGAGACACACACAGATAGAGACAGACAGAGAGGAAGGGAAAAAGACAGAGAGGGAGATAAAGATGCAGAGAGAGACAGACAGAGGGAGAGAGAGAAAGACAGAGTGTGAGGGAGAGAGAGTGAGAATGACAGAGAGAGAGAGAGGCAGAGAGGAAGGGAAAAAGGCAGAGAGAGCTAAAGATCCAGAGAGAGAAAGACAGACAGAGAGAGAGACACACACACACACATAGATAGGGAGGGAGAGAGAGGGAGACAAAGTGAGAGACAGAGAGGGAGGGGCACAGCGGGAGAGAGAGATAGACTGAGAGAAGGGAGAGAGAGAGTGAGAGAGACAGTGAGGAGCAATGTTACTAACTTTTGATTTAAAAATCAACTCTGCAATTTATCCAATCAGATAAAGCATAAAAAGAAGTGTAATTTGACACCTAATTCACTTTCATATCTTCAGTATTAAAAAAAGTTATGGCCATTTTCATACTCGGAAATTAGCATCTTGTTCCCCATTGCCTTTCCATTGACAACACAAAAGCTGTGATCGAGGACAGTCAAAGGCCCATAACTTTCTTAAAAATTAAGAGAACTGAAAGAATTGTTCAGTTATTATAGATTGAAGCATTCTGAAACGAATATGAAACAATCTTACTTGGATGACCTGAAATTAAAGCATATAATTAGTTAGTTACCCAATTGTAGCTAATTACAAAATTCAATTACTAGATCTAAACATCTATCCATTTCTTAAGAAAATATTAACGTTTTTTTTAAATCCTAAGTGTCCAAATAAGATTCACACAAGAATTCACAATATAACATGATTTTCACATCTAATTGTCATCAATTTATAGGCTAAATTGAAGGAATTTTGTGTTTAATGTCTGTAGATTAATGGACATTTAAATCAGCTTGTGAGTGGGATTTTCTGGAACGCGCTGTATTGGAACGTTGCGGTTGCGGTGAATTTAAACCCAATATCGGCAGGAAAAATTCTGCCGGTTCATATGGGGACTAAATCACCGTTTCACAACATGAAATATTGATTTAAGTCCCCTAAAGAAGCAAGTGTACATGTAAAGATAAACAGCTTTCACTTACCTGTCCCCTACGTAAAATCGGCTCCCGTTGTCGGCGTTCATGGCAGTAAGAGCTAATTTTTATCTAACTGCAGCGCAGAAATAGTCGGGCGATTTAAAAAATAATAATTTACCGGTAGTCGAACGAATCTCCAGAAATAGATCGCACTCCAACAAAATATTATACCATATAACCATATAACAATTACAGCACGGAAACAGGCCTTCTCGGCCCTTCCAGTCCGTGCCGACCATTTATTTTCCCCTAGTCCCATCTACCTGCACTCAGACCATCCCCCTCCATTCCCTTCCCGTCCATATAATTAGGCGACCAGAATTATACACCATACTCCAGAATTGGTCTCACCAATGCCTTGTACAATTTTAACATTACTTCCCTACTCCTATATTCAATGCTCTGATTTATAAAGGCTAGCACACCAAAAGCTTTCTTTACCACCCTATTTACATGCGATTCCACCTTCAGGGAACTATGCAGTTATTCCTGGATCCCTCTGTTCCACACCATTCCTCAATTCCTTACCATTTACCATGTACGTCCTATTTTGATTTGTCCTGCCAAGATGAAGCACCTCACACTTATCAGCATTAAACTCTATTTGCCATCTTTCACCCCACTCTTCCAAATGGCCCAAATCTCTCTGTAGACTTTGTAAATCTGCTTCATTATCCATAGCACCACCTATCTTATTATCATCTGCATACTTACTTATCCAATTTCCCACCCCATCATCTAGATCATTGATGTACATGAGAAACAACAGTGGACCCAACACAGATCCCTGAGGCACCCCACTAGTCACCGGCTTCCAACCTGACAAACAGCCATCCACCATGACTCTGACATCTCCCATTCAGCCACTGTTGAATGCATCTTGCTACTCCGCTATTAACACCCAACAATTGAACCTTCTTAACCAACCTTCCATGGGGAACCTTGTCAAAGGCCTTACTGAAATCCATATAGACAACATCCACTGCTTTACCCTCATCAATTTCCCTAGTAACCGCTTCAAAAAATTCAAGAAGGTTTGTCAAACGTGACCTTCCAGGCACAAATCCATGTTGACTGTTCCTGATCAGACCCTGTTTATCCAGATGCTTATATATATTATCTCTAAGTATCCTTTCCATTAATTTGCCCACCACTGACGTCAAACTAACAGGTCTATAATTGCTAGGTTTATTCTTTGAACCCTTTTTAAACAATGGAACAACATGCGCAGTACGCCAATCCTCCGGCACTATTCCCGTTTCTAATGACATTTGAAATATTTCTGCCATAGCCCCTGCTATTTCTACACTAACTTCCCTCAATGTCCTAGGGAATATCCTGTCAGGACCTGGAGACTTATCCACTTTTATATTTTTCAAAAGTGTCAGTACTTCCTCCTCTTTGAATCTCATAGTTTCCATAGCTACTCTACTTTTTTCCCTTACCTCACAGAGTTCAATATCCTTCTCCTTGGTGAATACTGAAGAAAATAAATTGTAGATATCTCTCTTTTTTCGAACCAAGTGTCCAATTTCCCTTGAAAACCATGGCTCTTTCCGATTTTTACTATTTCCTTTCAACCGAACAGGGACATAAAAATTCTGTACTCTTACAATTTCCCCTTTAAATGTCCTCCATTTCTCTTCTACATCCTTCCCATAAAACAAAATGTCCCAATTCACTCCTTTTAAATCATTACGCATTCCCTCAAAGTTAGCCTTTCTCCAATCAAAAATCTCAACCCTAGGTCCAGTTCTGACTCTCTCCATAATTATATTGAAACTAATGGTATTATGATCACTGGTCCCGAAGTGCTCACCAATGCATACCTCCGTCACCTGACCTGCCTCATTTCCTAACAGGAGGTCCAGCACTGCCCCTTCTCTGGTCGATACCTCTATGTATTGCTGCAAAAACTATCCTGCACACATTTAACAAACTCCAAACCATCCAGCCTATTTACAGAATGTGTTTCCCAGTCTATTTTTGGAAAATTGAAATCTCCCACAATCACTGCCTTGTGCTTACTACTAATATCTGCTATCTCCTTACATATTAGCTCTTCCAATTCTCGCTCCCCATTTGGCAGTCTATAATACACCCCTAAAAGTGTTGCTACACCGTTCCCACTTCTCAGTTCCACCCAAATAGCCTCCCTAGACGAGCCCTCTAATCTATCCTGCCAAAGCACTGCTGTAATATCTTCTCTGACAAGCAATGCAACCCCTCCACCTCTGGTCCCTCCAATTCTATCACACCTGAAGCAACAAAATCCTGGAATATTTAGTTTCTAATCACAACCCTCCCGCAACCATGTTTCACTGATTGCCACAACATCATATTTCCAGGTGTCAATCCAGGCTCTAAGTTCATCCACCTTTCTTACAATGCTCCTAGCATTAAAATATACACATTTTAGGAACCCACCATCCATAAATATCCGTTTATTATCTTTTTCCTCTTTCTCGCCTACATTTTGGGTCCGAGTGCTTCCCTTCTCTGCCTCTTGCCCCTCACCCTGTCCCCTAGCCCCCTCTACCCGAGTCCCTCCCCCCAGCCTTTCTAGTTTAAAGTCTCCTTTGCAAATCTCCCCGCCAGGATATTGGTCCCCCTCGGGTTCAAGTGCAACCCGTCCTTTTTATGCAGATCATGCCTTCCCCAAAAGAGGTCCCAGTGATCAAGAAACTTGAATCCCTGCCCACTGCACCAGTCCCTCAGCCACGCATTTATCCTCCACCACATTCCATTTCTACTCTCACAGTCACGTGGCACAGGCAGTAATCCTGAAATTGTTACTCTTTTGGTCCTTCACCTTATCTTTCTCCCCAACTCCCTCAATTCTCCTTTCAGGACCTCTTCTCTTTTTCTGCCTATGTCATTGGTACCAATGTGTACCACAACATCAGGCTCCTCTCCTTCCCTTTTCAGAATCTTTTCAACACGTTCCGACACATCCGAGACCCTGGCACCAGGGAGGCAAACTACCATCCGGGTCTCCTGACTGCGTCCACAGAATCGCCAATTATTCTGGATGGCAGGGGAAAAACGCATTTTAACCCCCCCCCCCCTTAAAGGCGCCAAAATCGCGCACATGGCCAGCGGCAGAACTGCAGCACCGCTGAAGGTAAGTTTTGTAACATACCCACAGTGAGAGAGATGCAGAGAGAGAGTGGGAAGGACACAGAGAGAGAGCGAGACAGAGAGAGAGAGGGGAAAAAGAGAGAGACAGAGTGCGACAGAGACGGAGATAAAGATGCAGAGAGTGAGCTGCAGTAAGAGCGACACACAGGAGAGAGAGAGAAAAAAGAGAGATAGACAGAGGGAGGGAGAGAGAGAGAGAGAGAGAGAGAGAGGCAGAGAGGGAGACAGGAGAGAGAGACAGAGATGGAGTGAAAGAGAGAGACAGAGAGAGAGAGACGGAGAGGGAGTGAAGGGAGTGACAGAGAGAGGGACATAGGTGGAGGGAGTGAAGGAGAGAGAGAGACAGGCGGATAGAGAGAGAGGCAGGGAGAGAGACAGACAGACAGAAATGCAGAGGGAGAGACAAAAGTGGGAGGCAGAGAGAGAGATGGAGAGAGAAAAAAAGAGAGAGGGAGTGAAAGAGAGAGAAATGCAGAGAGGGGGTGAGGCACAGGAGAGAGATAGAGAGAGACAGTGTCAGGGAAAGAGAGAGAGAGAGACACACAGAGAGAGGGACAGAGAGTGAGACAGATACAGAGTGAGAGACAGACAGAGAGAAATAAAGTGAGAGAGAGATACAGCAGGAGAGACACAGGAGAGGGAGAGAGTGAGAAAGATAGAGATGGAGACAGAGAGATAGAGATGGAGACAGAGAGAGTGAGAACAGAGAGAGAGACACATATAGAGAGGCAGGGAAAGAGAGAGAGATGCAGAGGAAGGGAAAAAGAGAGAGAGGCAGAGGGAGGGAGATAAAGATGCAGAGAGAGAGAGAAAAATTGAGAGGGAAAGAGATGGAGAGAGCGGCAGAGAGAGATGAAGAGAGACAGACAGAAAAGGATGCAGAGGGAGATGGAGAAAGCGAGAGAGAAAGACAGAGAGAGAGAGGGGGGAGGGCAGCGAGAGAGACGGGGGAGAGAGAGAGGGAGGGACAGTAGAAAGAGAGCGAGACGGAGAGAGAGAAAGAGACAGAGAGAGACACAGACAGAGTGCGACAGAGACAGAGATAAAGATGTAGTAAGAGCAACAGGAGAGAGAGAGAGAAAAGAGAGATAGACAGACAGAGAGGGAGGGAAAGAGATACAGAGAGAGAGACAGACACACAAATGCAGAGAGGGAGTGTCACAGGAGAGAATGACACAGAGAAAAAGAGACAGACAGACAGACAGACAGAGGGAGAGACACACACAGAGACAGACAGACAAACAGATGCAGAGAGAGACACGCAGGAGAGAGAGACAGTGAGAGAGAGAGGCAGAGAGAGACAGGAAGAGAGAGATGCAGAGACAGGGAGAGAGACAGAAAAAGAGAGAGAGTAACAGAATGGGAGAGGCGGAGAGAGATAGACAGAGAGATGCAGACAGAGAGAGAGAGAGAGACACACACACACACACAGAGGGGGACAAAGAGAGGCAGGGGAGAGACAGACAGGGAATGAGAAAGAGAGTGACAGAGATAGAGAGAGACAGACAGAGAGAGAGAGACAGCGAGAGAGAGAGATGCAGAGAGAGCGAGTCAGGGAGAGAGATGGAGAGACAGAGGTAGAGAGAGACACACAGAGAGATAGAGAGGCAAAGAGAGAGACATAAGAGAGAGAGACAGGGAGAAGGAGTGAAAGAGAGAGACAGACACACAGAGAGACGGAAAGGGAGTGAAGGGAGTAACAGAGAGAGAGACATAGGTGGAGGGAATGAAGGAGAGACAGAGAGAGAGAGAGAGAGAGAGAGAGTGAAAGAGATAGACCAAGTGAGAAGCAGAGAGGGGGAGAGACACAGGAGAGAGAGAGAGACAGAGCATCAGGGAATGAGAGGGAGAAAAAGAGAGAGAGAGGGGGGGAGAGAGAGATACAGAGAGTGAGAGAGAGAGAGAGAGGCAGACAGAGAGATAGAGATGGAGACAGAGAGATAGCGAGAGAACAAGAGAGAGACAGACAGACAGAGAGAGATGCAGATAGGAAGGGAAAAAGAGAGAGAGACAGTGAGAGAGGGAGATAAAGATGCAGGGAGAGACAGAGGGCGAGAGCGGCGGAGAGACACAGGAGAGAGACAGGGAGAGAAAGGGGGAGAGAGAGAGACAGAAAGTGAGACAGAGAGGGGGGGACAGCGAGAGACACAGAGGGGGAGAGAGACAGAGTGAGAGAAGGGAGTGAGAGAGAGAGAGAGAGGGAGAGACACAGGTGAGAGAGGCAGAGGGAGAGACACAGTAGAGAGAGAGAGCAAGACAGAGACAGCAAGACATAGTAATTACCAAATATAAATAGTAAAGGCATGGGAGAATTATGCCTATGTAAGAGATCGATCTCTTAGGTAGGCATAATTCTCTGTGCCTTTCATCCGCAGCGCTTGTAACACGGGAAGGTCTGTGCAGCCCACGTGCCGTCAGCGCTGCCGGAAACCGTCAATTTGAATCGGGGCTGAAGGCAGCAGAAATTCTGCCTGCGCAGGCGCAGCAGCCTAATGCGCATGCGCAGCGTTAGTTTCTTGGCGGGGTTTTCAAATATGGATTGGCATTATTTTAAGTGTATCTTTGGAAACAGGGAGAGAAGAATGGAGCTCGTGTACCAATTATGTGGTAAGCATATTTGTTGGATATGTTTTTAAATACCGTGTTTCGTGGGGGTGGGGGGAGAGCTCCTTTCATAGGGTTTGGGGAGTCTGGCCCGGGGTAAAGTTGCGAGGAGGGCACGAATGTTGTGGAGGAGGGGATCGGGCTAATGCCACTTGCGACGCTCCGTGCACGGAGGCGTGCAAAACCTCTCTTCTGCCGCTCGCTGGCCTCACTCATGTCTGTCTTTCTCTCTCTGTCTCTGCAGAGATGGAAAAAGAGAGAGAGAAAGAGAATGAGAGAGGGAGCGAGAAAGACAGAGAGAGAAAGACAGACACAGATGCAGAGAGGAAGTGACACGAGAGAGAGATGCAGAGAGAGAGAGACACACACACAGGTGAGACAGAGAGAAAAAGAGAGGGGGGGGAAGAGTGAGTGAGAGACACAGAGAGAGAAACAGACAGACAGAGAGAGACACAGACAGACAGAGAGAGAGATGCAGAGAGGGAGTGACACGGCAGAGAAAGAGAGAGACACGGAGAGAGACTGAGCGAGAAAGACAGACGGGGGAACAGAGTGAGAGAGAAACAAAGAGACAGAAAGGGATACAGAGAGAGACAGACAGACAAACAGAGAGAGAGAGAGAGAGAGAGAGAGAGAGAGAGATGCAGAGAGAGAGAGACAGGGAAAGAGAAAGAGAGAGACAGAGAGAGAAAGAGAGAGGCTGAGAGGCAGGAAGAGAGAGATGCAGAGACAGAGAGACAGAACAAGAGAGAGAGAGAATGAGAGAGGGAGAGAGATAGACAGACAGAGAGAGGCAGACAGAGAGATGCAGAGAGAGACAGACAGAGAGAGATTGAGAGGGGCCGGGGGGGAGAGATGCAGAGACAGAGGGAGAGTGAGGGGGAGACAGACAGTTAGAGAATGAGAAACAGAGAGAGAGAGACAGACAGAGAGTGAGGGACAGAGAGAGCGAGAGAGACAGTAAGAGAGAGAGATGCAGAGAGAGCGAGATGGGGAAATAGAGAGTGAGTGAAAGAGACAGAGGCACAGAGAGAGAGTGATTAAGAGATGCGGAGAGAGAGTGAGATGCAGAGAGAAAAAGAGAGAGACAGAGGGAGTGAATGAGAGAGAGACAGTGAGAAGTAGAGAGAGAGGCAGGCAGAGAGAGAGATGCAGAGAGGGAGAGACACAGGAGTGAGAGGCAGGAGAGAGGGAGGGGGAGACAGACAGACAGAGAATGAGAGACAGATAGAGAGAGAGACAGACAGACAGAGTGAGGGACAGACAGTAAGAGAGAGAGAGACAGTAGGAGAGAGAGAGATGCAGAGAGCGAGATAGGGAAATAAAGAGTGAGAGAAAGAGAGAGACAGAGGCACAGAGAGAGACAGGAACACAGAGATAGGGAGAGAGAAAGACAGAGAAAGAGATTGAGAGATGCAGAGAGAGAGAGAGAGAGTGAGATGCAGAGAGAAAAAGAGACAGAGAGAGGGAGGGGGAGACAGAAAGAGTGAAAGAGAGAGACAGTGAGAAGCAGAGAGAGAGAGAGATACAGAGGGGGGAGAGTCGCAGGAGAGAGAGAGAAAGAGAGAAGAGAGGCAGAGCGTCAGGGAAAGAGAGGGAGAAAAAGAGCGAAAGATTGCGAGAGGCCTGGAGAGAGATATGCAGAGAGAGACACAGAGAGACAGAGGGTGAGAGAGGGAGAGATACAGAGAGAGAGAGAGAGAGAGAGAGAGAGAGAGAGAGAGAGAGAGAGATAGGCACAGAGACAGAGAGAGATGGTGAGAGAAAGAGATAGAGACAGAGTGAGAGACAGAGGGTAAGAGCGAGAGAGACAGTCAGAGAGGGAGGGAAAGAGAGAGAGAGAGAGATAGAGACGGAGAGAAACACACAGAGCGAGAGACAGAGAAAGACAAAGAAAGAGAGAGGAGAACAGAGAAACAGAGACAGAGAGAGAGAGACAGACACACAGAGAGAAGAGAGAGAGACTGGCAGAGACAGATCTCTTTCTTACAGTTTGGCTTTCTTCCCAACCCACTGTTCAAGAGCTTTTGATTGCAACGTGCACCTTAATTTAGTTCAACAAAGAAACTGACAAGTTACTAAAGAACCTTTTACATAGAGAGAGAGAGAGAGAGAGAGAGCGTCAGGGAAAGAGAGGGAGAAAAAGAAAAAAGATTGAGAGAGGCCTGGAGAGAGATATGCAGAGAGAGACAGAGGGAGACAGAGGGAGAGATACACAGAGAGAGAGAGACATATACACAGAGAGAGAGACAGAGAGTGAGAGACAGAGAGACAGAGACAGAGAGAAGCAGTGAGAGAGAGAGGGAGAGACAGACAGTGAGAAAGATAGACAGAGAGAGATAGTGTTGGCGAGAGAGACAGACAGACCGACAGAGAAATATGCAGAGACACACATAAGAGAGACAGACACAGAGAGAGAGAGACTAGGAGAGACAGAGATAGAGACAGACAGAGATGGTGAGAGAAAGAGGGAGCCAAGACAGTGAGAGAGAGACGGAGGGAAAGAGCGAGAGAGGCAGAGAGAGAGGCAAAGATAGACAGAGAAAGATACACAGAGAGAGAGAGGGTGGGAAAGAGAGAGACAGACAGAAAGAAAAAGAGAGAGGGGGACAGACAGACAGAGAGAGAGAGATGCAGAGAGAGAGAGCTCTTACAGTTTGGCTTTCTTCCCAACCCTTGTTCAAGCCCTTTTGATTGCAACTTGCGCCTTAATTTAGTTCAACAAAGAAACTGACAAGTTACGAGAGAGAGAGAGAGAGAGAGAGAGAGAGAGAGAGAGAGAGAGAGCCTGGAGAGAGAGAGAGAGAGATGCAGAGAGAAATAGAGAGAGATGCAGAGAGAGATAGAGACAGACACACAGAGAAGCAGAGTGAGAGAGAGAGATTCAGAGAGGGAGAGACACAGGAGACAGACAGACAGTGAGAAAGATAGATAGAGAGAGACAGAGAGAGATAGTATTGGAGAGAGAGACAGACAGACCAACAGAGAAATATGCAGAAAGAGAGAAAGATGCAGAGAGAGACATACATAAGAGAGACAGAGAGAGGGAGACTAGGAGAGAGAGATAGACAGAGACATAGAGAGATGGTGAGAGAAAGAGAGAGAGAGAGACGGAGAGAGGTAGATGGAGGGAAAGAGGCAGAGAGAGAGAGAGGGAGGGAAAGAGAGAGAGAGTGAGAAAGGGAGAGAGTGAGAGAGGCAAACAGAGAGAGACAGAGGGAAAGAGCGAGAGAGGCAGACAGAGAGAGGGAGGGAAAGAGATAGAGAGTGAGGAAGGCAGAGCCAGCCTTAGGAGGTGTGGGGCCCGATTGGGGCAAATTTTCGGAGAGATACAGAGAGAGAGAGAGAGAGAGAGAGAGAGACTGGGAAAGAGGGAGATAGGCACAGAGACAGAGAGAGATGGTGAGAGATAGAGACAGAGTGAGAGAGACAGAGGGTAAGAGCGAGAGAGTCAGAGAGGGAGGGAAAGAGAGAGAGAGAGATAGAGACGGAGAGAGACACACAGAGCGAGAGACAGAGAAAGACAAAGAAAGAGAGAGGAGAACAGAGAAACAGAGACAGAGAGAGAGAGACAGACACACAGAGAGAAGAGAGAGAGACTGGCAGACAGATCTCTTTCTTACAGTTTGGCTTTCTTCCCAACCCACTGTTCAAGAGCTTTTGATTGCAACGTGCACCTTAATTTAGTTCAACAAAGAAACTGACAAGTTACTAAAGAACCTTTTACATAGAGAGAGAGAGACAGAGCGTCAGGGAAAGAGAGGGAGAAAAAGAGAAAGATTGAGAGAGGCCTGGAGAGAGATATGCAGAGGGAGACAGAGGGAGAGATACACAGAGAGAGAGAGACATATACACAGAGAGAGAGACAGAGAGTGAGAGACAGAGTGAGAGACAGAGACAGAGAGAAGCAGTGAGAGAGTGAGGGAGAGACAGACAGTGAGAAAGATAGACAGAGAGAGATAGTGTTGGCGAGAGAGACAGACAGACTGACAGAGAAATATGCAGAGACACACATAAGAGAGACAGACACAGAGAGAGAGAGACTAGGAGAGACAGAGATAGAGACAGACAGAGATGGTGAGAGAAAGAGGGAGCCAAGACAGTGAGAGAGAGACGGAGGGAAAGAGCGAGAGAGGCAGAGAGAGAGGCAAAGATAGACAGAGAAAGATACACAGAGAGAGAGAGGGTGGGAAAGAGAGAGACAGACAGAAAGAAAAAGAGAGAGGGGGACAGACAGACAGAGAGAGAGAGATGCAGAGAGAGAGAGCTCTTACAGTTTGGCTTTCTTCCCAACCCTTGTTCAAGCCCTTTTGATTGCAACTTGCGCCTTAATTTAGTTCAACAAAGAAACTGACAAGTTGAGAGAGAGAGAGAGAGAGAGAGAGAGAGAGAGAGAGAGAGAGAGAGAGAGAGAGAGAGAGAGAGAGAGAGACTGGAGAGAGAGAGAGAGAGACTGGAGAGAGAGAGAGAGAGACTGGAGAGAGAGAGAGAGCCTGGAGAGAGAGCCTGGAGAGAAATAGAGAGAGATGCAGAGAGAGATAGAGACAGACACACAGAGAAGCAGAGTGAGAGAGAGAGATTCAGAGAGGGAGAGACACAGGAGACAGACAGACAGTGAGAAAGATAGATAGAGAGAGACAGAGAGAGATAGTATTGGAGAGAGAGACAGACAGACCAACAGAGAAATATGCAGAAAGAGAGAAAGATGCAGAGAGAGACATACATAAGAGAGACAGAGAGAGGGAGACTAGGAGAGAGAGATAGACAGAGACATAGAGAGATGGTGAGAGAAAGAGAGAGAGAGAGACAGAGAGAGGTAGATGGAGGGAAAGAGGCAGAGAGAGAGAGAGGGAGGGAAAGAGAGAGAGAGTGAGAAAGGGAGAGAGTGAGAGAGGCAAACAGAGAGAGACAGAGGGAAAGAGCGAGAGAGGCAGACAGAGAGAGGGAGGGAAAGAGATAGAGAGTGAGGAAGGCAGAGCCAGCCTTAGGAGGTGTGGGGCCCGATTGGGGCAAATTTTCGGAGATATATAAATAAATAATTATAAATGAGTCGCGTGTCGAGAGTAACATGACAATTCGGGGGAGAGTTCCTTTCACAGCGTGTGGGGAGTCTAGCCAGGGGTAACGTTGCGAGGAGGGAAGGAGCGTTGAGAGGGAGAGGGTGGGGTTCATGCCAGTAACACTCACTCAGCGCTGCCGCGGCGTTACGGGCACGGAGCCACCACATTGTGGCGGGGAGGGAAGCAGCTCGCGTGGCTATGAGCGGCCTCCATCACCGGACAGCGGAACCGACTGCCATCTCAGCGCCTTCTGCCAGCCCGCTCACCTCTGGCAGTGTTCTCCGTCTGAACAGTGGGGGGACCAGCTCAAGAGCAAAGATCATAGAGCGGAGCGGGTCAGCGGGTGATGGATAACATCACAATGGGCGGTGGCGCTTACTCTCATGTCAGCGAGATCAAGGGATCAATTGAGGTTACTCGCACTGACATATGGAGTAAGCTCCACCGCCCGCTGTCCTGTTATCCATCGCCCGCTGACCCGCTCTTGAGCTGGATGATCCCCGGCCGACCCCCTCCTTCCCTCCCCGCAACTTTACCCATGGACAGACTACCCACACACTACCCACAAAGGAACTCCCCCCCCCCTCCCCCCCCACAGCAATGCTGTCCTTTTACAGCCGCTTCCCATCAGCTGCTAACAGTGAGGAATAGACTTGGCTATATCTCAGTACGGCAACATCGTTCTTGATGTTGCTGTACTGAGGGATAACAAAGTCTGTCTTTCTTGGGTAACAAACTTTCCTTTGGCCTCCAAGATGCAGGAACATTTTCTAGCAATTTTACAAAATTTTGAGATTTTTAAAATCAAGTCTGCAATTTATCCCGTCAGATAGAGCATAAAAAGAAGTTTAATTTTGCACCTAATTCACTTTCATATCTTCAGTATTAAAAAAGGTTATGGCCATTTTCATACTCGGAAATTAGCATCTTGTTCCCTATTGCTTTTCCATTGACTTAACACAAAAGCTGTGATTGAGGACAGTCAAAAGCCCATAACTTTCTTAAAAATTAAGAGAACTGAATGACATTTTCAGTTGTTATGGATTGAAGCATTGTGAAACAAATATAACACATCTTACTTGGATGACCTGAAATTAAAGCATATAATTAGTCAATTACCTAATTACAGCCAATTACAAAATTCACCGTTGTAATAAACACCCAGACTGCCTTGAAAATTCAAAAATGTCTCGATCAGAAATTTAATATTATTGTATTATATGCTGTAAATCCGTAACAGATAGGTGAATAAATTACAATTTCTAGCAATAGACCAGGTCTTCATGGAAGAGATCAGTTGCTAGCTGGTACATTGGCATACCATTACCAGTAGCATCATCATATTCCTCAGATTGTAACCAATAAGCAACTCTGTACACCTTGTTCTTCCTCTACTTTTCAATTTTGGCATTTTAAGCTACAAGTTTTTGCTCTTCAAACCGTGCATGACATGCCTTTCTGCCCACGACTTTCCCATTAAGAATGTCCTGTAGATTCAATTTCTTAAGAAAAAGATAATTTAAAAAAATAACCTAAGTATCCAAATAACAAACTATTCCGATTCACACAAGAGTTCACAGTATAACATAATTTCTAAATCTCACTGTCATGAATTTATATGCCAGATGGGAGGAATTTAATGTTTAATGCCATAAATTAATCTAGAAACATCCACTCAAGATAATCAAAATTATTTTTTGCACAATACATGTGTATATTTAGTATAAAAATATTGACTATGGATAGACAATAACACAAAATATAGACGATTTAGATGCTCTTATAACATGCTTGTCCAACAAAAATGAACATTTAAATCATCTTGCGAGTGGGTGTTTCTGGAATGCGATCGATTGGAACATTGCCGCTGCAGTGAGTTTTAACCCCATATCAGCAGGAAAGACACTGCCGGTTCGTATGAGGACCAAATAACATTTTCGCAACGTAAAATTAGATTAAAGCCACCCCAAGAAGCAAGATTATATGTAAAATAGTCAACTTACCCTTTGTTTTGTCCTGTTATTACGATCCATCACGTTGTAGGCGTTGAGGGCGTTCAAAGTCGTATTTTATTTTAATCCAATTATTAACTTGTCTGGCGTTTAAAAAAAAAAAGTCAGGAACGGAAGTCCGATCGATTTTTCTTCATCAGCTAGCAGATACCAACCTGCATTTTAATCCCCCCCCCCCCCCACCCGAGAGAGTGAAAGACGGAGAGACACAACGTGGGTCGGTAGGTAAATTTGAATGACTAACCTGCAGACCAAGAACTTCACCAGAAAGAAGTTCGTACTCATGATGGTGAGTTTTAAGAAATTCTCAATGTGTCATCAATGCATCAATCTACATTCCAGCGTAAAATGTAATTATGTTTTGAAGAAGTGTTAATGACGCCACGTGAATTGTATTCAAAGGAACGCAGCGTCATTAATACCTCATCTAAAACACAATCACACATTTACTGAGGAATACATAGAAACATAGAAAATAGGTGCAGGAGTAGGCCATTTGGCCCTTCGAGCCTTCAATGTGATCATGGCTGATCATCCAACTCAGTATCCCATACCTGCCTTCTCTCCATACCCCCTGAACCCTTTAGCCACAAGTGCCACATCTAACGCCCTCTTAAATATAGAATGTGGATCGATGCATTGATGACGCATTAGATAACTACTTGTTAACACAACTGGCTGTTAACACTACAGTGGTTAACACATCGTTTGTGTCTGATGACCGTAGGTACAGCGCTTGTATTCCATGTAAAGAAATCCGTATGGCGAATGTTTTTTAAAAATCTTTATTTGACAAAGCGAATTTGTATTTCCATATGAAATACGGAAAATTAACGCGGGGCCCCCCTTGGGCGCGGGGCCCAATTTGGAAAAATCGGTCCAATCAGCCTAGGACTGGCCCTGGAGAAAGGGAGAGAGAGACAGAGTGAGATAGGCAAAGAGAGAGAGATAGAGACAAGAGAGAGAGACACACAGAGCGAGAGACAGAGAGAGGGTGGGAAAGAGAGAGACAGACAGAGAAAGAGGAACAGAGAGACAGACAGACAGACACCCAGAGAGAAAAGAGAGAGACAGGCAGAGACAGAGCGAGAGAGACAGTCAGAGAGAGGGAGAGAAAGAGAGAGAGAGATAGACAGAGATAGAGACGCACACAGATCGAGAGAGAGAGGGTGGGAAAGAGTGACAGACAGACAGAGAGAGAGATAGAGGGGAGACAGAGAAACAGACAGAGAGAGAGAGAAAATTACCCTGTTCTCCCCTGATTCGAGCTCGTGCAATGTACTTAGCGGGTATATTTTTCATCACAAGTATTTTTTTACTCGTCATTTTTCACAGTTGAAAAAAGTCACGAGTACCTACTGTTACTCATTGAGAGAGGCAGACAGACAGAGAGAGAGAAATGCAGTGAGAGAGAGAGATGCAGAGAGGGAGAGAGAGAGACAGAGAGAGAAAGAGAGTGAGAGAAAGGGAGAGACAGGCAGAGAGAGAGCGAAAAATAGATAGAGATTGAGAGGCAGGGAGAGAGAGATGCGGAGACAGAGAGCGATGCAGCGAGGGAAACACAGGAGAGACAGTGAGCGAAAGAGAGAGAGACAGGCAGAGAGAGATAGAGAGAAGCAGAGATAGAGAGAGGCAGATGCAGAGACAGAGAGATAAATGCAGTGAGACAGAGAGGGAGGGAAAGAGAGAGAGAGAGAGAGAGACAGGGAAAGAGAGAGAGTGAGAGTGAGGCAGAGAGAGGGAGAGAGGTAGAGAGAGAGAGAGAGACTGCAGGCAAAGAGAGATGGAGAGAGAGGGAGACTGAGAATGAGAAAGAGAGACGGGCACAGAAAGAGAAAGAGACAGAGAGAGAGAGAGAGGAAGAGACAGAGAGAGAGAGTTACAGACAGAGAGAGGGGGGCAGAGAGGGAGAGAAACAGACAGAGAGAGAGGCACAGAGAGAGTGACCTGAGAGAGACAGACAGGGAGAGAGAGAGTGACAGAGGAAGAGCGAGAGCGACTGAGGGAGAGAGAGAGACGGTGACAGAATGAGAGTGCGGGGGCAGAGAAACAGAGAGAGACGGAAAGAGATGCATAGAGAGACAGAGTGAGAGAGAAAGACACAGGAGAGAGACAGACAGAGAGGGGGCGAGAAAGAGGCAGGCAGTGAGAAAGAGAGAGAGATAGAGAGAGTCAGACGGACAGACAGATGCAGAGGTAGAGAGAGAGAGATGCAAAGAGGGAGCGATGCAGTGAGAAAGAAACACACAGGAGAGAGAGGCAGAGAGAGATGCAGTGAGGGAGACACACAGGAGAGAGAGAAAGAGAGACAGCCAGAGAGTGAGAGAATGGGAGAGACAAGCAGAGGGAGATGGAGAAAGAAAAGAGACAGAGATTGAGAGAGGCAGGGAGAGAGAGATGCAGAGAGACAGAGACAGATGCAATAAGACACAGAGACAGGGAGAGAGAGAGAGAGCCAATAGACAATAGGTGCAGGAGTAGGCCATTTGGCCTTTCGAGCCACCACCGCCATTCAATGTGATCACGGCTGATCATCCACAATCAGTACCCCGTTCCTGCCTTCTCCCCAAATCCCCTGACCGCTTTTTTTAAGAGCCCTATCTAGCTCTCTCTTGAAAGCATCTAGAGAACCCGCCTCCACCGTCCTCAGACAGAGAGAGAGACAGACAGACAGACAGACAGACAGACAGACAGACAGACAGACAGACAGACAGACAGACAGACAGACAGACAGACAGACAGACAGACAGACAGACAGACAGACAGACAGACAGACAGACAGACAGACAGACAGACAGAGAGAAAAAGAGAGACAGACAGAGAGAAAGAGACAGAGGGACAGAAAGTGAGAGAAACTGAGAGAGACAGAAAGAGATACAGAGAGAGAGGGACAGAGAGTGAGAGACCGTGAGAGATGGAGTAGGGGATGGAGTCCTTACAGGAAACAGGGTGGGAAGAAATGTAGTCTAGAAAGCCGTGGAAGTCAGTGGGTTTATAGTGGATCTTGGTCAGACGTCTATCACCTGCGATGGAGATAGTGAGGTCAAGAAATGGTAGGAAAGTGTTGGAAATGGTCCACTCGTAACAAGGGCAGAGTCCCCCTAGTCCTCATATTGCACCCTACCTGCCATCACATACAACAAATAATCCTCCAACATTTTCTCCACCTCCAACGTGACCCCACCACTCGCCACATCCCATCTCCCTCACCCCTCCCTGCTTTTCGCAAATATTGCTCCCTCCGTAACTCCCTGGTCACTTCTTCTCTTTCCACCCGTACCACTCCCTCCCCGGGCACTTTCCCTTGCAACCGCAAGAGATGCTCCACTTGTCGCTTTACCTCCCCCTTTGACTCAATTCAAGGACCCAAGCAGTCGTTTAGGTGCGACAGAGGTTCATCTGCACCTCCTCCAACCTCATCTATTGCATCCGCTGCTCTAGATGTCAACTGATCTACATCGGTGAGACCAAGCGTAGGCTTGGCAATCGTTTCGCTGAACACTTCCGCTCGGTCCGCAGTAACCAATCTGATCTCTCGGTGGCTCAGCACTTCAACTCTCCCTCCCATTCAGAGTCAGACATTTCTGTCCTCCTGCATGTCCAGAGTGAGCAATTGGAAATTGGATGAACAGCACCTCATATTCCTCCTCTTCCTTTCTTCTTCCGAGAGAAGAGAGAGAAACCGAGGGAGAAACAAAGAGATACAGAGAGAGAGAGGAACAGCTTGAGTGACAGAAGGAGAGAGACAGACAGACAGTGAGTGAGAGAGGGAGAGAGACACAGTAGAGAGCGAGGGAGAGAGAAAAAGTGAGGGAGGGAAAGAGAGAGAGAGATAGACAGAGATGGAGAGAGAGACAGAGAGAGAAAAAGAGAGAAGGACAGAGAGGGAGGGAAAGAGAGAGAGAGACGGAGAGAGAGAGCGGGAGACAGAGGGAGGCAGATAGAGAGAGCTGCAGAGAGGGAGAGCTAGGAGAGAGAGAAAAAAAGAGTGAGAGAGAGACACAGAGAGAGAGAGAGAGCCTGAGGGAGAGACAGACAGAGAGGGGGCAGAGAGAGAGAGACCAAGAGACAGAGAGTGAAAGAGTGGGAGAGGCAGAGAGAGAGACAGAAAGAGAGAGAGAGATGCAGAGAGAGAGAGAGAGAGAAAGACAGAGAGAGGGGGGAAAGAGAGCGAGAGACAGAGAGATGTAGAGAGAGAGACAGACAGACAGAAAGAGACAGAGATAGACAGGCAGAGAGAGAAATGCAGAGGGAGAGAGAGATGCACACAGAGAGATAGACAGAGAGAGAGCCTGCGTGAGAGACAGAGAGAGGGGGCAGGGAGAGAGACAGAAAGAGATACAGAGGGAGACACAGGCAGAGAGATAGAGACACATGCAGAGAGAGAGACACAGGAGAGAGAGGGGAACAGAGAGAGACAGACAGAAAGAGTTACAGAGAGAGAGGGGGGATGGAGAGAGAAACAGAGATAGGGAGAGACAGAGAAACAGAGAGAGAGACAGAGAGAAACAGTGAGAGAAAGACAGAAAGAGATAGAGAGACACACACACACACACAGAAGGAAACAGAGTGATAGAGAGAGACACACACACGGGAGAGAGGCAGACATAGAAAGAGAGACGGAGAGAGGGAGAAAGAGACAGATAGAGATAGAGAGAGGGACTGAGAGGGAGGGAAAGAGAGACAGACAGTGAGTAAGGGAGAGAGAGGTGCAGTGAGAGACACACAGGAGAGAGAAAGAGACAGACAGAGAGGGAGGGAAAGAGCGAGAGACCGAGAGAGAGAAAGAGACGGGCAGAGAGAGACCGAGAGAGGGAGGGAAAGAGAGAGATGGAAAGAGAGAGACACACAGAAGAGAGAGAGAGAGACATAGAAAATAGGTGCAGGAGGAGGCCATTTGGCCCTTTGAGCCAGCACCACCATCCATTGCGATCATGGCTGATCGTCCCCAATCAATAACCCGTGCCTGCCTTCTCCCCATATCCCTTGATTCCACTAGCCCCAAGAGCCCTATCTAACTCTCTCTTAAATCCATCCAATGATTTGGCCTCCACTGCCCTCTGTGACAGAGAATTCCACAAATTCACAACTCTGGGTGAAAAAGTTTTTTCTCTCAGTCGTAATTGGACTCTGCTTTATTCTAAGACTGTGGTTCTGGACTCGCCCAACATTGGGAAAATTTTTCCTACATCTAACTTGTCCAATCCTTTTATAAGTTTGTATAACATTCCCCCTCATCCTTCTATACAAGCCTAGTCTTTTCAATCTTTCCTCATATGACAGTCCCACCATCCCTGGGATCAATCTCGTGATCTGCCTCAAACACGCTACACTGACTCAATCCCAAGGATGTCCTTCCTCAAATGACGAGACCAAAACTGCACACAATACTCCGGATGTGGTCTCACCAGAGCCCAATACAACTGCAGAAGAACCTCTCTACTCCTATACTGAAATCCTCTTGTGATGAAGGCCAACATTCCATTAGCTTTCTTCACTGCCTGCTGTACCTGCACGCCAACTTTCAGTGACCGGTGTACAAGGACACCCAGGTCTCACTGTACCTCCCCCTTAACTAACCTAACTCCATTGAGATAATAATCTGCCCCCTTGTTTTTGCCACCAAAGTGGATAACTTCACATTTATCTATATTATATTGCATCTGCCACGCATCTTCCCACTCACTCAACCTGTCCAGGTCCCCCTGCAACCTCCTAACATCCTCTTTACAGTTCACACTGCCACCCAGCTTTGTATCATCCGCAAGCTTGCTAGTGTTGCTCCTCATTCCCTCTTCCAAATTATTAATATATATGGTAAACAGTTGCGGCCCCAATACCGAGCCTTGCGGCACTCCACTCGCCACTGCCTGTCATTCTGAAATAGACCCGTTCACTCCTACTCTTTGCTTCCTGTCTGTCAACCAATTTTCTATCCACGTCAACACCCTACCCCCAGTACTATGTGCTCTAATTTTAATCACCAGTCTCCCATTCAGGACTTTATCAAAGGCTTTCTGAAAGTCTACTGACTCCCTTTAATCCATTTTACTGAGAAACAGAAAGAAAGAGAGAGACATACAGAGAGAGATTCAGATTCAGATTCAGAAAACGTTATTGTCTGTTGTAACAGAAAATCTTCTTTGACGTGGCTCAACATACCACAAGACAATATACAACAGTCATCATACAACACAGCCTTCTGCGGGCACACTCAGTATGTATAGGTCTTAAAAACAAGTATAAAGATTAGAAACTGTAAAAAATAGACAAGATAAAAGTTGAAAGTTGTGGATACGTGTAAGGTGACAATGCATCAGGGTTAATTTGTCCATTGATCATGTATTATTTAAACTATTTATGGCAATGGGTATGAACGAGTTTTTGTGGATGTTTTTCTTGGCTAGGGGGACTTTATATCGGCGGCCTGATGGCAGAAGTTGGAAGGACTTATGCAGGGGGTGGGGGGGATCCTGTGTAATGAGGTTGGCTTTCCTTTTAACTGCCTGGGTGTGAAGTACTGACAATTGAATTTGAGTTTTGCCAGTTATTTTGCTTGCTTGATTGATGATCCGGGAAAGCTTTGATTTGTCTTTGACAGAGGTAAGGGTGAACCAGGATGTGATGTTAAAGATGAGTACAGATTCTATAAGTGATTTATATACAGCTGTTAAAATGTCCTGTCTGACATCAAAGCTCCTGAGTTTTCTCAGCAGGAACAGGCGTTGCTGTGCCTTCTTGTACACAGAGTCTGTGTGCTGGGAGAAGGACAGGCAGGTGTCAATCTCTGTGCCCAGGTATCTAAAGGCCTCTACCTGCTCGACTGTCTGCCCATTCAGCCTCAGAGGTTCAAAGAGAGGTTGGGGGGAAGATGTTCGCCTTCCCCCACAACACAGCTCCTTGGTCTTGGAGATGTTAAGGGAGGGAAAGAGAGAGAGATGCAGAGGGAGAGACACAGGAGATAGAGAGAGACATATAGAGAGAGCGAGGGAAAGAGAGAGAGTGAGAGAGGCAGAGAGAGAGAGACAGAGAGACAGAGATTGAGAGGCAGGGAGCGAGAGATGCAGAGAGAGAGGGAGGGAGAGAGAGAAATGCAGAGGGAGAGACACAGGAGGGAGAGAGAAAAAAAGAGACAGACACAGGGAGAGAGATGCAGGGAGAAAAGGAGAGAAACGGGGAGGGACAGAGAGAAAGTGAGAGACAGACAGAGAGAGATGTAGAGAGGGAGAGAAAGAAACAGAGAGAAAAAGAGAGAGATTGAGAGACAGAAAAAGAGAGAGAGAGAGGAAGACAAAGTGAGACAGACAGAGGGAGGCAGAGAGAGGAGAGAGACAGACAGAGAGGGAGAGATGCAGAGAGAGAGAGAGAGAGAGAGAGACAGACAAAGAGAGAGTGTAGTTTAGAGATATAGCGAGGAAACAGATCTTTCGGCTCACGGAGTCCTTTGCCACCCAGCAAACCCCATACACTAGCACTATCCTGCGCACATTAGGCACATTAGGGATAATTTTACAATTTTACGGAGGCCGATTAATCTACAACCCTGAACGTCTTTGAAATGTTGGAGGAACCCGGAGCATCCGGAGTAAAACCCACGCAGGTGCAGGGGAGAACGTACAAACTCCACACACACAGCATCCGTAGTCGGGATCGAACCTGGGTCTTTGGCGATGAGGCAGCAACTGTACCACTGCGCCACTGTGCCGCTCAGAATTATATAACGGGTTCCTCCACTGTAAACGCACCCAATATGTGTTAGTAACATCCTGTTTGCCAGTTTGTTGACCCTCTGTGCTCCCCTCCTGCAGGGTTTAGGAGCCGTTGCTGTGGACGGAGAGGCAGGGACGTGAGCGGCCATTGAGGGCGGCCAGGGTGTCGGTGAGCCTCCTCCCTCATCTGCTCGGTGTGCGGGCTGAGCTTCAATGGAGGACCACATGACGGGGCACAACAAGGAGAAGTGTTATGACTGTGATGTGTGTGGCAAGGCCTGGCAGCGCCCGAGCCAGCTGGAGATCCACCGGCGAGTTCACACGGGAGAACGCCCCTTCGACTGCTCGGAGTGCGGCAAGAGCTTCAAGACTGCGAATCACCTCAAGACCCACCGGCAGTTGCACACGGGCGAGAAGCCCTATGGCTGCTCTACCTGCGGCAAGAGCTTTGCCCAGTTGTCGGGGCTGCGGGTGCACCGGCGGATACACACGGGTGAGAAGCCCTATGTCTGCTCCACCTGCGGCAAGACCTTTGCCTGTTTGTCGGGGTTGCGGGTGCACCGTCGGGTACACACGGGTGAGAAGCCCTATGTCTGCTCCACCTGCGGCAAGAGCTTTGTCCAGTCATCAGGGCTGCAGGAGCACCGGCTGGTGCACAGCGATGAGCGGCCCTTCAACTGCTCCGACTGCGGCAAATGCTTCAAGTCGTCCACGGAGCTGAAGAGGCACAGGCACCTGCACACCGGGGAGTGGCCCTACACCTGCAGCAACTGCAGCAAAGGCTTCACCCATTCCAACAAGCTGCTGGTGCATCAGCGTACCCACACTGGTGAGCGCCCCTACACCTGTACCCAGTGCGGCAAGGGCTTCACCCAATCCGGAAACCTGCAGGAGCACCAGCGTACGCACACCGGCGAGCGCCCCTACACCTGCGCCGAGTGTGGCAAGGGCTTCACCCAGTCCATTCACCTGCTGGGACACCAGCGCTCCCACACCGGCGAGCGCCCCTACACCTGTGCCCAGTGCGGCAAGGGCTTCACCCGCTCTGACAGCCTGATGGTGCACCAGCGCACCCACACTGCGGAGCGGCCCTTCACCTGCAGTGACTGCGGCAAGGGCTTCACCCGCTCCAACAGCCTGCTGGAGCACCAGCGCACCCACACTGACCAGCGGCCTTACACCTGTGCCCAGTGCGGCAAGAGCTTCATCCACTCCGGCTACCTGATGGTGCACCAGCGCACCCACACCAGCGAGCGTCCATTCACCTGTGCCCAATGCGGCAAGGGCTTCACCCGCTCCACCCAGCTCCTGTACCACCAGCGGGTGCACGCCAGCGACTGTCCTATCCCCAGCCCGGTGTGTGGAGAGCGGTTTGCCAGGGCCTCCCACACCCTGTCTCACCAGTGCGTGCACACCAGTGGCCAGCCCTATGACTGTCCGTACTGCGGTGAGGAGTCTGACAGCGTGCGGAGGTTGCAGCAGCATGGGCAGGCCCACACCGGCGAACAGCTGCTCCCACTGTGACAAGAGAGCATGGGGGCTGCAGGAGCACCAGCGGATACACACCGGAGAGAGAACCTTTGTGTGCTCTGAGTGTGGCAAGGGTTTCACCCGCATGTCCAACCTGTGGCAGCACCGGCGTACCTACAGCGGTTCCCCTGCCTGCCCTGTGGTAAGGGCTTCACCCGCCTTCACCACCTGCTGGAGCAGCAGTGCGTCCACACCGGCCAGCGCGACCTCCTCCAGCCGGCTGGCACACCGCCACGTGGATTAGCGCTGTTTAGGTAGTCACAAAATGCTGGAAGGAATGGGTAATGTTTTGGGTCGAGACCCTCTTCAGTCACCCATTACTTCTCTCCAGAGATGCTGCCTGTCCCGCTGAGTTACTCCAGCATTTTGTGTGCTTTTTTGTAAACCAGCATCTGCAGTTCCTTGTTTTTAAACCAGTCTGGTTAACCATCTTTGCACCTTCACCAAAGCCTCCACATCAGTCCTGTAATAGAGTGACCAGAACTGTATGCAATACTCCAAATGCTACCTGCCCGATGTCCATTAAAGCAGCACATATACATTCCTCTCCCCCCACTCGTACACAAATTCTCTTCACTGCACCTTCTCATGGCCCCTCCTCTCTCACACACTCTCTCTCGCTCCCTTACACACTCCCTCTCTCTGTCCCTTCCTCTCACACGCACACACACTCCCTCTCTTGTTCTCTCGTTCTCGCACACACGCACTCCCTGTCACTCACACACGCACTCCCCACTCACACACGCACCCCTCTCTTGCTGTCTCACACAACCTCTCTTGTTCCCGCACACATGCAATCCCACTCTCTCACATACACAAACACTCCCTCTCACACACACAAACACTCCCCCCTCTCTGTTTTGCTCTCTCTCACACATGCATCATTTCATTTGGATACGCAATGGAAGACATTTAAAGACTACATGGATGAATTACAAAAATTGTTCATCCCAGTTTGGCAAAAGAATAGATCAGGGAAGGTAGTGCATCCGTGGATAACAAGGGAAATCAGGAATAGTATCAAAGCAAAGGATGATGCGTACAAAGTAGCCAGAAAAAGCAGCATACCAGAGGACTGGGAGAAATTCAGAGACCAGCAGAGGAGGACAAAGGGCTTGATTAGGAAAGGAAAAATAGATTATGAAAGAAAACTGGCAGGGAACATAAAAACTGACTGCAAAAGTTTTTATAGATATGTGAAGAGAAAGAGATTAGTTAAAACAAATGTAGGTCCCTTGCAGTCAGAAACAGGTGAGTTGATCATGGGGAACAAGGATATGGCGGACCAATTGAATAACTACTTTGGTTCCGTCTTCACTAAGGAAGACATAAATAATCTGCCGGAAATAGCAGGGGACCGCAGGTCAAAGGAGGACTTGAGTGAAATCCAGGTTAGTCGGGAAGTGGTGTTGGGTAAATTGAATGGATTAAAGGCCGATAAATCCCCAGGGCCAGATAGGCTGCATCCCAGAGTACTTAAGGAAGTAGCTCCGGAAATAGTGGATGCATTAGTGATAATATTTCAAAACTCTTTAGATTCTGGAGTGGTTCCTGAGGATTGGCGGGTAGCAAACGTAACCCCTCTTTTTAAGAAGGGGGGGAGAGAGAAAACGGGGAATTACAGACCAGTTAGTCTAACATCGGTAGTGGGGAAACTGCTAGAGTCAGTTATTAAAGATGGGATAGCAGCACATTTGGAAAGTGGTGAAATCATTGGACAAAGTCAGCATGGATTTACGAAAGGTAAATCATGTCTGACGAATCTTGTGGAATTTTTCGAGGATGTAACTAGTAGCGTGGATAGGGGAGAACCAGTGGATGTGGTGTATCTGGACTTCCAGAAGGCTTTCGACAAGGTCCCACATAAGAGATTATTATATAAAACTTAAAGCATATGGCATTGGGGGTTCAGTATTGATGTGGATAGAGAACTGGCTGGCAAAGAGTAGGAGTAAACGGGCCGTTTTCACAATGGCAGGCAGTGACTAGTGGGGTACCGCAAGGCTCAGTGCTGGGACCCCAGCCATTTACAATATACATTAATGATCTGGATGAGGGAATTGAAGGCAATATCTCCAAGTTTGCGGATGACACTAAGCTGGGGGGCAGTGTTAGCTGGGAGGAGGATGCTAGGAGACTGCAAGCTGACTTGGATAGGCTAGGTGAGTGGGCAAATGTTTGGCAGATGCAGTATAATGTGGATAAATGTGAGGTTATCCACTTTGGTGGCAAAAATAGAAAAACAGACTATTATCTAAATGGAGGCCGATTTGGAAAAGGGGAGATGCAGCGCGACCTGGGTGTCATGGTACACCAGTCATTGAGAGTAGGCATGCAGGTGCAGCAGGCAGTGAAGAAAGCGAATGGTATGTTTGCTTTCATAGCAAAAGGATTTGAGTATAGGAGCAGGGAGGTTCTACTTCAGTTGTATAGGGTCTTGGTGAGACCACACCTGGAGTATTGCGTACAGTTCTGGTCTCCAAATCTGAGGAAGGACATTATTGCCATAGAGGGAGTGCAGAGAAGGTTCATCAGACTGATTCCTCGGATGCCAGGACTGCCTTATGAACAAAGACTGCATAGACTCGGTTTATACTCTTTAGAATTTAGGAGATTGAGAGGCGATCTTATAGAATCTTACAAAATTCTTAAGGGGTTGGACAGGCTAGATGCAGGAAGATTGTTCCCGATGTTGGGGAGGTCCAGGACAAGGGGTCACACCTTAAGGATAAGGGGGAAATCCTTTAGGACCGAGATGATAAGGACTTTTTTCACACAGAGAGTGGTGGGTCCCTGGAACTCTCTGCCAAAGAGGGTAGTTGAGGCCAGTTCATTGGCTATATTTAAGAGGGAGTTAGATGTGGCCCTTGTGGCTAAGGGGATCAGAGGGTATGGAGAGAAGACAGGTACGGGATACTGAGTTGGATGATCAGCCATGATCATATTGAATGGCGGTGCAGGCTCGAAGGGCCGAATGGCCTACTCCTGCACCTAATTTCTATGTTTCACACACACACTCTCACACGTGCACACTCATACATGCTCACTGACACATGCTCTCTCACACATGCCCTCTCACATTCACCCTCTCACATGCTCTCTCGCACATGCTGTCTCACACATGCTCTCTCTCACACATGCTCTCTCTCACACATGCTCTCTCTTACACATGCTCTCACTCACACACGCTCTCTCACACATGCTCACTCAGACGCACGCTCTCTCTCCCACACGCTCTCCCACACGCTCTCCCACGCGCTCTCCCACACGCTCTCTCCCACACGCTCTCTCACACACACGCTCTCTCACACACACGCTCTCCCGCACATGCCCCCACACATGCTCTCACACACGCTCTCACACACTCTCCCGCGCACACACACGCTCTCTTAAACATGCTCTCTCTTACACACGCTCTCACTCACACATTCTCTCTCACACACGCTCTCTCACACGGTCTCAATCACACACGCTCTCACACATGCTCTCTCACACATTCTCTCACACACACACGCTCTCTCACACATGTTCCCTTACACACACTCTCTGACACGCTCTCTCACACACGCTCTCACTCACACATGCTCTCACTCACGCTCTCAGACACACATGCTCTCACGCACACACGCTCTCACACATGCACTCTCTCACACTCTCACACGCTCTCTTACACATGCCCTCTCACACACGCTCTCTCCCACATGCTCTCTCTTACACATGCCCTCTCACACGCTCTCATACACACGCTCTCACACACTCTCCCACATATACATGCTCTCTCTTAAACATGTCCTCTCACACACACGCTCTCTCTCACACATGCTCTCTCTCACATGCTCCCTCACACGTTCTCACACACTCTCTTACACACGCTCTCACACACTCTCTTACACACGCTCTCTCACACACATGCTCACACACGCTCTCTCTCACACGCGCTCTCTCACACGCTCCCTCACACACGCTCTCTCACTCGCTCTCTCACATGCTCTCTCTTACACATGCTCTCTCACACATGCTCTCTCACACACATGCACTCTCACACACGCTCTTTCTTAAACATGCTCTCTCACACACACGCTCTCTCTTATACACTCTCTCACACATGCTCTCACACACGCTCTCTCACACATGCTCTCTCTCACACACACGCTCTCACACATGCTCTCACACGCGCTCTCTCACACGCTCTCTTACTCATGCTCTCTTACACACGCTCTCACACTACTCTCTCACACATGCTCTCACACACACGCTCACACACGCTCTCTCTTACACACTGTCACACGTGCCCTCTCACACATGCTCTCTCACACATGCTCACACACACGCTCTCTCACACTCACCCGCACATACATGCTCTCTATTAAATGTGCACTCTCTCACACGCTCTCACACATGCTCTCTCTCACATATGCTCTCTCACATACGCTCTCTTACACATGCTCTCACTCACACTCTCACACATGCTCTCTTACACACACACTCTCTCATACACATGTTCACACGCTCTCACACACGCTCTCTCACACGTTCTCTCTTACACACTCACACCTGCTCTCTCACACCTGCTCTCTCACACCTGCTCTCTCACACCTGCTCTCACACACGCTCTCTCACACATGCTCTCACACACACGCTCTCTCACACCCGCTCTCACACATTATCCCGCACACACGCTCTCTCTTAAACATGCTCTCTCAGACACACGCTCCCTCACACACTCTCTGTCACAAACGCTGTCTCACACACGCTCTCACAAACACGCTCTCTCACACACATTCTCTCTCACACACGCTCTCACACACTCCTGCACACACACGCTCTCTCTTAAATATGCTCTCACTCACGCACGCTCTCACTCACGCTCACTCTCACACATGCTCTCTCACACATATGCTCTCACACACACACACACACGCTCTCTCACACATGCTCTTTCACACACGCTCTCCCACAAACGCTCTCTCACACACTCTCCCGCTCACACACGCTCTCACTCACACGCTCTCACTCACACACTCACACATGCTCTCTCTCTTACACAAGCTCTCTCACACACACACTCTCATACACGCTCTCTCACACACGCCCTCTCACACTCCCGCACACACATGCTCTCTCTTACACACGCTCTCACTCACACATTCTCACACACGCTCTCACTCACGCACGCTCTCACACACGCCCTCACACATGCTCTCTCTCACACACGCTCTCTCTCACACACACACACGCGCTCTCACACGCACACACACACACGCTCTCACACATGCTCTCTGCCCCATGCTCTCTCACACACACACACACGCTCTGTCACACGTGCTCTCTCTCACACATGCTCTCTCACACACACACGCTCTCTCACACATGCTCTCTTACACGTGCGCTCTCACACACGCTCTCACATATGCTCTCTCACATACGCTCTCTTATACATGCTCTCACTCACACACACTCTCACACATGCTCTCTCACATACATGCTCACACACGCTCTCTCACACATGCTCTCTTACACGTGCGCTCTCACACACGCGCTCTCACACATGCTCTCTCTTCCACACACTTACACACATACGCTCTCACACACGCCCTCTCACACTCACACACACACGCTCTCTCTTAAACATGCTCTCTTACACACGCTCTCACTCACACATGCTCTGACACATGCTCTTTCTCACACATGCTCTCTCACACACATGCTCACACTCACACATGCTCTCTTACACATGCTGTCTCACACATGCTCTCTCGCACATGCTCCCACACACATGCTCTCTCACACAGCGCTCTCACACACACGGTCTCCCACTCTCCCGCACGCACACGCTCTCTCTTAAACATGCTCTCTTACACACGCTCTCTCTTACACATGCTCTCACTCACACATTCTCTCACCCACGCTCTCACACATGCTCTCTCTCACACATGCTCTCTTACACACGCTCTCTCTCCCACACATGCTCTCTCACACTCCCGCTCACACACGGTCTTACACATGCTCTCTCTTACACACGCTCTCACTCACACACTCTCACACACATTCTCTCTCACACACGCTCTCACTCGCGCTCTCAAACACACATGCTCTCTCTCACATGCTCTCTCACGCACACGCTCTCTCACACTCACACATGCACTCTCTCATGCTCTCTTACACGCTCTCACACATGCTCTCTCACATACGCTCTCTTGCACATGCTCTCTCACACGCTCTCACACACACGCTGTCTCTCACACACGCTCTCACACATGCTCTCTCTCACACACACACACACTCACATGCTCTCTCACACACGCTCTCTCACACACGCTCTCCCTCATGCATGCTCACTCACATATGCTCTCTCACACACACACACACACACACACACACTCTCACTCACACACACACGCGCTCTCACACGCTGTCTCACATACGCTCTTTCTCTCACACACACACGCTCCCACACACGCATCATCTCTCTCACACGCTCTCTCACATACTTTCTCATGTACGCTCTCTCTTACACACGCTCTCACTCACACATTCTCTCTCACACACGCTCTCACTCATGCATGCTCTCACAAATGTCTCTCTCACACACACACACGCTCTCACACACACGCTCTCCCTCACACATCCTCTCTCTCACACACGCTCTCTCACATGCTCACACACACACACACGCTCTCACACACACACGCTCACACACACGCGCCCTCTCACACATGCATCATCTCTCACACCCGCTCTCTCACACGCTTTCTCACGCATGCTCTCTCTTACACACGCTCTCACTCACACATTCTCTGTCACACACGCTCTTTCACACACATGCTCTCTCTCACACATGCTCCTTCACACACACACGCTCTCACATATGCTCTCTCGCATACGCTCTCTTACACATGCTCTCACTCACATTCTCACACGCTCTCTCACACACACGCTCTCTCTCACACTCATGCTCACACACGCTCTCACACATGCTCTCTCATACACACAATCACACACACACGCTCTCTCACATACGCTGTATCTCACACACACTCTCACACACGCTCCGTCACACACGCTCTCTCACATACGCTCTTTCTCTCACACACATATCATCTATCACAAACGCTCTCTCACACACTTTCTCTCACATGCTCTCTCCTTGCATCTGGACTAGGCATGCATTTCACCCTACACTTGCACTCAGTCCTCCAGGGCCTGCTAGATCTTCTGGTTACCAACCATTTTAACTCCCCTTCCCACTCCCACACTGATCTTTCTGTCCTGGGCCTCCTCCATTGCCAGAGTGAGGTTGAAAGAGCTAATATCTCTATTATAGGAATCTTTTAAGGCATTCATTCGTGGAGTTATAATTTCGTATCAAAGTTTTCTAAATAAAGCAAAAAGGACAGAACAATGGACGTTAGAAAAGGAAATTAAATTATTAGAATTAGGAAAAGCAAAAGACCCAACCATAGACAAACATAATAAGATAACATTATTGAAATTTAAACTTAATCGAATATTATTGGCAAGGGTAATAAGATTATTTCAGATCACAAAACAAGTACAGTTTGAATTTGGGGATAAACCACATAAACTTCTAGCACGACAATTGAAGAAGCAGGAAAAGGAAAAAAACAATTAGTAAAATTAAATCAGAATGGGGAATTGTTAACTGTACCTAAGGACATTAACAAAAGGTTTGCTCAATTTTATCAAAATTGATATACATCTAAAACTAATACATTGAAGACAATAAAATCATAATTTTTTTAGATAAATGTAACTTGCCAAATTTGGATATCTTAGAACAAGAGGAATTTGGAGCTCAGATTACAAGTGAAGAAATAAGAGAAACAATAAAAGAGCTGAAAAATGGGAAGACACCAGGGCCTGATGGTTTTAATAATGAATTCTATAAAAGATTTCAGGAGTTAATGGTCCCACGATTACTTAAATTATACAGCTATGCTTTTACCGAAAAGAAATTACCAGAAACTTTAGCAGAATCTACAATAACGCTTATATCAAAAAAAGATGAAGATCCGGGCCCGTATAGAGCTATATCACTTTTAAATACAGATCAAAAAATGTTAGCAAAGATTTTAGCAAGAAGATTGAGTAAATATATTAATAAATTGATAAACCAGGACCAAACGGGGTGTATACCCAAAAGACAATCATTTAACAATTTGAGACGACTTTTTAATATAATGTATTCACATAAAGGGGAAAAGGAAGACTTATCAGTTATATCTTTGGACGCAGAGAAAGCATTTGACCAGGTAGAGTGGCAGTATTTATACATAGTACTCCAAAAATTTAATATGGGAGATAATTTTATTAGATGGGTAAAATTATATGATAATCCAACAGCAAGAATATTAACTAATAATATGTTGTCTCCAATTATCACGAGGCAATAGGCAGGGATGTGTTTTATCACCCCTGCTATTTGCCCTTATGATAGAGCCACTGGCTAAAAGGATAACACATCCGAATATTCAGGGATATAATACTAAGGACTCTAATAATAAAATGTCATTATACGCGGATTATATACTTTTATATATTAGAAACAAGTATCCCAAATTTATTAAATGTAATAGAGGAATTTGGCTCCTTTTCTGGATATAGAATAAATTGGAATAAAAGTGAAATTATGTCATTACAGCCATTTAAAATTGCAACGGAAAAATTTAAGTATTTTGGTATTCAAGTTACCAGAAGATATAAATCACTATTTAACGCTAATTTAAGTCCTTTGTTAAATAAACACTCTGATTACATTTTGGAAAACGCTACCACTATCATTAATTGGCAGAATAAATGCTATAAAAATGATAGTGCTACCACAAATAATATATTTATTTCAATCCATACCAATATATATACCAAAATATTTTTTTTTAATTAGACTCTAATATTACTAATTTTATATGGGACTACAAAGCACATAGAATTAAAATAAATCATTTGTGTAAACCTAAAGATGTAGGGGGACTTGCACTGCCTAATTTTTTATATTACTTTATATTATTATTGGGCAGTGCATATTAAGAATATTAAGAATATTATTTATTGCTTGGATTGTCCTTCTCACCAGATGGAATGGATAAGAATGGTGAAAGAGGATTATTTTCCTTGCGATTTAGGAGCGATCCTCTTCTCCCCGATAAAATTGAATAATATATTAGATAAGAAGAATCCAATCATACACAATATAATTTGAATTTGGAAACAAATAAAATTAACTTTAAAATTAAGAAACTTATCATCATTAACACCAATAGTGAATAATCCGGTATTTAAACCATCTTTTATGGATAAAACATATAGACAATAGGAAAGATTGGGAATTAAAAAGTTGGGTGACATGTATGAAATGGGAAATTTATTATCATTTCAACAATTAAAATCAAAATTTAATCTGAATAATAACCAATAATTTAAATATTTACAGATATGTGACTTTATAAAAAAAATATATACCAAGATTTAAGAATATAACGATAGACCCACTGGAAGAAGCAATGAATATTAAGGCGGACTCACAAAACTTAATATCATATCTATATAACAGTATTCTTAATAGAGAATTGCCATCAACAGAGGCAATTAGAGAAGACTGGGAAAAAGATTTAATGATAACAATTTCTAAAGAAACATGGGAGAGGTATATATATACATAAATAAATTGATATATATACATAAATGTTCGATTAACACTAGACATAATTTAATTCAATTTAAAATATTACACAGATTATATTATTCAAAAGTTAGGTTGAATAAATTTTATTCAAATATTTCTCCCATCTGTGATAAATGCCTTTCTCAAAATGCCAACTTCACACATTCTTTCGTTTTTTGCACAAAACTTCAAAGATTTTGGTGTGATATATTTGATATTTTCACTACTTTAAGATAACAATGGAACCTAGCATGGAAATGATTATATTTAGAGTATTATGAGATGGAAACAAATTAAATATATCCCAAATCTCATTTATTAATTATGGTTTAATAATAGCGAAAAAACTTATACTCAAATTCTGGAAAAAGGCTACTATACCACACTCAAAATGTGGATTGGTAATATGTTGGAAACGTCCCATTCGGAAGAAATGAGACTCCTCCTAATAGAAAAAAAAGACCAATTCTTAATGAGTTGGTCTCCATTTATTGATCTTGTGGATTCATGGGGTGTAATAACATCGTAAAATTAAAAATTCTGGGTTTGAGTGAAAAATGATTAAGAACATAAAATATATATATATCGACTTGTGGCGTGTGAGAATCTCCTTCCTGCTTCACTTTCTCACTTATCTCTTTCTTTACACTACACTCACTAGACTATTCTTTACTCTTCGATATTTCTTTCTTTTTCATTTCTTTCTAAAAAAAAAAGGAAGTTGTACAAAGAATGTTTTAATAATTCTGGGAACCTGTAAAAAAACGGTACCATTAAAATGTAATGTACTTCCTTATAATAAAGAAATTAAATTTAAAAAAAATAACAATTTTGTTGCTGTCTGCTTTCTTTAAGAGACAAACTTAACCAACTGCTCTTTGGAATTCTTCAGTATTCAGGTTGTACTATCAATAATGAAAGAAAATGCCAACCATCTCCAGAAATGATAACAAATTATTCTCGCCTCTATGCATATCAGTAGCCGCAGGACAGTCGGACACCTCCCCACTACTTCAAAGATAGTTCCTGCACATGGCTATATCGTTTGGTCGCTGTTGTATTTTATTTGTTTCGTGGATTTGATTAGATTTGGAAATGTTTCCTTTCCTGCAGGGGTCTTTTCTCTGCGGAGTTTCTATAGCAACATGCCCACTCTTGCCTTTATGAAGAGGCTGATGATTTGTACTGCAAGGTAAGACTGACAAATAATGGATTAGCTGTCCAAAAGAAAGTCTTGACGCATTTGTGCCTTACGTAACAAATAAGCAAGTTTATCCTGACCATATTGTGTTCTTCGGAATTCTTCATAATTCAGGTTGTGCTATCAATGATTAAAGAAAATGCCAACCATCTCCAGAAATGATAAAAAAAAGTATTCTAGCCTCCATGCATATCTGTAGCCGTAGGGCAGTCGGACACATCCCCACCACCTCAAAGGTCGTTCCTGCCCTTGGCAATATCATTTGGTATTTGGTGGCTGAAACGCGACGGCGTGGCTACAGGCAGCCCACCACCCGGGTGAATCACCCCATGTGACGGTTCGGGGGGTGAATTACCCCGGTGTCGGAGTCTGGGCATGAATCACCCCGGTGTGTTGGTCGGGGAGGGTGAATCACCCTGGTGTGTTGGTCGGTGGTTGGGGGTGAATTACCCCGGTGTCGGAGTCTGGGCAATGAATCACCCCGGTGTGTTGGTCGGGGAGGGTGAATCACCCCGGTGTGTGGGTCGGTGGGGGGGGGTGAATCACCCCGGTGTCGGAGTCTGGGCAATGAATCACCCCGGTGTGTGGGTCGGGGGGGAGTGAATCACCCAGGTGTGTGGGTCGGTGGGGGGGGGGTGAATCACCCCGGTGTCGGAGTCTGGGCAATGAATCACCCCGGTGTGTTGGTCGGGGGGGGGGGGGGGGGTGAATCACCCCGGTGTCGGAGTCTGGGCAATGAATCACCCCGGTGTGTTGGTCGGGGGGGGTGAATCACCCCGGTGTGTGGGTCGGTGGGGGGGGGGTGAATCACCCCGGTGTCGGAGTCTGGGCAATGAATCACCCCGGTGTGTGGGTCGGGGGGGGGGGGTGAATCACCCCGGTGTGTTGGTCGGGGAGGGTGAATCACCCCGGTGTCGGAGTCTGGTCGACGAATCACCCCGGTGTGTGGGTCGGGGGAGGGGGGGTGAATCACCCCGGTGTGTGGGTCGGGGGAGGGGGGGTGAATCACCCCGGTGTCGGAGTCTGGGCAATGAATCACCCCGGTGTGTTGGTGGGGGGTTAATCACCCCAGTGTGTGGGTCGGGAGGTGAATCACCCCAGTGTGTGGGTCGGGAGGTGAATCACCCCAGTGTGTGGGTGGGGGGGGGGGGGAGGGTGAATCACCTTGGTAAGGGGGTCGTGGTGCCGGTGCAGCCTGGTCAGTGACTAGGTGGGCAGAGGGACCAGACCGTTCCCACCTCTGCTGCAGCTAACGGGGACGTTGCCGGGTTTATGGCCCCGTGTGTCCGCTGCCTGGAGCCACGGGCCTGCTCCACCCAGCCTCGTGTGTGAGCGCTGCTGACCCACAACCCGTCACAGTGCTGTGGGAGCCAGCTTCGGGGGTAAAGGATGGGAGGTTACCAGCTTGGGAGAGTAAGGGATGGGAGGAAGGCAGTTTGGGCGAGTATGGGATGGGAGGTTGCCAGCTTGGGGGAGTAAGGGTAATGGGACGTTGCCAGCTTCAGGGGTAACGGATGGGAGGTAGCCAGCTTTGGGGACAATGGGATTGGGGGACTAAGGGATGGGAAGCAGCCAGCTTCCGGGAGAATGGAATGGGAGGTAGCCAGCTTGGGGGTGTTCGTTTGCCTGTGTGTCAGACAATGTAGCTCGCTGTTGGCTTCTGCAGTCGTCCAACATGTTGACAGAATTGTCGCCCGACGGTCCAGGAATCGCCACGAGGAGGCATCTGTTATGATCTCCGCATGGGGGAGTAAGGGATGGGAGGAAACTAGCTTGGGGGAGTAAGGGATGAGAGGTAGCCGCCTTGAAGGAGTAAGGGGATTGGGAATGTAGCCTTCTTGGGAAAGATAGGGATGGGAGGTAGCAAGCTTGGGAGAGTAAGGGGAATGTGAGTTTGCCAGTTTGGGGGAGAGAGGAATGGGAGGAAGCCAACTTGGAGTAGTAACGGATCGGATGTAGCCAACTTGGGGAGTAAGGGGAATGGGAAGTTGCCAGCTTGGGGGTGTTCGTGTGTTAGACGATGTAGCTCGCTGTTGGTTTCTGTCGTCCAACATTTTGACAGAATTGTCGCCCGATGTGATCGCCACGAGGAGGCTTCTGTCATGATCCCCGCGGGGAGTAAGGGGAATGGGAGGTTGCCAGATTGGTGGAGTGGGGGTGGGGGGTAAGAGCTAGGAGGAAGGCAGTTTGGGTGAGTAAGGGGAACAGTGTTTGCTAGCTTGGGGGAGACAGGAATGGGAGGAAGCCAGTTTGGTGTAGGAGCGGATCGGAGGAAGCCAGCTTGGGGGAGAAATGAATGGGTGTCAGACAGCATTGGGGAGTAAGGAATGGGAGGTAGCCAGCTTGGGGGAGTAAGGGACAGGCGGAACTGACAGCCCCGCGACACCATTGCTGCCATGAGGAGCAGCACCAACACTCACCACCTTCCTGACCAATCTCGGGCCTGGACCACCGAGGATGCTGTCGTCGACCTCTCCATGGCCGTGCCGCCAACCTTCATCCACTCAATTACACCCCCGAACCTCGCTGCCTCACCAGGGCCACTGACCATCGCTGCCTTCCCATGCCATTCCACTCCCTGTGGGCTTCGACCAGCGACTCTGCCGTTGCCTTACCAGAGTCCTAAGCTCAGCACCGGGCCTGGAGTCTCCACGCTACAGACTCTCACGTCACGTGGTCTGACTGCTGCATCCTAATGCTCCCCCTCCTCCCACAGGGAACCTCAATAGAAAATAGACAATAGATGCAGGAGTAGCCCTTCATGCTAGCACCACCATTCATTGTGATTGTGGCTGATCACCCACATTCAGTACCCCGTTCCTGCCTTCTCCCCACATCCCCTGACTCCGCTAAATTTAAGGGCCCTACTTAACTCACCTTTGAAAGTATCAAGAGAACCGGCCTCAACCGCCCCCTAAGACAGAGAATTCCATAGACTCACAACTCTGGGTGAAAATGTGTTTTGTTGTCTCCGTTCTAAATGGCTTACCCCTTATTCTTAAAATGTGGCCCGTGGTTCTGAACTCCCCCAACATTGGGAATATGTTTCCTGCCTCTAGCTTGTCCAAACCTGGTGAACCTACGCTGCACTCCCTCAATAGCAAAAAGGCCCTTCCTCAAATTTGGAGACCAAAACTGCACACCATACTCAAGGTGTGGTCTCACTAGGGGCCTATACAACTGCAGAAGGACCTCTTTGCTCCTATACTCAATTTCATTTCGGAGTCACGTGAGTGACTTCGTGAACAACCCGCCGGCACGCATGCGCGACATATCGTCGCAACGCATTGCTGCCGACGGCTGGAGGGGAGCGCGGCTCCCCACCAGCCCTTCAGAGGGCAGACTCAGGTAAGGCTAAGCCCCCTAGAGTTGGTGTTTCCTGTTGGGGGGGGGGGGACAGTGTGTTCTCTCCCTACAGGAACGTGGATTGGAGTCGCCGGCCACTTATCCCGGAGCCCTCCTCAGCGGCTCACCTGCGAGTCGGGCCTGGAAATAGGCGTGGTAGTCGGGGAGCCCTGTTGGTACAGGGTCCGACCCGCCGATACACCAGAGCTCCAGTGGGAGTTGGTGTCCTGTTGTGGCGGGTGTGTATTGTGTTCTCTCCCTACAGGTACGTGGCCGGGAAATAGGCGTGGAAGTCGGGGAGCCCTGTTGTTACAGGGCCCGACCCGCCGCTGTGCAGGAGCTCCAGTGCTGATTCGAGGAGCAGGAGCTCCAGTGCTGATTCGAGGAGCAGGAGCTCCAGTGCTGATTCGAGGAGCAGGAGCTCCAGTGCTTGAGGACCAGGTAGACCCTGTTTCCATATCGGGGTCGCCAACGGCCTCGTTAGGCGACCTCGGCTAGGGCTCGCGTGCTGCTGCACGGCCCTTCTCCCTCAGCCCTCCGAGTAGGGGGAGGGAAGGAGCTCGCCAGCCTAACCCTTCTGGGGCTAAGGCATTACCTGCCGCCGAGTTGCGGTCTGGTTCACAGGCAGGACCCAGGTCCACTGTGAGGCAGTGTCGACCCCCCAACCTCCGACGCCAGGACGGGTCATTTGGGTAGGGTCCCGCCACGGTCGCCGAGTCCCCCATGGATGGGGGGGACGAGACCATGCGTTGGCAAGGTCCACGACGTGGGCAGCCGGCAAGCCCGCGCGGGCGTCGGGTCTCCATGCTACGGCTGGTGCCGACTCCTTGCCGCATTTGCCCTCCGTGGCAGCGGTTTCAGCTCCTGCCAAACGGAGGCGGTTGAACACATCTCCCGCGCGGGAATCGCGCGGTTTCGCTTCGGCGGCTGGCAGCGACAACTACCGGCACCGAGATCATCTCGACGAGGTGCGGGCCGATGAGAGGAGCCCCGGCAATATTTCTGAGCGGAGGACTCCGACCACCCGAGTGTTCAGGGTGAAGGGCGTATTGGCCACATGACGCGGCTACTGGAGCTCCTCCTGCAACAGAATCATCGGGAGGACGCATCCAGCTCCAGTGGGCACAGGGAGGTTTCACCATCGTCAGCAGGAGCCTGAGAAACATCAGCTCCAGGAGGAGGTCCTATCGGAGGCCTTAAAACCAGTCACAAAGCCCAGCGAACTGCTCCTCCCTTCAACGAGCCCATACGCCACGGTCGCCGAGTCCCCCATGGATGGGAGGACGAGACCATGCGTCGGCAAGCCCGCACGGGCGTCGGGTTTCCATGCTAAGTCAGGTGCCGACTCCCCGCCGCATTTGCCCTCCGGGGCAGCGGGATCAAGCTCCGCCGAGGAGGCGTTTGAGTGTACCTCCCGCGCGGGAATCGCTCAGCTTCGCTGCAGCGGCTGCCGGCGACAACTTCCGGCACCAGGTTCACCTCGACGGGGTGCGGACCGATGGACGAAGCCCCAGCAGTTCAGCAGAACATGAGGACTCCGTCCGCCCGAGTTCTAAGGCCGAGGGGCGTATTGGCCAGGATGGAGCGGATGTTGGAGCTCCTCCTGCAACAGAATCAACATTTTTGGGGAAGACCTCCCCAAGAGAGTCCAGGAGCGGGATGACCACGCTACGATGGTGGGACTCATGTGGTCACATCTCTCGACCAGGAAGGCCCTGCCATTAGGCCAGCAAGGGCCTCCACTCCGGCTCCGCCTCAATTTTCAGAATCCAGCACCTCCACATACGGCCATGCATCTCAAGGGCAGCCGATAACCATGACGGTAAGGTGGTCTGGATTTCATGCCCCTGCATCTTGAACTTCACATGTTGGTGGGAAACTACGGCTCTTTCTGGGGGCATGCGGTCCCATCACGTCTGATGAGTTTATCTTACAAAGTATTCAAGGCCATGCGATTGAATTCATCTATGGTGACATCCCTCCATCCCAGCATATGCAGATCCGAAATTTACACTGTCCAGAAAAAAGCGGCAGTAGGCTAGGCTGAAAAATTTACAGTCACAAGGAGGGATGGAGGATGTCGACTTATTTTTTGATTTGCACCATTTGAATACTTTTGTAGAATATACCCATTTCAAACTGGAAACGTACAGACATCTAAGTTTTTGGGTTCTGGGGGCTGCTTTGTGGCATGCATTGATTAAAAGATGCATGCTATTCAGTATCCATTCAGAAATGCCACAGGAAGTTCTTGCCATTTATCTGGATGGATCAGCTCTGGCTCTACAGAGCTTTGCCAAATGGGCTTACACACCCCTAGATTATTTCTAAATTGCTCCAATCAATACTGGCTACACTAGGAGACAAAATAACGTAGTGTTGGCCTGTCTAGGTGATATCCTAATTATTGGGAATCAGCCGAACTGGCAGTTTCAGCCGCGGAAATTTTTTCAGCAAATGGGGTTCATTACCCATCCAGATAAATCAACGTCCTGCCCTTCACAGGTTAAGGGTATCTGGGGTTACGGTGGATTCCAATCACGTGAGGCCCACCATACCAACTAACTAGGTTGGCGATGTCACCCAACTATGCTAAGGTCTCGTCTGGGCCAGTATACCATCAATTCAACAAACTACTACGATGATTGGCAAGCTTGTAGCGTTTTTTCCAGCTGCCCAAAACGGGCCTTTGCATTATCAAATTTGCAGAGTGCCAAGGTCTCGGCGTTAAAACTGAACGCTAGACATTTCCATAGACCAATGCAGCTGCCTTGCACGGCACAGATTGCATTACAATGGAGGATTGACAATATTTATGTCTCACTTAAATCCATCATTTTGGCCAATCCGATGGTATACTTCCAAACAGACGCAAGCTCCCATGTCCGGGGTGCTATGGACAACTGCTCCAGTTGTGAGGGCAGATGGGACACCCTTGAATTTACCTTCTTGTTGTCACAAGGGATAAACTATTTGGAGATGCTGGGAGCATTTCACGGACTTCGAGCTTCTTGTTCTAGCCTTACTGATGCTCATGTCTGTCTCCAAATGAATAATACCACTGCGGTGGCATATCTAACCCATTTGGGCGGTACCAGGTCACTTTCATGTGATGAATTGACAAATATAATTTGGCTCTGGTGTGTTCGACGGACTATTTGGATTTCAGCTACCTGTTTCCCAGGTGAGCTCTATACAGTGGCGGACATCAGGTCACGCAAATTCTATGACCACATCAAGTGGATGATGAATCTCCAAATATCCGCTAAAATTACTGCCCAATTTGGTGAACCGGATATCGACCTCTTTGCGTCACGGTTGAACCATCAGGTACCAACATACATTTGTGGGACCCGATCCTGGGGCAATGGCGATGGATGCGTCTCGCTGGACTGAGGGAAATGGGTTTCTATGCCTTTCCTCCTTTTTGCCTCATCAGTCGGGTGTTGCGGGTAATCCAGACCGATGCTGCTAAGGGCTTTCTTATCATACCCGACTGGCCTACGCAGCCATGGTATCCGGTGGTCCTTGATATGATCAGTCGACCTTGGGTCCTCTTCGAGGGTTGCTCATAATTGGTACAAACCCTGTCTCAGGGGGACCACATCCCTGCCACAGTCATCTAAACTTGTTGGCTTGGAGGTTCTGCACAGGCCATTACTGCGGTATGGCATATCATCTAGAACCATGGATACCATCGGAGCGTCATGCTGGGAGTTCACCAGGCGGCAATACCTCTCTCACATCCGGAAATGGGAAACCTACTGCGGCCGCTCCCATATTACCTACGACGCTGTAACCATAACCGACGTATTGGAATTCTGACGGGGTTGCATCATGAGGACGACCTGAGCTACAGTGCCATCAACAGCGCCTCAAGTGCGCTGTCATTCTACCTCAATATTAAGGTAGGATCCAACAGGCTGGTGTCCAGACTCATGCGGGTAATATTCGTTTCGAATCCGCGCAGACCACGCTATAATATCGCCTGGGATATCGGGGAAATACTCACCCTGCTCAGGACATGGTCGCCCATGGAGGGCCTGGAACTGGACAAACTCACCCTGAAGCTGGTGATGTTACTGGCACTGACTTCAGCGCAGAGGGTACAGACACTCCGCACAATCCAGATCGACAGGATGATCTCTACCCCTGCGGAAGTAGTCTTCGTCATAGACGAGCTACTCAAGCAGCATAGACCTGGGTACACAGGGCTGCAGCTGAAGTTCCTGGCATACCCCGCTGATGCACGGCTATGTTTAGCCGCCCATATCCGTCACTTTGTGAAAGTGACGAGAACACTGAAGGAATGGAGAACCCTCACCATAGAGTGACGGTCCAGACGATATCCAGCTGGCTCAGGATCGTCTTGGGTAAGTCACGTGTTGACACTAATATCTTCAAATCCCATTCCACCAGGGCATGCATCAACGTCGGCGGCAAGGGTCATGGAGGTGCCCATGGACCATATTCTTGCCACAGTAGGATGGCGAACGAAGCCACCTTCCAGCGGTTCTACAATACATCTGTTGCCGCTCCTCTACAGTTCGCGGAGGCCGTGCTGAATGCACGTCAAGAATGTGGAGATGTCCCCGAATAAGGGGTTTTCTTTTGTTGTTAACCAATGTTGCTCTTGTCTTTCAGTACAAGCAGTCTGGAAAGTTGATTACTCCTATCCATCCTCATAAGTGGTGTGTGACAGCATGGACGTGGTCCAGGGCGTGGAATCACAGAGCTTTGAAGTCTTCACGAAGTCACTCACGTGACTCCAAAATGAAATAGTAAGATTGAACGAGAACTTACCAGTTCGAAGGTTGATCTTTGTTTCATGAGGAGTTGCGGTGAGGGATTTCGTGCCCTCCGCTCCCAACCCTCGATCATACTCAACTGGTAATTAGAGTCTCTTCAATCTTACTATGCCAAGTCAGTTCTGTTGTTGTTTCTGTGATTCCACACCGCTACTTTGAAGAATGTCGCGCATGCGTGCCGGTGGGTTCTTCATGAAATCCCTCACCGCAACTCCTCATGAAACAAAGATCAACCTTCGAACTGGTAAGTTCTCGTTCAATCTTACTATTCCTCTTGTTATGAAGGCCAACATGCCTTTCGCTGTCTTCACTGCCTGCTGTACATGCATGCTTACTTTCATTGACTGATGAACAAGGACCCCCAGATCCTGTTGTACATCCCTTTTTCCCAACTTGACACCATTTAGATAGTAACCTGCCTTCCTGTTTTTGCTACCAAAGTGGATAACCTCACAGGTATCCACATTAAACTGCATCTGCCATGCATCTGCCCACTCACCCAACCTGTCCAAGTCACCCTGCATTCTCATAGCATCCGCCTCACAGTTCACACTGCCACCCAGCTTTGTGTCATCTGCAAATTTGCTAATGTTACGCAATCCCTTCATCTAAATCATTAATATATATTGTAAATAGCTGCTGTCCCAGCACCAAACCTTGCGGTACCCCACTAGTCACTGCCTGCCATTCTGAAAGAGACCCATTAATCCCTACTCTTTGTTTCCTGTCTGCCAACCATATAACCATATAACCATATAGCAATTACAGCACGGAAACAGGCCATCTCGGCCCTTCAAGTCCGTGCCGAACAACTTTTTTCCCTTAGTCCCACCTGCCTGCACTCATACCATAACCCTCCATACCGTTCTCATCCATATGCCTATCCAATTTATTTTTAAATGATACCAACGAACCTGCCGCCACCACTTCCACTGGACGCTCATTCCACACCGCTACCACTCTCTGAGTAAAGAAGTTCCCCCTCATGTTACCCCTAAACCTCTGTCCCTTAATTCTAAAGTCATGTCCTCTTGTTTGAATCTTCCCTATTCTCAAAGGGAAAAGCTTGTCCACATCAACTCTGTCTATCCCTCTCATCATTTTAAAGACCTCTATCAAGTCCCCCCTTAACCTTCTGCGCTCCAGAGAATAAAGACCTAACTTATTCAACCTATCTGTGTAACTTAGCTGTTGAAACCCAGGCAACATTCTAGTAAATCTCCTCTGTACCCTCTCTATTTTGTTGACATCCTTCCTATAATTGGGCGACCAAAATTGTACACCATACTCCAGATTTGGTCTCACCAATTCCTTGTACAATTTTAACATTACATCCCAGCTTCTATACTCAATGCTCTGATTTATAAAGGCTAGCATACCAAAAGCTTTCTTTACCACCCTATCTATATGAGATTCCACCTTCAAGGAACTATGCACGGTTATTCCCAGATCCCTCTGTTCAACTGTATTCTTCAATTCCCTACCGTTTACCATGTACGTCCTATTTTGATTTGTCCTGCCAAGGTGTAGCACCTCACATTTATCAGCATTAAACTCCATCTGCCATCTTTCAGTCCATTTTTCCAACTGGCCTAAATCACTCTGTAGACTTTGGAAATCCTCTTCATTATCCACAACACCCCCTATCTTGGTATCATCTGCATACTTACTAATCCAATTTACCACCCCTTCATCCAGATCATTGATGTACATGACAAACAACAAAGGACCCAACACAGATCCCTGAGGCACCCCACTAGTCACCTGCCTCCAACCCGACAAACAGCCATCCACCATTACCCTCTGGCTTCTCCCATTCAGCCACTGTTGAATCCATCTTGCTATTCCTGCATTTATACCCAACAGTTGAACCTTCTTAACCAACCTTCAATGAGGAACCTTGTCAAAGGCCTTACTGAAGTCCATATAGACAACATCCACTGCTTTACCCTCGTCAATTTCCCTAGTAACCTCTTCAAAAAATTCAAGAAGATTAGTCAAACATGACCTTCCAGGCATAAATCCATGTTGACTGTTCCTAATTAGACCCTCTTTATCCAGATACTTATATATATTATCTCTAAGTATCTTTTCCATTAATTTGCCCACCACTGAAGTCAAACTAACCAGTCTATAATTGCTAGGTTTACTTTCAGAACCCTTTTTAAACAATGGAACAACATGCGCAGTACGCCAATCCTCGGGGACTATTCCTGTTTCTAATGACATTTGAAATATTTCTGTCATAGCCCCGGCTATTTCTACACTAACTTCCCTCAATGTCCTAGGGAATATCCTGTCAGGACCTGGAGACTTATCCACTTTTATATTTTTCAAAAGTGTCAGTACTTCTTTTACTTTGAAACTCATAGTATCCATAGCTACTCTACTAGTTTCCCTTACCTCACATAATTCAATATCCTTCTCCTTGGTGAATACCGAAGAAAAGAAATTGTTCAATATCTCCCCCATCTCTTTTGGCTCTGCAGTTAGCTGTCCACTCGGTCTCTCCAATGGACCAATTTTATCCCTTGTTATCCTTTTGCTATTAATATAGCTGTAGAAACCCTTTGGATTTACTTTCACCTTACTTGCCAAAGCAACCTCATATCTTCTTTTAGCTTTTCTAATTTCTTTCTTAAGATTCTTTTTACATTCCTTATACTCCTCAAGCACCTCATTTACTTCATGCTGCCTATAATTATTGTAGATCTCCCTCTTTTTCCGAACAAGATGTCCAATTTCCCTTGAAAACCAGGGCATTTTCCAATTTTTACTGGTTCCTTTCAACCGAACAGGAACATAAAGATTCTGTACTCTTAAAATTTCCCCTTTAAATGTCCTCCATTTCTCCTCTACATCTTTCCCATAAAACAAAATGTCCCAGTTCACTCCTTTTAAATCATCTCGCATCTCGTTAAGGTTAGCCTTTCTCCAATCAAAAATCTCAACCCTAGGCCCAGTTCTGTCCTTCTCCATAATTATATTGAAACTAATGGTATTGTGATCACTGGAACCGAAGTGCTCCCCAACGCATACCTCTGCCACCTGTCCCGTCTCATTTCCTAACAGGAGGTCCAGCACTGCCCCTCCTCTAGTAGGCACCTCTATGTATTGCTGCAAAAAACTATCCTGCACACATTTTACAAACTCCAAACCATCCAGCCCATTTACAGAATGTGTTTCCCAGTCTATGTGTGGAAAGTTGAAATCTCCCACAATCACTACCTTGTGCTTACTACTAATATCTGCTATCTCTTTACATATTTGCTCTTCCAATTCTCGTTCCCCATTTGGCGGTCTATAATATACCCCTATAAGTGTTGCTACACCTTTCCCACTTCTCAGTTCCACCCAAATAGCCTCCCTAGATGAGCCCTCCAATCTATCCTGCCAAAGCACTGCTGTAATATCTTCCCTGACTAGCAATGCAACACCTGCACCTCTTGCCCCTCCAATTCTATCACACCTGAAGCAACGAAATCCTGGAATATTTAGTTTCCAATCACAGCCCTCCTGCAACCATGTTTCACTGATCGCCACAACATCATACTTCCAGGTGTCTATCCAGACTCTAAGCTCATCCACCTTTCTTACAATGCTCCTAGCATTAAAATATGCACATTTAAGAAACCCCCCATCTCTTATTCTCTGTTTATTTCCTTTTTTTTCTTCCACTTTTCCAATCTGTGTCAGCACTCTACCCCGTATACCATGTGCCCTAATTTTGCCCAGTAATCTCCTATGTGGGACTTTATCAAACGCATTCTGAAAGTCCAGGTACACTACATGCCATTGGCTCTCCCTTGTCTATTTTCGGAGTTACTTCCTCAAAAAATTCCAGAATTATTTCGCTTTCGTAAATCCAATGCTGACTCGGACCGTTCCTGTTACTGCTATTTCATCTTCTATGATTGACTCCAGCATTGTCCCCACCACCGATGTCAGGCTAACTGGTCTATAAATCCCTAATATTTACTTTCTTGATGAGTAGAGCCAGGATTGTGCTACAAATGCCCTGTGCCTTTTCATGCCTTTTTTGATGATTTCAGGAAGATAATGCCTTTTTCATGATTGAGTGTCTAAAGCAACCTTTTTTTTACCGGGTTAACATAACTTACAAGAAATTTCACACCACTGGAGTGAAACCCGGCCGCAAGTGGGTGTTTAGTGGTGATTGGAGAGGTGTGCGTGGGAAATGGTCCAGTCTTTTCAAACTGGAGTCAGGCTGTGAGTACAGTGGCTTGCAAAAGTTTTCACACCCCTTGAACTTTTCCACATTTTGTCACATTACAACCACAAACGTAAATTTATTTTATTGGGATTTTATGTGATAGACCAACACAAAGTGGCACATAATTGTGAAGTGGAAGGAAATTTATACATGGTTTTCAAATCTTTTTACAAATAAAAAACTGAAAAGTGTGGCGTGCAAAAGTATTCAGCCCCCTTTACTCTGATGCCCCTAAATAAACTCCAGTGCAACCAATTGCCTTCAGATGTCACCTAATTAGTAAATAGAGTCCACTTGTGTGTAATCTAATCTCAGTATAAATACAGCTGTTCTGTGAAGGCCTCAGAGGTTTGTTAGAGAACATTAGTGAACAAACAGCATCATGAAGCCCAAGGAACACACCAGACAGGTCAGGGATAAAGTTGTGGAGAAGTTTAAATCAGGGTTAGGTTATAAAAAAAATCCCAAGCTTTGAACATCTCACAGAGCACTGTTCAATCCATCATCCGAAAATGGAAAGAGTATGGCACAACTGCAAACCTACCAGGACATGGTTGTCCACCTAAACTGACAGGCCGGGCAAGGAGAGCATTGATCAGAGAAGCAGCCAAGAGGCCCATGGTAACTCTGGAGGAGCTGCAGAGATCCACAGCTCAGGCGGGAGAATCTGTCCACAGGCCAACTATTAGTCGTGCACTCCACAAATCGGGCCTTTATGGAAGAGTGGCAAGAAGAAAGCCATTGTTGAAACAAAGCCATAAGAAGTCCCGTTTGCAGTTTGCCACAAGCCATGTGGGGGACACAGCAAACATGTGGAGGAAGGTGCTCTGGTCTGATGAGACCAATATTGAAGTTTTTGGCCTAAATGCAAAACGCTATGTGTGGCAGAAAACACACTGCACACCACCCTAAACACACCATCCCCACTGAAACATGGTGGTGGCAGCATCATGCTGTGGGAATGCTTTTCTTCAGCAGGGACAGGGAAGCTGGTCAGAGTTGATGGGAAGATGGATGGAGCCAAATACAGGGCAATCTTGGAAGAAAACCTGTTAGAGTCTGCAAAAGACTTGAGACTGGGGTGGAGGTTCACCTTCCAGCAGGACAACGACCCTAAACATACACCCAGAGCTACAATGGAATGGTTTAGATCAAAGCATATTCATGTGTTAGAATGGCCCAGTCAAAGTCCAGACCTAAATTCAATTGAGAATCTCTGGCAAGACTTGAAAATTGCTGTTCACAGACACTCTCCATCCAATCTGACTGAGCTTGAGCTATTTTGCAAAGAACAATGGGCACAAATTTGTGTGAAATGTTGTTTGTGGAGGGGGTGTGGGGGTACCAGGGTTTGCTTATTGAACCTGCATTAAAACTCATTCAGGTCGTTGGTCAGCTGACGATTGTCCAAGGAGCGGGGGGGGGGGGGGGGGGGATTTTCCTCTTGTAGTGAGTGTACGGCAGTGAAATATTCTCTACAGACAACTATGTGCTGTTTTGCTAAGTATGTGAGGAATCAGTGCATCATGAGAATACATATTTAGTCTCCCAGCATGTACAGTCAGCTAAACACAAGTCGGCGGCAGAGAAACTGAAGGTAGGAAATACGCAAGCTTGTCTCCTCACAATATTTACCACTGGCTCCAGTCGCAAATCTGAGTTTTCGAGTGTGCAAAGCATTCATTGATGCTAGAATTCCACTGTGGAAATTGGAAAACAAATCTCACAGAGTTTTTTTAGAGAAATACACAGATGAACATATACCTAGCGAGTCATCATTACGGAAATATTATGTTGACAGCAACTTCAACATTGTTAGAGATGATTAGAGATGAAGTTGCATGCAACAAAATATGGATCTCAATAGAAGAGACAACCTATACTGTGGGGAGATATGTTGCCAATGTGGTCATCGGTAAACTGGCGGCAGGTCCACCGTCAAAGGTGTATTTGTTGACATCTTAATTATTGGAGAAGTCAAACAGCTCAACTATTGCTCAGTTGTTTACATCTTCACTTGCTGCACTTTGGCCAGAAGGTATAAAACACAAGAATGTTCTTCTGTTTGTGACTGATGCAGCTCTGTACATGAAAAAAGCTGCTCGTGCTCTTAACGTTTTATTCCCCAAAATGTTGCATTTGACATGCTTACCTCATGGACTGGATGGAATTGCCGAGCACATACATAGCTTGTTTCCAAATGTTGATCGCCTAGTTTCCAATGTCAAGAAAATCTTCCTCAAGGCACCGTCACATATGCAGTTGTTCAAGGAAATGGCACCCGAGATTCCGCTACCTCCTCAGCCCATTATGACTAGGTGGGGTACATGGCTCTCTGCTGCACTCGACCAAACTGCAAATTTTGAAAAGATAAAAGAAATCGTCAACTGTTTTGAAGAAGAAGAATCTACTGCAGTCAGGATTGTCAGTGAAATCATGCATAAAAAGTCTTGTGTTTATTACTTCCAATTTTGCAAACTCCCCACAACCTATCACTTCTCTTGAGAAACGTGGCAAAACATTAGTGAATAACTTACAGATTTTCAACAAAGTAACTGACGTTATTCGTAAAGTTACTGCCGATACAGGTAAAGATATATAAGGAAAATGTGAGAGTGATTTTGGCTAACAAATATCTTGAAAAAATACAAACCATAGCTAAAGTTCTCAAAGGTAGTTGTTATGCACAAGTTATCAACATGAATATAGAGTCTGTAGCTTGTTTCGGGTCTGCACCAGTGACCTCAGCTGGGGTACAAAGAGTTTTTTCACAACTGAAGCATATTATGTCTGACAGACAGTATAGTTTAACACCAGATAATTTGAAAATAATGCTAGTATTCTCAACAAGATAATGGGAGACCTCAACAAGATAATGGGAGACCCCTTCCACCCCTGCAACAGACTGTTCCAGCTCTTACGGTCAGGCAAACGCCTCCGTTGCCACGCTGTGAGAACGGAGAGGATGAGAAGGAGTTTCTTCCCAGAGGCCATTCGGACTGTAAACTCCTATCTCACCAGGGACTAACTCTACTAGTTACTGTACACAATACCGCCCACAATATTTTATTATGGAAAAGAACATGTGATTCTGTTTGTAGTATGTTGTTTGTTTGTTTGTTTTTTGCACAAAGTCCGCAGGCACGGCCACTTTTCATTTCACTGCACATCCCGTATGTGTATGTGACGAATAAACTTGACTTGACTTGACTTGACTAGTAATTATGTGCGACCAGGCATCTTTGGTCATTTAATATAGTATACCTTTATAATTATCATTATTACCCATGTTTGGAAATAAATGCCTTTTATGCCTCTTTTTTTTCAATCAATGCCTTTATCGTGCCTTTTTTGTAATTTTATTATGGCTTTTTGCCTGCCTATTACAGTTTTTTAGCGCCCAAACTTCCTGGCTCTGTTGATGAGGCTCTTGAGTGCTGTATTTATCAATGCATTGGACTGGGGATGAAAAGGGAGCAACAAAGAGAGGTTCATGGAGGAAATGCTGCTATTTGAGACCTAACCATCTTGGATAAGGGCACCCAGCTAACCACTACATGCATGCAAGTGAGAGCTACTATCTGGGACCATTCAAGGCAGGGATTGAGGCATTGAGGTGCAAGGACCAACTGTTGGTATTTCTTGGGGTGTATTTGCCTGCTTTAAACCAGTTTATTCCAAGTACATTATTTTGATGTCTTATTTCTAATCAGGGTATTATTATCTAATTTAAGCACATTTTGTTTATTATTTTTGCTTCTGTGTAGGTGTATTTAGCTTTAGTTTGAGTTTGACGACACTCTCAACCCCAGCCTCAGGGCATTGACTCAATTTTACTGATGTATTTCCCTCGTTTAGCACCTTTTGGGATATTAACAAAGGTTATCATCTGTGCACATATGTTGGTGGAGGTTTGCCCCAGTTCAGATGTATTCATAAATTTAGCCCCAGTCCAAGATTTTGATTTCCTGAGCCTGGCTCTGAACATATTTACCCAATTTGCAGGCTGCAGACTGGTTGTCATTACCCATTGACATGGAATTGGGAGCATTAACACAGTGTTTCCTTGCACAGGGGTTTTATGTTGGTCAATTTGCACTGGGCCTCACTCTGATAATGGAGGAGGCCCAGGACAGGAAGGTCAGATTGGGAATGGGAGGAGGAGTTTCAGTGCTGGGCCACCGGGAGATCAGCTTGGTTAATGTGGACTGAGAGGAAGTGTTCAGCGAATCGATCGCTGAGCCTGCGCTTGAACTCACCGATGTAGAGAAGTTGACACCTGGAACAGAGGGTGTAGTAGATGAGGTGCCACCTTGCTGAAATGCTTGACTGTAATCTAACAGAGGTAAGGATAATATTTTTTAAACAGGCCTGACTCTTTAAATTGTTTATGTCGGAGCGGCACAAGAAAGGGAACAGACCAAATTGCCCTTAAAATTCCAAGGAGTTAAGTGAAATGTGGAAAGATTCTTGCGAAGTTTGAAAATAAAAGGCCCTGGAAGTAATCTCGGCTCCCGTCTCACTTTGAGATGAAGCATTGAAGCCCAAAAACTGCATTGGGGTTTCCACACCTTTCCCTGTTTCACACTCTGGAACAAACTCAAAGTTTCTATCAGCAGAGATAAGCAATGTTCATAATTAAAGGCTGAAATGGCTTCAAATAGAGAGGATTGGTGAAGAAATGCCTGAAAGAAAATGTAACATTGCCTGCAATCAAAAAAGTTTGCTGTGCACAGTGTTCTTCTGCAACATTGGTGATGGCTGCATTAGAAAAAGGTGACAGTGCTGACAAGGATTGGACCACAATTGAATCAATGGATCTTATTTTGTACAGCTCATCCATTATTTGTCAGTTATACCTTGCAGTACAAATCGTCAGTCTCTTCATAAAGACAAGAGTGGGCATGTTGCTATAGAAACTCCTCCGAGGAAAGACCCTTGTCAGAAAGGAAACATTTCCTAATCTAATCAAATCCATTAAACAAATCAAATACAAATAAGGGGGGAGGGGAGGGGAGGGGAGGGGAGGGGGGTGGGGGGTGTCAGATGGGATAGTCAAGGACGGAGATAAAGGGAAAGAGAGTAAATGGATAGTTAATGACCCCAGAATTAATGGGAAGGGAAGCTCACAAAGGGATAGGAGAGTATGGCCAAGTGTAATAGGGAACGATGTGAAAGGTGAGATGCGTAAGGAATTAAAATTATGAATATCTATATGAATACGCAAAGTATAAGAAGTAAAGTAGATGAGCTTGAGGCTCAGTTAGAGGTTGGTAGATATGACATTGTGGGGATTACTGAGACGTGGCTGCAGGAGGATCGGGCCTGGGAACTTAATATTCAGGGTTATACATCCTATAGTCAAGTTGTCAAGTCACATTTATTTATACAGCACATTTAAAAAACAACTCTCATTGACCAAAGTGCTTTACATTTGTTATAAGAGTAGTATACACACGCAGGCTACATACATATATACACATAGCCCTCGCTCAGAGGACATCAGGAAAGGCTTGAGAGTAAAGATGAGTTTTAAGTCTCGACTTAAAGGAGTCGATGGAGGGGGCAGTTCTGATGGGAAGAGGGATGCTGTTCCACAGTCTAGGAGCTGCAACCGCAAAGGCACGATCGCCCCTGAGCGTATGCCTAGACCGCGGGACATTCAGCAACCCCAAGTCGGCCGATCTGGACCTGGAGGTGGTGTAGTGGGTGAGAAGAATTTTAATGTAGGTGGGTGCAAGCCCATTGGGGGCTTTCTAGACAAAGAGGAGGGTCTTGAAATGTATTTGGAACTGCACAGGGAGCCAGTGGAGAGAGGCCAGGATCGGGGTGATGTGGTCCCTTTTTTGGATGCCCGTCAGGAGTCTCGCTGCGGCGTTTTGGACCAGTTCCAGGCAGGACAGGAAAGATTGGCTGATGCCAGTGTAAAGGGAGTTGCAGTAATTGAGGCGGGAGGAGATAAATGTATGGATGATCTTTTCGAGGTCGTCAAACTGGAGGAATCATTTTATTTTAGCTATCGTCCGAAGCTGGAAGAAGCTAGCTTTTACCACGGCATTGACTTGTTTGTCAAACTTCAATGCTGAGTCAAATATCACGCCAAGGTTTTTGACGTGAGGTGTGAGTAATGGGGTAAGGCTTCCAAGGCTGCCTGCTATCATTTTGATTGAGTCCGAGGGGCCGAGAAGGATGACCTCAGACTTACTCTCGTTTAGTTGGAGGAAGTTCTGGGCCATCCAACACTTTATATCCTCGAGGCAGCGGGTTAGGTTAAGCAGATTTGATCGGTTTTGGGGCTTCAGGGGGAGGTACAGCCGTGTATCGTCTGCATAGCAATGGAAGGAAATGCCGTGCCTTTGAATGACTTGGCCTAAGGGGAGCATATACAGGGAGAAGAGAATGGGGCCAAGGATGGAACCTTGTGGAACCCCGCATCATAGGCTAGCTGGGGAGGAGAAAGAGTTGCCTATGTTAGTAGAGAATCTCCTACCTTTGAGGTAGGAGATGAACCAGCTCAGGGCAGTGCCATCAATACCAACCTCATACCGGAGACGGTCAATTAGGATGGTGTGGTCGACTGTATCAAATGCTGCGCTGAGGTCAAGAAGGAGCAGGATTGCACAGTCGCTGGAGTCAACGGTGAGCAGTAGGTCATTATGTACCTTCAACAACGGAGACTCTGTGCTGTGGTTGGCCCTGAAACCTGATTGGAAAGTATCCAAGATCGTATTTTGGTGAAGGTAAGGCATAAGTTGACTTTAAATTACCTTTTCAAGGGTTTTTGAGAGGAAAGGCAGTTTGGAAATGGGTCTGTAGTTGCTTGGCAAGGTGGGGTCGAGGTTAGGTTTTTTTCAGGAGGGGCTGGACCACCGCATGCTTGAAGCAGGTAGGTACCTTGCCAGTGGCCGGAGAACTGTTGAAGATGGCGAGGATACTGGGACCAGCTATTGTAATGACGTCCTTTAGGAGGGCAGAGGGGACAGTGTCGAGGGGGCAGGTCGTAGGTTTCATGGTGGTGATCAGTTTTACAAGGGAGGGTAGAGTAACAGGTTGAAAACAATCCAATTTTGAAGAACAGACCAATGAGACAGCCAGGTGACGGGTGGGAGGGGAAATATTCGTTCTTATGTTCTTTACCTTGGTGGTGAAAAATGTAGTAAATTCCTCGCACTTAGTCGGGGACCTGGTTAAACTGGTGCTGGGGGCAGGACAAATGATGGAGGTGATGGTGCTAAAAAGGATCTTGGAATTTTGGAGATAAGGGTGGAAAAGTATTTTGTTCTTGCAGATTTTACCGCTTCCTGGTATTTGTGAAGGTTGTTTTTCAGGAGTTCGAAGGAAATTTGAAGCTTATCAGATTTGTACTTCCGTACTGATTTTCTGCATTCTCTTCTTAGGGCTCTGGTGGTGTCATTGAGCCAGGGCCAGCCTTTAGGACTAGGCTTTTTCATTTTAAGAGGACAGGCAGATGGGCAGAGGAGGGGGGTAGCTTTGCTGGTGAGGGATGGAATTCAGTCCCCGTGCGACAAAAGACATAGGGATTGATGAGGTAGAGTCACTGTGGATTAAGTTGAGAAATTGTAAAGGCAAGAAGACACTAATTGGTGTTATTTACAGACCCCCAAATAGTAGCTCGGATGTAGGGTGTAAGTTGCAGCAAGAGTTAAAACTGGCATGTAACAAAGGTAATGCCACTGTGGTGATGGGGGATTTCAATATGCAGGTAGACTGGGAAAATCAGGTTGGTTCAGGACCCCAAGAAAAAGAGTTTGTAGAATGCCTCCGAGATGGATTCTTAGAGCAGCTTGTAATGGAACCGACCAGAGAAAAGTGATTCTGGATTTAGTGTTGTCCAATGAACCAGATTTGAGAAGAGAACTCAAGGTAAAGGAACCGCTTGCAGGTAGTGATCATAATATGATTAGTTTTAATCTGCAATTTGAGAAGGAGAACGTTAAATCGGAAGAGTCATTAATGCAGTTGAACAAAGGGTACTATGAAGGCATGAGAGAGGAGCTGGCCAAAGTAGACTGGAAAGCGATCCGAGTAGGAATGACGGTGGAACAGCAATGGCAGGAATTTCTGGGCATAATCCGGAAGACGCAGGATCATTTCATTCTAAAAAGGAAGAAAGATTCCAATAGGAGTAGGAGACAACTGTGGCTGACAAGAGAAGTTAGGGATAGAATAAAACTAAAAGAAAAGATTTACAACACAGCCAAGAGTAGCCAGAAGCCAGAGGATTGGGAAACTTTCAAAGGACAACAGAAGGAAACAAAATGGGCAATACGGGCTGAAAAGATGAAGTACGAGCGGAAGCTGGCCAGGAATATAAAGAAGGACAGTGAAAGCTTCTTTAGATATGACATAACCGCACGTTGAGGGGATGGGACCCAACGGGTCCCCCTTGGTCTAGTAACTATTAAAACTCTCTTTGTTAGTTTGTTTGTTTGGTTGTTTAGTTCAGTCACATCTCCTCCAAAACCCGACGCAGTAACGGAGACATTTTTACATGTTCCAGTAGTGATTTACCTCATGAATTCAAAAATCTCCTCATCTGAAAATGTGGTTAATTATTTCCTGAGTTTTTTTACTAAAATTAAAATATAACTGAATCTGAAGCAAACAGATGACGTCTCAATGCCTTTGCTCCTCGCGACCAGCTGCCTAGACTTTTCAATGCACAGCCAGAGCTGCAAGTTACATGGCCCAGCCACCCCCCACCCTTCTATCTTTACAATATCTTTAATGTGTCCCAGATACATCACAGGGCAGGTATTTGGGATTTTATAACAAAAGATATTTTTAACAACTGCGTTAACATTTTCCCAGTATGGCCTTATCTTTACACAGGTCTAGAAAATATGCGAGTGGTCTTCCTCCGTACTCCCGCACAGTGCCGTTGGACAGCAAGTTGTCTGCTTTTTATTTGGGGTGTTTTAAAAAAGCGAGATAGATTCTTCCAGCAAAATTCTCCCCATACTAGTGAGCTTGTGGATGAACATTGTGTTTCACACATTTGATACCATTCTTCTTGTTATTTGAATCTTGAATCCCATTTTGTTTTTATGTAGAGCGTTGATTCTCCCCCACTTTCCACCAGAGCTTGTTAGAAAACAGAGATGACCCGAGACCCCTTCTGTTTGTATGCGTCCACAATCACCTTGATCACATTATTTGAAGTTTCATCTAGTTCTGGCCTCATCTCTTTTGTAAAGTAGTCTCTTAATTGCAAGTATCTAAAAAAATCTTTGTTTTCGAGACCATACTTTGACTTTAAATCTTGGAATCTCATAAACTCGCCATTTTCTGAAACTGTATACATTGCCGTTATGCCTTTTTGTGGCCATTCTTTGAATCTTGAATCATACACCCCTGGCTTAAACTTTGAGTCATATGCGAACCACTTCAATGCTTAAACCCCTCTTTTTAATTTGTATTTTTCCACTATAACATTCCATATTTCCAACGTAAATGCTACTATTGGGTCCATAGCATGTCTCAAAGCCCCTCTCAGATATTTGTCTCCCACCAAAATCTGGGTCTGGTAACCCTGTATCTCCCTTTCCATTTCTTTCCAACGAGATTCATAATCAGGTCTACACCAACAAGCCACAGGTCTGAGGTGAGCTGCATAAAAGTGTTTCCTCAGATTTGGTAAAGCCATTCCACCCTTGCTTTTTGGCAGTTAGTTTTATTCTTGTTTTTTTGCGATTCCAAATGAATCTAGAGATCATTTTATCCCAGGCTATGAATTTGTCTCGGGGAACATTAATTGGGAGAGGTTTATTGGAATAAATATAGTAGTTTAGATAGGATATTCATTTTTACCGTCTGTATTCTGGCACTGAAGTCTAGAGGAAGGGTCGACCACATCCTTTTTAATGTTTTCTTCAATTTTGTTATAATTAGTTTCAAACAAGTTGGAAAGTGTTTTGGTTATAGTTACACCAAGATACTGCATCATTTTAGAGTTCCATTTCAGATTATATGCGTCTCTGATTTGGTGAATAATTGAATGAAAGAATTTGTGTTTATGTTATATTCAGTTTATACCCTGAGTAGTATCCATATGTTTCAAATAGGTTCATTAGATTTGGGAGACATATATCTGGTCGTTCAAGAAAAATAATGACAGCATCAGTGAAAAGACCAATGATGTGTTCTTCCCCCCTATTTTGACCCCCTGCAGGTCTTCTCTCTGCCTTATTGCTTGTGCTAAGGGTTCAATATACAAAACGAAGAGAGTAGGAGAAAGACAGCATCCTGGCCTTGTGCCCCTCTCTAACTGGAACCTTTTTTGATAGGTTTCTATTTACCTTAATCCTAGCTGTAGGCTCGTGATATATTGTTTTAAAACACCCAATTGCATCTTCATTGAAACCAAATCTCCTCAGTACTTCATATCAAAATACCCAACTGGAGGGTTCTTCTAATATTGTCCTGTGTTTGATGCCCCCTGGTAAATCCAGTTTGGTCTTCATTAATCAGATCTGGTACAAAAGTCTCGAGTCTTTTGCAAATGATGGAGGTAAATAGTTTGTAGTCCACATTTAAAATTGAGAATGGCCTGAAATGTTTACATTGCTCTTTGTCTTTGCCTTCCTTGGGTAAAAGGGTAATAATTGCTTCCTTCCATGATGGGGGAGCCCGGCCCTCTTTAAGGGTCCAGTTAAAGCAAGACAGGAGCAGAAGTGTTAGCTCTTTCTTAAAGGCCTTGTACCATTCCAGTGGAACCCCATCGCTGCCTGGTGATTTACTAGCCTTGAGTCTACTGGTTGCAGCTTCCAGCTCCTTAACCGTAAATTGTGACAAAGTAATGATATTATTTTGTGTCCCGCCAATGGATGGCAGGTCGAGTGAGTTAAAAAAAAACCTCTCATTGCCCCTTCGTCAGTTGATGGTGGTTTAGAATAGAGTTTCTTATCGTACTCTTCAAATATTCATTCTATCTCATCTGACTCATGTGATAATTGATTGGTTTTCGGATCTCCTATTTTATGAATTGTATTGGAGGCCTGCTTTTTTTGTGCAGGCGTCTGGCCAGGAATCTAGTTGCTTTTGGACCTGCTTCATAATAGCTCAATTTGCCAATCTTGCCCTTTTTTTCCATATCTACCCTGAGGATCTCATCTATCTCGCCTGTCCAACCCCATCTAGCCTCTCATCTAGCCTGTCCAACCCTAACTCTCATCTAGCCTGTCCAACCCCATCTTAAGGGGTTGGACAGGCTACATGCAGGAAGATTGTTCCCGATGTTCCAGGACAAGGGGTCACAGCTTAAGGATAAGGGGGAAATCCTTTAGGACCGAGATGAGAAGGAATTTTTTCACACAGAGAGTGGTGGGTCTCTGGAACTCTCTGCCACAGAGGGTAGTTGAGGCCAGTTCATTGGCTATATTTAAGAGGGAGTTAGATGTAGTCCTTGTGGCTAAGAGGATCAGAGGGTATGGAGAGAAGGCAGGTGCAGGATACTGAGTTGGATGATCAGCCATGATCCTATTGAATGGCGGTGCAGGCTCGAAGGGCCAAATGGCCTACTCCTGCACCTAATTTCTATGTTTCTATGTCTATCTCCTCCCTTATTTCCTTAATCTGTTTTAGTACTAACTGATCCTGTATGTTTTTATGTTTTTTCTCCAATTCTTTCAGTTTTTCTACTTTATGTTCATACGTAGCTAGCCGGGCTTTTTTTGTGATGATGTCAGGGCGATCAGCTTTCCCCGTATAACTGCCTTCATAGAATCCCACAGTATTGCAGGATCCACATCCTCGTTATCATTCTCTTCTATGTACCTTTTTATCTCTTCCCTTATTTGTTCCACATTTGCCTTATTGTTCAAAATACCCACATTGAGCCTCCAAACAGTATTTCTTTTTCTACTATTCGGTTGTACTGTCAAGCTGATCGCACTGCGATCAGATACATCTGCCGCCCCGATTTTACACTCTGTAATCCTGTCACTTTCACCCATATTCATTAAAAAGTAGTCAATCCTGGAGTAGACTGAGTGAGGTACTGAATAGTGTGTGTAGTCCCTTTGTAAAGGGTGAAGTTCTCTCCAAACATTAATTAGGTCCATTTCCTGCCCTGATGTGTTAATAAACTTGGTCAGGTGCATCTTGGGTTTTTTAGGCTTGTTGTATCCAAATTATGATTCATGACCACATTGAAGTCCCCTCCGCGTATCTCTGAATACTTTCAAGAGAGAGCTAGTTGGGGCTCTTAAAGATAGCGGAGTCAGGGGATATAGGAAGAAGGCAGGAACGGGGTACAGGTTGTGGATGATCAGCCATGAACACATTGAATGGCGGTGCTTGCTCGAAGGGCCAAATGGCCTACTCCTGCACTTATTATCTCTTGTCCAATGTCTAATGTATCAGGACTAGGCGTGCATTCCATCATACACCTGCGCTTGGTCCGCCAAGGCCTGCTGGATCTCCCGGTTGCCGACCATTTTAATTCCCCTTCCCAATCCCACACTGGTCTTTCTGTCCTGGGCCTCCTCCATTGCCAGAGTGAGTTGACTCGATGACAAGCAGAACCATCTGGGCTCTCGTTTCTGCAGGTATTACAGTGGAATCAAACTACTTCCCTTAGGTCCTGATCTCCCTTTTAAACATAGAAATTAGGTGCAGGAGTAGGCCATTCGGCCCTTTGAGCCTGCACCACCATTCAATATGATCATGGCTGGTCATTTAGTTTTAGTAAAGGTAGAACCTTTGACTGTTGCGATTGGTTTAGGATCTTGAATACTTCCATAGCGTAAATTTGACATGAACCGCACTTCCTTTTATATGAAGTTCACCAGATCAGGAAGCATGGCCTCGCGATTCTCATTTTCCTCTAAAAGACCAGCTTTATCTTTTCTCTAAGCCTATAGGGCAGTTTTAGAGTGATCATTTTCATATTGCTAACAACTCATTTCTTGCATGTGGTCTAAGAGGTTAGTCATTTATTTCATACTTCTAAGAAATATCATAAACTCCCACAATGCTTTCGCATCTTCTGGCAGGATAGCTGTCCAAGAATAGGCCTTCTTCATGAGGATGTATTTGGATCATGGAAGTTTAAAGGGACTTTTATGTAGTGTGTCGGCAGCGAGCGGCGACTGCGGAGGGTTCAACAGCCCCGACCACGGGTGAACAAAAGGGGAAAATGATTGAACTTTATTACCTTCCATCACAGTGAGGAATGTTGGTTCCGCTGTGGTGGATGTTTCTGTTAAATTTTATTTTATGTGGCTGTGTGTCTTGTTGCTTTTTACTTAGTATGGCTCTATAATTATAAAACTGATCTTGGATCTTTATTTGTGTGTGATGTTTGTGTGTAATCACATCTTCTCGAAAAACAATGACACGCTAACGGTAAACTTTTTACATATTCCTGTAGAGATTTTCGTCCTGCAGTCCAAACCCACCTTATCTGAAATATTCATGCTTTATTTCTCGAGTTATTTATGAAGATGTTCACAGAGCCGATAAAACATTGAAAATAAACGAGATGGTCTCGCTGATAACGGCACAATGGGTCTGCTGCGCGCGGCCTGCGCTGTGTTCCACGCGCTACAGGTGACGTCACATACCCCCCGCTCAACTCGCTGTCCTTTGGTTGCTCCCCCCAACTGCTCCCCGCTGCCCACTGCTCCCTTCATCCTCATCCCCCCCTTCCTCCTCCCCCTTCTCCTCCCCCCTCCTCCTCCCCCTCCTCCTCTCCCCCTCTCCTCTCCCCTTCTCCACTGCCAAGCCCCTCTCTCCCCCTCCCTCCCCCTCCCTCCCCCTCCCTCCCCCTCCCTCCCCCTAACCCCTACCCCACACACCCCCTCCTCTCCCCTTCCTCTCTCCCCTCCTCTCTCCCCTCTCCCTCACCTCTTCGCCTCCTCCCCCTCCCCCTCTCCCACACCCTCTCCCCCCCCCCCCCTCCCTCTGTCTCTGCCACTCTCTCTGTCTCTTCCCCCTCTCTCTGTCTCTGCCTCCTCTCTCCCTGCCCCCACTCTACCCCCCTTGCTCAAGACGCGCCTGGGAGTTGGGGCTATGCGCCAGTGGGCGGGGCGGGGATGGGGGAAAAGGAGCCAATGAATAATATTATTATAATATCAAGTGGAACGGTTAGTGTGTGTGGGGGTGTTTAATGTGTGTCGGGGGTTGCCGGTCAGCTGGGCATTGCCGCACCATCTGTCATTCATGGAAAGGTTCTTCCGGACCAACACCTTTGACCACATGTCCATTGGGCAGTGGTCAGCACAGAATGTCCTGCAGGCATTGCAGGGAAAGGACTCGATGGACCCGGTGGCGTGGTTCCCTGAGCAGACTACCCAGCTTGTCTGGCAAAATGCCTCATGGCCAGAACTCACCAACAAGCACCAAGACCTTGGCTCACCATCGGAACCTCACTACCAGCGCACGCTGCCCTCGGGACGGCTGCTATGGAGAGGAGATGGTTGCCCACCTCTTTGCAGAGTGTGGATTTGCTCAAAGAGTCTGGAGAAAAATGCAAGGGTCCCAGGTACGCTTTATTCCAAACAGCTCCGTCACAGAGGACTCTGTGATTTACGGACTGTTCCCAGGGACACATTGAGAGACTGACATCGAGTGCTGCTGGAGGGTTATCAACTCGGTGAAAGACGCCTTTTGGTCTGCCCGAGCGTTGTTCACCACCCAGCAGAGCGAGATGTCCGTCGGGGAATGTTGCCGACTGGCCCACTGCAGACTGCAGGAGTACGTGCTGAGGGACGCACTGAAGTTCGGTGCAGCCAACGCCAAGGCTCGGTGGGGGAGGGCCACAGTCTAGGGTCTTTCCGCTGCTGGACAGGGGGGGCACGGTGCGGTGGAGACGCCCCTCAAAATAAGGGAAGGGATTCCACGCCAGTAGGTCATGTAAGTGAGACGGGTGTGGGGTAAAATTGTGGTTTGGGGAAACTGTATTGAATGCATGTATAGCCTCCGGGAATGTCTGGATGGAGTTTGTATGCACCTTGTATTGTATATAATTATTTCTCGAATAAAGTATATTTTGAAATTTAAAAAAAGGTGGAGGCCAAGTCACCGGGTATTGTAGGTATGTTACAAAACTTACCTTGAACAGCGCTGCAGTTCTGCCGCTCCCCGTGTGTGCGACTTTGGCGCCTTTCAGAGGGGGGCGGGCTTAAAGTGCCGTTTTTCCACAGGCAGGGAAAATCGATCCATGTCGGGCGATTTCGTTGCGGAAGAAAAATCGCTCCGACATTTCATTAATGAAGGTATTTTTAAATTACACTAGATTATTTATTATCTAGAGTAATTTAAAAATCACCTTCAAAAGCCGTGAGCGCCGATAACGGGAAAGATTTTGCGTAGGGGAGAAAAAAAGGTACACAGTTTATTTTTATATTAAAAGTTGGTTTTTATGGAGGCTTTAATAATATTTTCATGTTGCGAAATGGGGTCCAAAAAAAACGTATGGACCAGCTGTATTTTTCCTCCCGACTTCACCGCAAACCGCAACGTTCCAATCCACCGCATTCCACTAAAACCCTTTTAAATGGCCATTAATTTACAGGCATTAAACACTAAATTCATTCCATTTGGCCCAGAAATTCATGAAAATGAGATTTAAAAATTATGTTATATTGTGGATTATTGTGTGAATGTTATTTGGACATTAGGCAATTTAAAAAAAAGTTTATCTTTTCTTAAGAAATGGATAGATGTTTAGATCTACTCATTGAATTTTGTAATTAGCTACAATTAGATAACTAACTAATTATATGCTTTAATTTCAGGTCATCCAAGTAAGATTGTTTCATATTTGTTTCAGAATGCTTCAATCTATAATAACTGAAAATTTCATTGAGTTCTCTTAATTTTTAAGAAAGTTATGGGCTTTTAACGGTTCTAGATCACAGCTTTTGAGTTAAGTCAATTGAAAGGCAATGGGGAACAAGATGCTAATTTCCGAGTATGAAAATGCCCATAACTTTCTTAATACTGAAGATATGAAAGTGAATTAGGTGTCAAATTAAACTTCTTTTTATGCTTTATCTGAAGGGATAAATTGCAGACTTGATTTTTAATATCTCAAAATGTTGTAACATTGCTAGGTATTGTTTAGAGTTTAGAGATACTGCACGGACACAGGCCCTTCGGCCCACCGAGTCCTGGCCGACCAGTGATCACCCCGTACACTAGCTCAATCCTACACACATCCTGCTCTAACATCGTGGAGCTGTGGTTGCGGACCTTCTAGCTGCGGGCGGCCCTGATTTGAAGATCGCGCAGTCTTGGGATCCTTTTGCCGGGGGCCGCCAGTGTTGAATCTCCGCCCAGCTCGGCCTGTGGACTTTGGTCTCCGGTAAGAAGTGGCCGATTCGGAAATTCCATGCCGCTAAGAAATGCTCTTCCGTTCCGACGTCGGAGTTCCGATCATCCCGGTGGGAGGGCCTGAACATCGGGCTGCTGTAGCGGCGACTAGGAGGCCTAAGAGGCTCAGAGGCCCCGACCACGGGTAAACAAAGAGGAGGACGACTGAACTCTATTGCCTCACAGTGGGAAACGTTCATTCCGCTGTGTGGGGATGTTCATGGTAAATTCTATCGTGTGTTAGAAACATAGACAATAGGTGCAGCAGGAGGCCATTCGGCCCTTCGAGCCAGCACTGCCATTCATTGTGATCATGGCTGATCGTCCCCTATCAATAACCCGTGCCTGTCTTCTCCCCATATCCCTTGATTCCACTAGCCCCAAGAACTCTATCTAACTGTCTCTTAAATCCATCCAGTGATTTGGCCTCCACTGCCCTCTGTGGCAGGGAATTCCACAGATTCACAACTCTCTGGGTGAAAATGTTTTTTCTCACCTCAGTCTTAAATGACCTCCCCTTTATTCTAAGAGTGTGGCCCCTGGTTCTGGACTCGCCCAATATTGGGAACATATTTCCTGCATCTGGCTTGTCCAGTCCTTTTATAATTTTATATGTTTCTATAAGATCCCCCTCATCCTTCTAAACTCCAGTGAATACAAGCCAAGTCTTTTCAATCTTTCCTGATATGACAGTCCCGCTATCCCAGGGATCAATGTCGTGAACCTACACTGCACTGCCTCAATCACAAGAATGTCCTTCCTCAAATTAGGAGACCAAAACTGTACACAATGCTCCAGATGTGGTCTTATCTGAGCCCTATACAACTGCAGAAGAACCTCTTTACTCCTATACTGAAATCCTCGTGTTATGAAGGCCAACATTACATTAGCTTTGGGTTACACAAAAAGCTGGAGAAACTCAGCGGGTGCAGCAGCATCTAAGGAGCGAAGGAGATAGGCGACGTTTCGGGTCGAGACCCTTCTTCAGACCTTACATTAGCTTTCTTCACTGCCTGCTGTACCTGCACGCCACCTTTCAGTGACTGGTGTACACTACTTGTACTAACTTGCAGAGAAACAGAGAGAGACACACAAAGAGAGACAGAGAGAGAGAGAGACACACACACACAGACACAGAGGCAGTGAGAGAGACAGAGAGAGGGGGGGACAGAGAGAGACACAGAGACAGAGAGAGAGAGAGAGAGAGAGAGACAGAAAGAGATAGTGAGAATGAGAGAAAGGGAGAGGCAGAGACAGAGAGAGACAGAAAGATAGAGAAAGAGGGACAGAAAGAGAGACAGAGAGAGAGAGAGTCACAGAGAGAGAGAGAGAGACACACACAGAAAGAGAAGGGGACAGAGAGAGACAGAGACAGAGACAGAGACAGAGAGAGAGAGGCAGAGAGGGAGACAAAGAAAGAGGCAGAAAGAGATAGAGAGAAAGGGACACAGAGAAAGGCAGAGACAGAGAGCGAGAGAGAGAGACAGAACGAGATAGAGAGAGAGGAACACAGAGAGCGAGATCGAAAGAGACAGAGAAAGAGACGGACAGAGACAGGCAGACAGAGAGGGACAAAGAGAGAGAGAGAGACAGACAGAGAGGGATACAAAGAGAGACACAGAGAGAAAGACAGACAAAGAAAGAGACAGAGAGAGAGAGAGAAAGAGAGATAGATCAGTGTACAGATAGTTTTTAAGAAGGAACTGCAGATGCTGGAAAAACAAAGGTACACAAAATGCTGGAGAAACTCAGCGGGTGCTGCAGCATCTATGGAGCGAAGGAAAATATACAGTGTAGAGATATCCCCCTGGAGCGACTGAGAAACACTGGTCAGTGCCTGGATTCACCCCTGAGAGAGAGAGAGAGGGGGATGAGGGACAACTGTCAGTGTACGGACATCAGAGAGAGAGAGAGAGAGAGAGAGAGAGACAGAGAGAGAGAGAGAGAGAGAGAGAGAGAGAGAGAGAGAGGTCGTGTTTTCTTCTCAGCTCTGCAGTTGAGAAGGATTGGAGCAGCCTTTCCAGGATTTTGCCGTTGGAGAGGGCACAGACCCAGGGGGGCTTCATAGTTCAACTTATTGTTGGGCTGTTGAAGCTTTTCTCTGGTCTGGGGAGCCTCTATCTGTGTGAAGATTCCTGAGTTTCTCCACATTGTTGAGGGTGCGGTTGGCGTTGGCGGATTGCCAAGAGTGCCTGTGATCTCAGTGGGTTGAAGTTGTGCGGTGTCTTTGTCGTTTTTGGCACCGCTTCTCTGCCCTAAAGTCATTTTGCTCAGTGCGGCTGCCTGGCTTAATGTGAAGAAGGTACTTTTGCGTCCAGCGCGACTGGGATCGAGTTTCCCGTAAGCTGCTCTTGGCTGTGGACGAACCTGGGGACTTTCCTGCTTCAGCTGGAGGTTTCTGTTTTCTGCTGCCTGTCTTTGACTGTGACTGTCTCTGGGACTTAACTTGGAGCTGTGCTGCTGAGGGGCTTGGAGCTGGTTTGTGCCTCTGTGAGGATGGCGATGGAAGGGGCGCGGCCGAAGGTCCGGACCTACGCAGCGACGGCATCAGTGGCGGGTGCGAGGCCATCTGAGCTTGAGCCTCATGTTGACTTGGATGGGGACAGTTTTGGTATTTCTGTTCAAACTGGGCCTATGATGTCGAGGGGGGTAATTACGAAGGCCATGAATGAACTTCTTGGGAGGGGGGCTATTGTCTCTTCTGAGCTCGAAAGGGGAAAGGTGGAGATGATACTTAAGACCCGGGAGTGTGTGGCCCGAGCGTTGGAGGAGGGGATCTCAGTGGGGGGGGGGTCCACGTACAGGTGGATCCGTGGGTATCCAGGGTGAGACCGGTTCTCCTGCGGAGCTGCCCCACTTATTTTTCGGATGCAGTGCTTATTCCACACCTGTCCAAGTTCGGGGAGGTGCGGTCTAAATGTTTTCGTCTCTTGCATCCCGGGGGGGACCCGGAGGAAAAAGGGGTCTTCAGTTTCAAGAGGAGGCTGTTCATGAAGGTGGGTGAGGGGGATGGTGCCGAGGGGAGTTTTGAGGTGGTGCATAAGGGTGTACCCAGAACCGTGCGTTGGAGTTGGGGCAAGGCACGGTGTCATGCGTGCGGCGAATTTGGACATCTCCGTAGGGAGTGTCTTTTTCGCGGGGGCACTGCTAGAGGTTCTAGTGCAGTGGCCCAGGAAAGCACTGCTGGCCCATCTGGGGTGGCTTGTCAAACCTCAGCGGCGCGGGGTGGTACTGCTGACCCGGCTGAGGTTGCCAGTTCTGCCTTGGTGACCCGGGGCGGCAGTGCTAAGCCTTCTGGGTCCAGAGGTTCCGCTTTGGGGACCCTGGGCAGTGAGAGCCCAAGCCCCCCACGTCCCCCACGTCTTGCGCCTGTGGCGGTGGATGGAGGTGGGGCGCAGGAGGAGGGGAGTGTTGAGGGGGGGTTTTGGGAGAAGCAGGGGAAGCACAATAAGAAGAAGGAGAGGGATAGGGCCGCCCGAGCGAAGAAAGTGCAATCGGGTGAGTTTAGCTCCAGTGTGGTGCAGACTGCACCTGCTGGGGCCCAGGGGGGAGTTGTGGTGGCTCGGAAGGGGGTAAAGAAGCCTAAACGTGTGGGTGGCAAAGTGGTTGGGGGTAATGTGGAGGCGGATGACCCTTCCCTTATGGAGGTTACCGCACCTCCGCATGCGAGTGGGACTAAAAGGAGGCATCTGCCTGGTGAAGAGGAGGAAGGGCGTGGGTCCAGAGCGAAGGGGATGTCTTTCTCCGGGCTTTCCACCACTGAGGTGGCTGAAAGTGGTCTTGACCCGGTGTCTTCTGGGTCGGTGGTTGGGCCTTCTCTTCATGGATCTACAGCGGGTGTCACCGGACTGGGTGCTGAAGTTGATTCCGGTGGAGGTAGGTCCACTGGGCGGGAGTCTGTCCCTTCATCTCAGGGGCCCTCTGAGGGAGTTATCTCGGCGGGTGCTGTGGTTAGCTCCCTTGGGGGTGTACCCTCTGGGTCGGATGAGGTCCCCTCGTTTCAGAGGCCTACTGAGGGTGCTAGCACGTTAGGTGACGTGGTTGGCTCCTCTGGTAGTGTGCCCTCTGTGACGGGGGATGCGCAGAGTCAGGCTGAGGGGGGAGTTTCGGGGGTGTTGTCGTTCAAGTCTGTGCTCCATATCAGTGCCAGTGGAGGTGCTGGGGGGCGGGATGCCTCACCGGATGAGTTGTCTGGGGTGAGGTTAATGGCAGGTGGTGCTTCTCTGGGTGATGCCTGTGGAGAGGGCACTCTGGATGATGTGGAGGTCAGGGCTGTTATGGGACGTGATCCTCTTTCAGACTCCGAGGGTGCCAGTGTTCCACAGGCCCTGGGGATGCCTCTTGTTGTTGCTTCTCCAGGCCCAGAAGAGGAGGGTGATGGTAGCGTGCAGGAGCCCAGCCATTCAGAGGGCTGCGAGTCTCAGGCAGGGGTGTTGGGACCCACCCCCAGCATTGATCCGGGTGGTCGTGTCATGGCTGTGGAGGAGGACAGCGATGCGGCCAGTGGGGGGGGCACAGAGAGTGATTTGTCAGACAGTTCTGGTCTTTCTGAGGTTGTTGATTCAGGTGCGAGCGGGTTGGCTGCGAGCCCAGACTCCAAGGCCGTGTCTGAGGCGAAGCTTATTGTTGAGGTGCGAGAGTTCTTAAAAATAAGCCGTGCTCCCAAAACATTATGGTTTGCCGCTACAAGGCGGTGGGAGGATTGGCTAGATGTGCAGGAGAGTCTCGAGGCTATCCTTAGTAACAAGGATAGTGGTCTTTCTGACTCGGATTTGGGGCAGTTTTGGGGTTTGTTGAAGGTCCTCAGAAAAGGAGCTCCTGTGACTACAGGGAGTGTGAGGGTCACAATCTAATGTGTCTACACATTCACAGTAGCTACATTAAATTTAAATGGGAGTAGAGCGAGTTTTCGAAGATTTCAGCTCTTATCAGCCCTAAGGGAGGGGAGATTTGCAGTTTGTTATCTGCAAGAGACACATACCGTTGCTAGTGATGAACCTACCTGGCAACTGGAGTGGGAAGGGAGGGTTTATATGAGCCATCTCAGCTCAAATTCGAGTGGGGTGGCTTTTCTGTTGGCCCCAAATTTTCTGCCAAGCATTTTAAAAGTGCAGGAAGTGGTGCCAGGACGTTTGCTCCATCTGGCCGTGAGCCTGGATGGCATGCCGTTGCATTTCATTAACGTGTATGCCCCTAGCTCCGGCACGATGCAGGCCGGCCTGCTTCGGGAGGTGAATGCTCTGTTGGGCACTATTGATAGGGGAGAGTGTGTCTCCCTTGGTGGGGACTTTAATTGCACACTTGAGGTGCGGGACCGTTCTGGTACTCAGTGTGCGCCTGCTGTAGCGAAGAAGCTGAGAGGCTTGATTGACTCCTTTGAGTTGGTTGATGTTTGGAGGGACCTTCACCCTGATTCCACTGCTTTTTCGCGGAGGTCTGAGGGCGGTGGTTCCCGCATTGATCGGCTTTATATTTCCCGAGCGTTTGTTTCCCGTGTCTCAGCGGCCTCAATGCGGCTGGTGCCGTGCTCGGACCATTGTCTGGTGCGTGTGGATTTTAATCCAGCGTGCGCTCGGGCTGGGTCCGCGTACTGGCACTTTAACAACAGGCTGCTGGAGGATCGATGTTTCCGGGAGTCATTCACTCGGTTTTGGGTGAAGTGGAGAGAGAGGCAGAGGTGCTTCTCTTCCCTTAGGCAGTGGTGGGATGTGGGTAAAGCTCACATCCGGCTCTTTTGTAAGGAATATACATGGGGGTCGACTGGGAGGCGGGACTCAGCGGTCGAGAAGCTGGAGAGGGAGATACAGGACGCTGAGTCTCGCCTGGGTCAGTTTGGTGAAGACTCCAGCGAATGGGGAGAGTTTCAGAGGAAGAAGGAGGTTTTGAGGAGTCTGCTGCTTGAGCGATCTCGAGGCGCTTATGTGAGGTCTCGGGTCCAGATGCTGCAGGAGCTGGACCGAGCGTCGCCTTTCTTTTTCTCTTTGGAGAAGGGGCGGGGAGCTCGAAAACAGCTCGTGGAGTTGCTTGCAGATGATGGCTCCTCTGTCATTGATCCAGAGAGGATTAATGCCTTGGTTAGGTCCTTTTATGGGTCCCTGTTCTCTGCGGAAGGATTCAGTGTGGAGGCTCAGCAAGATCTGTGGGAGGGTCTACCGACCGTAGATAGGGGGGAGGCTGATCTTCTTGATGGCCCCTTATCTTTGGAGGAGTTGACTCGCGCCTTGCATCAGCTCAGGAGGGGTAAGTCCCCCGGGCTGGATGGGTTGACGGTGGAGTTTGTTAGAGCATTCTGGGACGTCCTAGGGGGTGACTATATGTTGGTTCTGGGGGAGAGCCTGGCGACTGGAGTGATGCCTCTCTCGTGGCGTAGGACGGTTGTTGTCTTGCTGCCTAAGAAGGGCGAACTCCGTTTGTTGAAGAACTGGCGTCCAGTCTCTCTCCTTTGTACAGAATATAAAATTTTTGCACGGGCAATGGCAAATCGCTTGGGCTCCGTGCTGCATCAAGTGATTCATCCTGATCAATCTTATACAGTCCCTGGCCGGTCCATCCAGGATAACATCCACCTGGTTAGGGACCTGATTCATTTAGTCCAGGGTACTGGTGAGTCAGCTGCTTTTCTGTCTCTTGATCAGGAGAAGGCTTTTGACAGGGTAGAGCATGAATACCTATTTGGGACGTTGCAAGCGTTTGGGTTTGGACCACACTTCGTGGCCCGGGTCCGGCTTTTGTACGCTGCTGCGGAGTGTCTTGTAAAGGTTAATGGCGCGGTGCTATCTCCTTTTCATTTTGGGAGGGGGGTCCGCCAGGGGTGCCCTATGTCGGGCCAGTTGTATTCGGTCTGTGTGGAGCCGTTCCTGTGTCTTCTTCGGAGGAGGTTGACAGGCCTGGCCCTACCTGGCCCGCGGGTTGAGGTGATTCTATCGGCGTATGCCGATGACGTACTTCTTATGTTCACTGATCCTGGTGACCTGCGGAGGATGCGTGACTGCCAGGAGATATTCTCGGCTGCATCTTCTGCTAGGATTAACTGGAGTAAGTGCTCTGGACTTTTGGTGGGTCAGTGGCGGGTAGACTCCCTGCCGGAGGAGATGGCATTGTATGCGTGGAGTACCACGCACCTCCTCTATCTGGGGGTGTACCTGAGTCCCACTGAGGATGCTTGGCCGGCAAACTGGCAAGAGTTGGAGACGAAGGTGGTTGCTCGGCTGGGGCGCTGGTCAGGCCTGCTTGGAGTTCTCTCCTTTCGGGGGAGGGTGCTGGTCATAAACCAGCTGGTGGCCTCTATGTTATGGTACCGGCTGGCTACTCTTGTCCCGCCCTCTATATTTGTAACTGCTATACAGAAGAAGCTGGTGGATTTCTTTTGGGGAAATAGGAAGCATTGGATTTCCGCGGCGGTCCTGAGTCTTCCGTTAGAGGAGGGCGGCCAGTCCTTGGTGTGCGTGCGCACCCAGGTGGCGGCTCTCCGTCTCAGGACTCTGCGGAGATACATGTATGTAGAGAACCCTCCCAGATGGCACGCTCTGGCCACGTATTTTTTTCGTCAGGGTCGTTGCCTAAGGGGGGTCTCGCGGCTCCCGGTGGCGGGTGTCAGTCGACCCGCTCTAAGGGGCTTGCCTGTTTTCTATAGGGATGTGTTAAGAGTGGTGGTGTTCAGCCAGAGTGTTGTTCCACGAGGAGAGGGGGATGTTGTGGCTGCGGGTGTGGCTGGTCCTCATCCTGTCATGGTGGTTGTCGAGGAGAGGCGCGAGCCTAGAGTGGTTCAGATAGAGCTTACCCCTGCTCCGTCAGATCTGCTCATCGGGCCTAGGCTTCGGGATATTTCTCGGCCTCCGGCTCCGCATAATCTGAGCTGCCTTTCTGAGATGACCAGCATGCCATTTTGTGATGCAAGGAGACGCGCACTGTACAGGATGCTCCTGCACATTCTGAACCACCGTGCCTTCGTCTCCCGTCCTGACTCACCATGGAGGACGGTGTTACCATCCGAAGGCGGCGGGGGGCCCCAGTGGGGGTCCTTCTATAAGGGAGTTGTACCCCTTTATATTGGGGACCTGGGGTGGAGAGTGCTGCATGGAGCGGTGGTTTGTAATAAACTTTTGAGTCGGTTCACGGGCTCGTCTGCCGCATGTATTTTCTGCGGAGAGGAGGAGACCGTATTCCATGTGTATATGGAGTGTGTGAGGTTACTGCCCCTGTACCAATATCTGAAGGGGCTGTTCCTCAAGTTCTGGCTGCATTTTAGCCCCACAATCCTGGTGTTTGGACACAAGGCGGGGAGTGGGGAGAGCCGAGTGTGGGGGGGGGACTTACCTGTCGGTTTGCTCCTTGGCCTGGCCAAGATGGCCATTCGTGGGTCCAGGCAGCGGGCGGTCGACGGTCAGGCGAGAGTCGGCTGCCTGCCCCTCTTTCGGGCCTACGTCCGTGCACGTGTGTCCCTGGAGAGGGAACACGCGGTGTTCACGGGGACTCTGGAGGCCTTCCGTCAGCGCTGGTCGCCGCGTGGGGTTGAGGCGATTATAAATGAATGTACTGTTGTACTACAATGATCTGTTCATTATAGTGTGATTTAGATTGTGTTTTGATGTGTTGTATTTTATGATTTGTGTTGAATAAAGTTTTTGAAATGAAAAAAAAAAAAAAAAAAAAAAGAGAGAGAGAGAGAGAGAGAGAGAGAGAGAGAGAGAAAGAGAGCGCAAGAGAGAGGGATGAGAAACAGCAGTCAGTGTACGGGTATCCTGCTGAGAGAGAGAGAGTAAAGGGCCTGTCCCACCAGCATGCAACTCCATGCGATGAGCGTGACCTAACGTGGTCGCTTGAGCCGTCCGGCGTCGCGGGGCCGGTCCCACTTCGTTCGCCGGAGCCGTGTGGAATTGTGCGGAGTTCGTCCCGACATTGCGCGGAGGCTCCGAAAAACTGACCATGTTCAAAAATTCCGCGCGGCAACGGCTTGACGGCTCGCAGTCGCCTCGACGCATTAAGGGCCTGTCCCACCAGCATGCAACTATATGCGATGAACGCGATCAAACCGGCAGCGGGGGCCGCGCGGAGGTCGGGTGATCCCCTGTACAGGGCCGGTCCCACCAGCATGCGCCTGCATGCAACAAGCGCAACTAAACCGGCAGTAGGGGCCGCGCGGAGGTTGGGTGAGTGGCGCAACGCGGCGCAAAGCGAGGCGAACTTGAAGCAAGTCCAAGGTAAGTTCGCCAGGACTTAGAGGGGCACACAGAGAGGGGCACCGAGACACACACACATACAGGGCCACGGAGCCACACACATAGAGGGTCACGGAGGCACTTACAAATAGTTTCACGGAGGCACGATGTCCGGGCGGTGTGTAAATGTTGCGGCGACTGCGAGCCGACAAACCGTTGCCGCGCGGGATTTTTGGACATTGTCGGTTTTTCGGAGCCCCCGCGCGGCATCGGGACGAACTTGGGACGAACTCTGCACAATTCCGCACGGCTCCGGCGATCGAAGTGGGACCGGCCCCGCGACGCCGGACGGCTCAAGCGACCATGTTAGGTCGCGCTAATTGCATCGAGTTGCATGCTGGTGGGACAGGCCCTTTACACACTGCCTCGATGTCGTGCCTCCATGACCCTCTCTGTAGGTGCCTCTGTGACCCTCTCTGTGTGTGGCTCCGTGGCCTTCTGTGTGTGTGCCTCTGTGCCCCTCTCTGTGTGTCCCTCTCTGTCCTGGCGAACTTACCTTTCAGACTTTGCTCCAAG
>OY740824.1:4883995-5011495 GCA_963514005.1 Raja brachyura
CCCTCTCACACTCTCTCTCCCACCCCCTCTCTCCCTCTCTCTCACTCTCTCCCTCCCTCTACCTCTCTCACTCTCCCTCTCTCCCCCCTTCTCCCCCTCTCTCCCTCTCTCTCTCTCTCTCCCTCTCTTACTTTCCCTCTCTGTCTCTGTCTCTGTCTGTCTCTCTCACTCTCTATTTCACTCTCGCTCTCTCTGTCTCTCTCTCTCTGTCTCTCTGTCGGTCTGTGTGCGTGTGTGTCTCTCTCATTTTTTTCTCTCCTTGGCAGGAGGAGGGAGGAGAGGAGGGAGGAGCAAAGGGAGGGTAGGCGAGGGACGGGGAGGAGAGGTAGCTGTGAGGGAGCGAGTGGTTCAAGAGGCACCGGACGGTCAGGGTAGGGACAGACATAGATAGATAGAGAGAGAGAGAGAGAAAGAGAGAGAGAGAGAGAGTGTGGGAACGAGAGAGAGAGAGAGAGAGTTTGTTAGCAAGTGTGCATTTGTGGTATTTGAAAGATTAGGAGAGAGAGAGAGAGAGAGTGAGGGAAAGGAGTGACAGAGATTGGGGAAGATTGTGAAGGCAGTCGTGAGGGAGAGAGGGAGGGAGAGGGAGAGAAGGTGGGATAGTGAGGGAGGGAGTGACGGGGAGATTGAAGAGGAAGCGAAAGAGGGAAAGAGAGATTGAGAGTGAGGGAGAGAGTGAGGAGATTGAGTGTAGGGGAGGGAGCGTGTGAGTGGGGAAAGGAGGGAGATAGTGAGTGGGGCAGGGAAGGTGGAAGGAAAATAGTGAGTGAAGAACAAAGAGATGGAGGGAGAGGAGGGAAATTGAGGAGGGAGGGATATTGAGGGAGGGAGAGAGGGAGATTGATAAAAAGGGATTGAAGGAAAGCGTGAGAGAACGAGAGGGAGGGAGGGATTGAGGGAAGGAGGGATTGAGCGAGGAAGAGAGGGAAAGAGAGATCGAGGGAGGCAGTGTGAGTGAGAGATTAAAGGAGGGAGGGTGAGGAGGAATTGAGTGAGTGGGTGAGTGTGAGAGAGTGTGAGTGAGTGTGAGAGTGAGTGATTGAGTGAGTGAGTGCAAGTGATTGAGTGAGTGTGTGTGAGAGTGAGTGAGTGAGTGATTGAGTGTGTGTGAGAGTGATTGAGTGTGAGTGAGTGAGTGAGTGAGTGTGAGTGAGTGATTGAGTGTGAGTGATTGAGTGTGTGTGAGAGTGATTGAGTGAGTGTGAGTGAGTGAGTGTGAGTGAGTGAGTGAGTGTGAGTGTGAGTGAGTGAGAGTGAGCCGGGCCTACTCTGGGCACCGAGCCTCTCCGGTAACCGTGGGTGACGTCAGGGGCCTGATGTCAGCCCGTCGAGGCCTGAAGCCCGAGGGAGTGTGTCCGGCCCTGGAGGAGAATTTCCTGGCCTTCCCACTGGGCCGGCGTGATGCCTACACCCCCATGCCTGGCCCCGGATGGCAGCAGGAGGAGGAGGAGGCCGAGAGGCTGAAGGAGGCGCTGAGGAGGAGAGGGCAGGAGATGTTCCTGGTCGTGGAGTTGGCCAGGGCCCTGGCGGAGAAGGCCGGACAGCTGGGCCACCACATCGAGCCGCCCGAGTGGGAGACAGAGGTGAGGCCCACAGAGCCTAAGGCATTAGGCCCGGCTCAACCTTCCGCCCAAACCCATGGCCTTCAAATCCAGGCTTTCCCTGCCCTTACGAACAGCCAGGACCTAGGGGCTGAAATGGAAACCAAAGCTTGGGACTACAAGTCTTGGAGCCAAAGCCTGTGCCTACAGCTTGGGAGGTACCTAAAGCCTGGGCCTAGAAGCTGAGATGGAGCCCTATGCTGGGCCCTTCATGCCTGGAATTGGTTAAAACCTGGGCCTGCAAGCTAGATGGAGTCCTCAAAGTCTGGGCCTAGGGGCTAGACACATGCTTAAAATTTTAGGCCTCTCTCCCTCCCTCCTCTCCCTCTCCTCCAACCATATTCCCTCCGTCCCACTCCCCTCCCTCCATCCCTCACATCAAATCCAGGCTTTCGCTGCCTGCCGAACAGCCTTTGCCTACAGGCCTGAATGGAGCCTAAACCTAAGGCCTACAGGCCTGAGCTAGACAGAGGCATCTTAGTCCAGGCCTAGAGGCTAGAAATAGGCCTAAACACCTAGGCTTACTGGCTTGTATGTGGCTAGAAGCATGGGCCTCCCGGCTAGACTGGTGTAAAAGGCTGGGCCTAGAGGCCTTGAATGCAACACAAAGCCTGGGCCTATAAGACACTGTGATATGTTGTGGGTGGTGCAATGATAGATTTGCTGCCTCACAGTTCTATGGGTGCTGTCTGTACGGTGTTCTTCCCATGATCTATGTAGGTTTTTTCCGTGTGCTCCAGTTTACTGTGAAGGCTGTGAAGAAAGCGAATGGTATGTTGGCATTCATAGCAAAAGGATTTGAGTACAAGAGCAGGGAGGTTCTACTGCAGTTGTACAGGGTCTTGGTGAGGCCACACCTGGAGTATTGCGTACAGTTTTGGTCTAATCTGAGGAAAGACATTCTTGCCATAGAGGGAGTACAGAGAAGGTTCACCAGACTGATTCCTGGGATGGCAGGACTTCCATATGAAGAAAGACTGGAAGGACTCGGCTTGTACTCGCTGGAATTTAGGAGATTGAGGGGGGGATGCTTACAAACTTGTTAAGGGGTTGGACAGGCAAGATGCAGGAAGATTGTTCCCGATGTTGGGGAACTCCAGAACAAGGGGTCACAGTTTAAGGATAAGGGGGAAGTCTTTTAGGAACAAGATGAGAAGATATTTTTTCACACAGAGAGTGGTGAGTCTGTGGAATTCTCTGCCACAGAAGGTAGTTGAGGCCAGTTCATTGGCTATATTTAAGAGGGAGTTAGATGTGGCCCTTGTGGCTAAAGGGATCAGGGGGTATGGAGAGAAGGCAGGTACAGGATACTGAGTTGGATGATCAGCCATGATCATATTGAATGGCGGAGCAGGCTCGAAGGGCCGAATGGCCTCTACTCCTGCACCTATTGTCTATGATTCTATGGTCTACTGGCACGCACCCAAGATGTTCAGGTTTGTATGATAATTTACATGGCAAATGTAAATTGTCCCTAGCGTGTAGGATAGTGTTAGTGTGCGGGGATCGCTGGTCGTTGCGGACTCGGTGGGCCGAAGGGCCTGTTTCCACGCTGTATCTTTAAACTAAACTACAGGCTAGACACAGGCCTCAACGTGTGGGGCTACTCGCCGTGAACGTAGGCCATAGCTTGGGCTTAATGGCCTGGAAGTTGCATAAAAGCCTGAGTCTACTGGGTAGACACAGGCCTAAAAGCCTGGGCCTACATACCTGGAAGCGGCTAAAGGCCTAGACCTACAGGCCTCGAATGGAGCCCAAAGCCTGGTCCACAGTCTTGGCCATGGGTCAGAAGCCTAAGCCTACAGGCCAGACACAGGCCTAAAACCTTAAGCCTAAAGGCCTGGAAGGAGCTAAAGGCCTAGGCCTACAGACCAGGGCCTACACTTCAAACTTACTCCCCCCAGCATTCCTCCCCTCCCACCCCTCCTCCACCCATCCCCCCGACTGACGAGTCTCTAACCCTCTCACCAGGGACTGGCAAGAGAGGAGAGGCAGCCGAGTCGGAGGGGCGAGGGGCGGTCGAGGTCGAAGGAGACTCGAGTTCACACGCTGGAATCCGAGCTATGGGGAGACAGGCCTGCGGAGAGAGGGAGGCCTGGAGAGGTGAGATGGAGGGAGGGACAGGGGGAGGGAGGGAGTGATGGTGAAAAAGCGAGGGGGAAAAGGAGGGCTACAGGCTTGGGAGTGGGTGGAGTCATGGAGAATCACACAAAGACGCAGTGAAGGTCCTTCAGCGTCGTTCCATTTCTCTCTCTCACACACGCACATCATTGGGAGGTAGTTGAGGCAGGGACTATCCCAACGTTTCCGAAACATACGGACAGGTACAAACAATGGGACAGGTTTAAAGGGATATGGGCAGGTGGGACTAGTGTAGATGGGGCATGATGGTCCATGTGGCCAGTTGGGTCGAAGGACCCGTTTCCACTCTGTATAACTGTTCGACCAACACAAACACTCCCATCCACTCACACAGTCTCACTCCAGTCAATCCCTCTCCTCCTCTCTCCCATCAGGCAAGAGGTACAGAATTGTGACAATGTGCACCTCCGGAATCATAGAAACATAGAAATTAGTTGCAGGAGTAGGCCATTCGGCCCTTCGAGCCTGCACCGCCATTCAATATGATCATGGCTGATCATCCAACTCAGTGTCCCGTACCTGCCTTCTCTCCATACGCTCTGATCCCCTTAGCCACAAGGGCCACATCTAACTCCCTCTTAAATATAGCCAATGAACTGGCCTCAACTACCCTCTGTGGCAGAGAGTTCCAGAGACACACCACTCTCTGTGTGAAAAAAGTCATTCTCATCTCGGTCCTAAAGGATTTCCCCCTGATCCTTAAGATCCTTAATCAGGGACAGTTTCTTCCCATTTCTTATCATGGAACTGAGCCATCTTCTCACCCGCTAGAGAGCAGTCCTGACTCCCCCATCCACCTGTTTCGAGACCCTCGGATTATCTTGAATTGGACTTTACTGGACTTTATCTTGCACCAAACATGGAAGCATAGAAAATAGGTGCAGGAGGAGGCTATTCGGCCCTTCGGGCCAGCACCACCATTCATTGTGATAATGGCCGATCGTCCCCTATCAATAACCCGTGCCTGCCTTCTCCCCATATCCCTTGACTCCACTAGCCCCTAGAGCTCTATCCAACTCTCTCTTAAATCCATCCAGTGATTTGGCCTCCACTGCCCTCTGTGGCAGGGAATTCCATAAATTCACAACTCTCTGGGTGAAAAAGTTTTTTCTCAGCTCAGTCTTAAATGACCTCTCCTTTATTCTAAGACTGCGGCCCCTGGTTCTGGACTCGCCCCACATTGGGAACATTTTTCCTGCATCTAGCTTGTCCAGTCTTTTTATCATTTTATATGTTTTTATAAGATCCCCGCTCATCCTTCTAAACTCCAGTGAATACTGTACTGTGATCATATTGTCTGTCCACTGACAAGAAAAAAAAGGCCTTTCGATACCCGAAACATCACCTATTCCTTCTCTCCATAGATCCTCCCTCACCCGCTGCGTCTGAAGAAGGGTCTCGACCCGAAACATCGCCTATCTCCTTCACTCATTAGATGCTGCTGCACCCGCTGAGTTTCTCCAGCCTTTTGTGTACCCTCCAGTGAATACAAGCCTAGTCTCTTCAATCTTTCCTCATATCACAGTCCCGCCATCCCTGGGATCAATCTCGTGAACCTACGCTGCACTGCCTCAATCACAAGGATGTCCTTCCTCAAGTTAGGAGACCAAAACTGTACACAATACTCCAGATGTGGTCTCACCAGAGCCCTATACAACTGCAGAAGAACCTCTTTACTCCAGTACTGAAATCCTCTTGTTAGAAACAGAAACATAGAAAAATAGGTGCAGGAGTAGGCCATTCGGCCCTTCCAGCCTGCACCGCCATTCAATGTGATCATGGCTGATCATCCAACTCAGTATCCCGTACCTGCCTTCTCTTCATACCCCCTGATCCCTTTAGCCACAAGCGCCACATCTAACACCCTCTTAAATATAGCCAATGAACTGGCCTCAACTACCTTCTGTGGCAGAGAATTCCAGAGACTTACCACTCTCTGTGTAAAGAATGTTTTCCTCTTCTCGGTCCTAAAGGAATTCCCCCTTATCCTTAGACTGTGACCCCTTGTTCTGGACTCCCCCAACATCGGGAACAACCTTCCAGCATCTAGCCTGTCCAACCCCTTAAGAATTTTGTAAGTTTCTATAAGATCCCCCCTCAATCTTCTAAATTCCAGCGAGTACAAGCCGAGTCTATCCAATCTTTCCTCATATGAAAGTCCTGACATCCCAGGAATCAGTCTGGTTTGTTATGAAACATTATTCCCTTCAACCTGTTTCTGTACACTATGGCAGCTCGACTGTAATCATGTATTGTCTGTCCACTGACAAGAAATAAAAAGCCTTTCTATACCCCAAACATCACCTATTCCTTCTCTCTACAGATTCTCCCTCACCCGCTGAGTTTCTCCAGCATTTTACATTCACACACACACTGGGATCACTGGGCGTTTTGTGCTGGCATCTGTCCCATCCAGTCTGGCTACATTCCACAGCCTTCAGCAGGGGAGGAAACACACACCCAACCTCCAGGGCACAGAGAGAGAGACACACACACACTGATAGAGGTACAGGGAGAGAGACAGAGAGACAGATTGGGTGAGAGGTCATAAGTGATAGTAGCAGAATTAGGCCATCCGGCCCATCGAGTCTGCTCCGCCCTTCAATCATGGCTGCTCTGTCTCTCCCTCCCAACCCCATTCTCCTGCCTTCTTCCCATAACCCCACACACCCGTATTATCTATCTCTGCCTTAAATATATCCACTGAATTGGCCTCCACAACTGTTTAAGATGCTTGAAAAGCGAAGGTAGACAAAAATGCTGGAGAAACTCAGCGGGTGAGGCAGCATCTATGGAGCGAAGGAAATAGGCAACGTTTCGGCTCGAAACCCTTCTTCAGACTGATGTGAGGATGGGGGGGGGGGGGGGGTGGGGGGGGTGGTGGGAACTGTATGTGGCAAACAATTCCACAGATTGAACCACTCTCTGGTTAAATAAATGCCTCTCTAATTCCTACCCAAATGAAGGCCCATTAATTCTGAGGCCTGGTCTCTCCCACTAGTGGAAGCATCCTGTCTGCATCCACACTATCCAGAGACAGACAGACAGACAGACAGGGAGAGAGACTGAGAGAGGGGGGGGGGGGGGGGGGGGGAGAGAGAGACAGCGAGCGAGAGAGACGCAGAGAGAGAGAGAGAGAGAGAGAGAGAGAGAGAGACCCATACCACCCCCACCATGACCACAGTCATACTATCCCACCCCTCCACCTGTCCCCCCCCTCTCTCTCTCTCTCTCTCTCTCTCTCTCTCTCTCCTTCCCTCTTGCTCTCTCCCGCGACCTCTCTCACTCTCCCCCTCCCCCTCGGAATTAAAGGGATGGCACCGATTTAGATGGGCTGAATGACCTTCAGCAACACGGGGAGCAGAAAGGGAGGCAGGGTGAATCCTCAGCCCCTAACTAATGGCTCTCTCTCCCTCCCTCTACCCCCACTTCTGCCTCCCCCCTCCCCCTCTCTCCCTCTCTCTTCCCATTTCACTCTCCCTCTTTCTCCCACTCTCTCTCTACCCCCGTCTCTCTCCCCATCTCCTCTCCCTATCCTCTGTCCCACCCTCTCTACCCCCCCCCCTTTCTCTTCCTACTTCTCCCCCCCCCCCCCCCCAATTTGTTAGGAAAGGCCGGACCAGGCACAAATTTCCGGATTTCAGGAGAGCCGATATTTCCAGAAATTTCCAGAACATTCCCGGAGGGAGCTGGAGACTCCAGAGAGACCGGGAAGCGGACAACAGGTGAGAGGGAGAGGTGTCGGTTTAATTCCATCGGGAACATGTTTCCTGCCTTTAGCGGGTCCAAACCCTTAATAACCTTATATGTTTCAATAAGATATCCTCTCATCCTTCTAAATTCCAGAATGTACAAACCCAGCCGCTCCATTCTCTCAGCATATGACAGTCCCGCCATCCCGGGATTAGCCTTGTAAACCTATGCTGCACTCCCTCAATAGCAAGAATGTCCTTCCTCAGGGGACCAAAGGGGACTAAAACTGCACACAATACCCCAGGTGTGGTCTCACTCGGGGCCCTGTACAACTGCAGAAGGAACCCTTTGCTCTTATACTCCACTCCTCTTGTTATAAAGGCCAACATGCCATTCGCTTTCTTCACTGCTTGCTGTACCTGCATGCTTACTTTCATAGACTGATGTACAAGGCCCCCAGATCCCGTTGTACTTCCCCTTTTCCCAACTTGACGCCATTTAGATCGTAATCTCCCTTCTGTTTTTGATACCAAAGTGGATAACCTCACGTTTATCCACACTAAACTGCATCTGCCATGCATCTGCCCACTCCCCCAACCTGTCCAAGTCACCCTGCATTCTCATAGCATCGTCCTCACAGTTCACACTGCCACCCAGTTTTGTGTCATCTGCAAATTTGCTAATGTTACTTTGAATCCCTCCATCCAAATTATTGATGTATATTGTAAATAGCTGTGGTCCCAGCACCGTGCCTTGTGGTACCCCACTAGTCACTGCCTGCCATACTGAAAGGGACCCGTTAATCCCTACTAGAAACATAGAAACATAGAAAAATAGAAAATAGGGCCACAGTCTCAGAATTATAGGGAGGCCATTTACGACTTAGATGAGAAAAAACGTTTTCACCCAGAGAGTTGTGAATTCGTGGAATTCCCTGCCACAGAGGGCAGTGGAGGCCAATTCACTGGATGGCTTTAAGAGAGAGTTAGGTAGAGCTCTTTACTCCTATACTGAAATCCTCTTGTTATGGAGGCCAACATTCCATTAGCTTTCTTCACTGCCTGCTGTACCTGCACGCCAAATTTCAGTGACCGGTGTACAAGGACACCCAGGTCCCTCTGTACCTCCCCCTTACCTAACCTAACCTAACCCCATTGAGAAAATAATCTGCCCCCTTGTTTTTGCCGCCAAAGTGGATAACCTCACATTTATCTGTATTATACTGCATCTGCCACGCATCTGCCCACTCACTCAACCTGTCCAGGTCCCCCTACAACCTCCTAACATCCTCTTCACAGTTCACACTGTCACCCAGCTTTGTGTCATCCGCAAATTTGCTAGTGTTGCTCCTAATTCCCATTAATATATATGGTAAACAGTTGCGGCCCCAACACCGAGCCTTGCGGCACTCCACTCGCCACTGCCTGCCATTCTGAAAAGGACCCGTTCACTCCTACTCTTTGCTTCCGGTCTGCCAACCAATGTTCTATCTATGTCAACACCCTACCCCCAATACCATGTGCTCTAATTTTAGTCACCAGTCTCCCGTGCGGGACCTTATCAAAGGCTTTCTGAAAGTCTAGATACACGACATCCACTGGCTCCCCTTCATCCATTTTACTTGTATCACCCTCAAAAAATTCCAGAAGAATAGTCAAGCATGATTTTTATTTCATACTCCATGCTGACTAATCCTTTTGCTCCTATCCGAATGCCTCATTATTACCTCTTTAATAATTGACTCCATCATCTTTCCCACCACCAAAGTCAGGCTAACTGGTCTGTAATTCCCTGTTTTCTCTCTCGCTCCTTTCATGAAAAGTGGGATAACATTAGCTCTTCTCCAATCCACAGGGACTGGTCCTGAATCTATTGAACATTGGAAAATTATCACCAATGCATTCACCATTTCTAGAGCCACTTCCTTAAGTACACTGGGATGCAGACCATCAGGCCCTGGGGATTTATCAGCCTTCAGTCCCATCAGTCTATCCAACACCATTTGCTGCCTAATGTGGATTTCCTTCAGTTCCTCTGTCACCACAGATCCTCTGGCCACTACTATATCAGGAATATATATCCCTAACCAGTCTGAAGAAGGGTCTCGACCCGAAACGTCGCCTATCTCCTTCACTCCTTAGATGCTGCTGCACCCGCTGAGTTTCTCCAGCCTTTTGTGTACCCTCGATTCTCCAGCATCTGCAGTTCCTTCTTTAACACTATATCAGGAAGACTGTTTGTGTCCTCCTTAGTGAAGACGGATCCAAAGTACCTGTTCAACTCATCTGCCATTTCCTTGTTCCCCATAATAAATTCACTTTTTTCGATCTTCAAGGGTTCAACTTTGGTCTTAACTATTTTTTTCTTCTTCACATACCTAAAGAAGCTTTTACTATCCTCCTTTATATTCTTGGCTAGCTTACCTTCGTACCTCAAGGTTCAAGGTTAGTTTATTTGTCACATACACCAATTGGTATAGTGAAATGCTTCTTGCCAATGCAGCACACAAAAAAATAATACAGACATAACAATAATAAAGAGATTTAAACATAAAAAAAATCCCCCCAAAATGGTTCCCATTATGAGGGAAGGCACAATGTTCAGTCCCCATCCCATGACCACCCATATTCGGGCCTATTGAGGCCTCCGCAGTCGCCTTTACGGAGGCCCGATGTTCCAGGCCGTTCTCGCCGGGTGACGGTGCTCCGGCGTCGGGAGAATCCTCTCAGCGGCTTGGGACACCTGGAACGTCCGCTTCCTTACCGGAGTCCGCGGCTTCCGAAGCCGACAAGGCCACGCCGAATGGCGCTCCCCCACTGGCTCCCGATGTTAAAGTCCAGCACCGCCGCCCGCAGCCGGCCGCTCCACAGACCCGCAGCTCCGCGATGTTTTCCTCAGCGGTCTCAGCTCACCGGAGTTCCAGCGCGGCGACCCAGGCAAAGCATCGCCCGCTCCGCGATGGCGCTCCAGCGCTCCGTCTCTGCCGAAGCCGAGGTTCTGGGCGGTCTCCTCAGGAAACGCCGTTCCAGGCCCGCTGGTAGGCCGCGAGGACGGGTCGAAAGTGCAGCCCGGAGAAAAGCTGCCTCTCCGACCAGGTAGGGACTTGAAAAGTAGTTTCCCCCTCCCCTCCCCCACATAAAAAAGAACAAACTCCAAAAACAAAACACTAAAACTCACTAAAAATAAAGAAAAGAGTGAAAAACAAACAGCTGCAGGCTGGGCAGCCATGCCATGCAGGACGGCGCCCCCTATCTTCTTCCTCCGTATTGTCTTTTTAATTATCTTCTGTTGCTCTTTAAACATTACCCAATCCTCTTGCTTCCCTCTCATCTTTGCTACGTTGTACTTCGCCTTTATTTTTATACTGTCCCTGACGTCCCTTGTCAACCACGGTCATCCCTTACTCCCCTTGAGGATAGAGGAGGAGAGAGTGGAGGAGAGATGGGGAGGGAGAGAAAGGGGGGAAACAGCTTGCTGACCTCTCTCCCCTCTCCCTCCCTCCGTCCCTCCCTCCCTCCCTCCCCCTCCCTTCCTCCCTCACCAGGGTCGAGTGCAGGAGGGAGACGGCGCAGAGTTTGAGGAACTGCAGGAGCTGATCCAGGGCAGTGATCCGCTCCGAGCCTTACAGCAGGCCATCCACTCCCGGGACGAAGCGATCCGCAAGTGAGGCCAACTCCGGGTTTTCACTTCTCCCTCTCCCCATCATTCTCCCCCCCTCTCTTCCACTCTCTATCCCCCTCTCCCTCCCTCCACTCTGTCCTGCCCAATTCTCCCTCCACTCACACTCCTCTCTCTCCCTCTCCCCCCCTCTCTTTCACTCTCTCCATTTCTCAGCCTCTCACTTCCCCCTCTCTCCTCCCCCTCTCTCTCCTCTCTCTCTCTCTCCTCACTTTCTCTCTCTCCCATCTCTTTCCACTCTACGCTCTCTCCTCCCCCTCTCCACCCTCCACCTCTTTATCTCCCCCTTTCTCTCTCTCATTCTCCACCTCTCTCCCCCTCCTCTTTCACTCTCTCTCCCCCTCCCTCTCCCTCCTGCCCCCTGTCTCACTCCACCCTCTCTCCCTCCACTCCCTCCTCCCTCTCTCTCCCCACTCTCTCCAACCGCTCTCTCCCCTGTCTTTTACTCTCTTCCTCTCCCCCCCCTCACTCTCTCCTGCCTCGCTTCCCCCACTCCCTCCTCCCTCCTCCCTCCTGCCCTCCCTCCCTCTCTTTCTCTCCTCTCTGACCCTCTCTCTCTGTTAGGAAGCGAGAGTTGGAGCAAGAGCTGGAACAAGTTCGGGATGAAAAAGATTCTTTAAGTCGCCAACTTATCACCACCGTTCGACACAAGGTTCGACTTAGCCAAGAACTAGAGGACTGGCAGGTGAGTCCCTTCTTCATCCCTCCCGCTCCCCCTTCCTCTCTCCCTCCCTCCCCCCCTCCCTCTCTATCTCCCCCTCTCCATATCTCCCTCGCTCTTTCCCTCCCGAGTCCGCGCCGACCAGCGATCACTTGTTCACACCGGCTTAGTTTAGAGGTACAGCGCGGAAACATAGAAACATAGAAATTAGGTGCAGGAGTAGGCCATTTGGCCCTTACGAGCCTGCACTGCCATTCAATATGATCATGGCTGATCATCCAACTCAGTATCCTGTACCTGCCTTCTCTCCATACCCCCTGATCCCTTTAGCCACAAGGGCCACATCAAACTCCCTCTTAAATATAGCCGATGAACTGGCCTCAACTACCCTCTGTGGCAGAGAGTTCCGGAGACCCACCACTCTCTGTGTGAAAAAAGTCCTTCTCATCTCGGTCCTAAAGGATTTCCCCCTTATCCTTAAGCTGTGACCCCTTGTCCTGGACCTCCCCAACATCGGGAACAATCTTCCTGCATCTAGCCTGTCCAACTCCTTAAGAAGTTTGTACGTTTCTATAAGATCCCCTCTCAATCTCCTAAATTCTAGAGAGTATAAACCAAGTCTATGCAGTCTTTGTTCATAAGACAGTCCTGACATCCCAGGAATCAGTCTGGAGAACCTTCTCTGCACCCCCTCTATGGCAATAATGTCCTTCCTCAGATTTGGAGACCAGAACTGTACGCAATACTCCAGGTGTGGTCTCGCCAAGATCCTATACAACTGAAGTAGAACCTCCCTGCTCCTATACTCAAATCCTTTTGCTATGAAAGCTAAAATGCCATTTGCTTTCTTCACTGCCTGCTGTACCTGCATGCCTACTTTCAATGACTGGTGTACCATGACACCCAGGTCGCGCTGCATCTCCCCTTTTCCTAATCGGCCACCATTTAGATAATAGTCTGCTTTCCTGTTTTTGCCACCAAAGTGGATAACCTCACATTTATCCACATTATACTGCATCTGCCAAACATTTGCCCACTCACCCAGCCTATCCAAGTCACCTTGCAGTCTCCTAGCATCCTCCTCACACCTAATACTACCCCCCAGCTTCATGTCATCCACAAATTAGGAGATATTGCCTTCAATTCCCTCATCCAGATCATTAATGTATATTATAAATAGCTGGGGGCCCAGCACTGAGCCTTGCGGTACCCCACTAGTCACTGCCTGCCATTGTGAAAACGACCCGTTTACTCCTACTCTTTGCTTCCTGTTTGCCAGCCAGTTCTCTATCCACATAAAATACTGAACCCCCCAATGCCATATGCTTTAAGTTTGTATACTAATCTCTTATGTGGGACCTTGTCGAAAGCCTTCTGGAAGTCCAGATACACCACATCCACTGGTTCTCCCCTATCCACGCTACTAGTTACATCCTCGAAAAATTCCCCAAGATTCGTCAGACATGATTTACCTTTCGTAAATCCATGCTGACTTTGTCCAATGATTTCACCACTTTCCAAATGTGCTGCTATCCCATCTTTAATAACTGACTCTAGCAGTTTCCCCACTACCGATGTTCGACTAACTGGTCTGTAATTCCCCGTTTTCTCTCTCCTGCCCTTCTTAAAAAGAGGGGTTACGTGTGCTACCCGCCAATCCTCAGGAACTACTCCAGAATCTAAAGATTTTTGAAAGATTATCACTATTGCATCCACTATTTCCGGAGCTACTCTGGGATGCAGCCTATCTGGCCCTGGGGATTTATCGGCCTTTAATCCATTCAATTTACCCAACACCACTTCCGGACTAACCTGGATTTCACTCAATTCCTCCTTTGACCCGTGGTCCCCTGCTATTTCCGGCAGATTATTTATGTCTTCCTTAGTGAAGACGGAACCAAAGTAGTTATTCAATTGGTCTGAAACAGGCCCTTTGGCCCACCGAGTCCGGGCCGACCAGCGACCCCCGCACCCTAACACTGTCCCACACACTGGGGACATTTTGCAATGTTACCCAAGCCAATGAATGTACAAACCTGGGTGTCTTTGAACTGTGGGAGGAAACCGGAGCTCCCGGAGAAATCCCACGGAGGTTACTGGGTGGCAGTGTAAACATTGTACAGACAGCACACATAGTCAGGATCAAACCCGCTTCTCTGGCCCTTTTGTAGTGGGGCGGGGGGGGGGGGGGGGTGCACTTTGGATTTTGGGCGGTAAAGTAGATATGTTACAATACCTACCTTGAGCAGCGCTGCAGTTCTGCCGCTCCCCGTGTGCGCGACTTTGGCGCCTTTCAGAGGTGGGCGGGTTTAAAATGCCGATTTTGTCTAGGCAGTCCAAGTCGATCCATGTCGGGCGATTTCATCGCTAAAGAGAAATCGCTCCGACATTTCATTCATAAAGGTATTTTTAAACTACGCTAGATTATTTATTAACTAGAGTAGTTTTAAAATCATCTTCTAAAGCTCTGAACACCGACAGCAGAACGGACCTAAGGTAGGCGATAAAAGAAGCTACACAGTTTATTTTTACATAAAAACTTGGTTTTTCGGGAGGCTTTAATCAAATTTTCATGTTGCGAAAAAAAAATGTTTGAACCGGCTGTATTATTAATACTGACTTCACCGCAAACCGCAATGTTCTAATCCACCGCATTGCACTAAAACCCACTCGCTAGTTGATTTAAATGGCCATTAATTTACAGGCATTAAACACTAAATTCCTTCCATTTGGCCTATAAATTCATGAAAATTAGATTTAAAAATTATGTTATATTGTGGATTATTGTGTGAATGTTATTTGGGCATTTAGGCAATTTTAAAAAAGTTTATATTTTCTTAAGAAATGGATAGATGTTTAGATCTACTCATTGAATTTTGTAATTAGCTACAATTAGATAACTAGCTAATTATATGCTTTAATTTCAGGTCACCCAAGTAAGATTGTTTCATATTTGTTTCAGAATGCTTCAATCTATAATAACTGAAAATTTCATTGAGTTCTCTTAATTTTTAAGAAATTTATGGGCTTTTGACTGTTCTAGATCACAGCTTTTGAGTTAAGTCAATTGAAAGGCAATGGGGAACAAGATGCTAATTTTCGAGTATGAAAATGGTCATAACTTTCTTAATACTGAAGATATGAAAGTGAATTAGATGTCAAATTAAACTTCTTTTGATGCTTTATCTGATGGGATAAATTGCAGACTTGATTTTTAAAATCTCAAAATTTTGTAATATTGCTAGGTAAAGGACACTTCTAATCAATTTTTCTCCAACCCCCTTTCTCCCACTCTATCTCCTGCTCTCCCTCCCCCTCTCCCCCTCCCTCTCCCCACCCCTCATTCTCCCCCTCTCCCTCCACCCCCTCTCGCTCCCCCCTCTCTCACCCCCTTCCTTTCTCCCCCTCTCTCTCGTTCCCATCTCTCTCCTCCCTCCTCCTCTCTTCCCCCTCACTCCCCCTCTCCCCTTCTCACTCCCACTTCTCTATCTCCCCCTTCTTTCGCCCCCTCTGTGTCCCATCACTGACCCCCCCTCTCTCTCTCTCACTCTCCGCTCATTTTTCTCCCACCCTCGCTCTCTATGCCCTCCATCTCCCTCTCCCTCACTCCCCCTTCTCTCTCCTCCTCTCTCTGCCCCCTCTCTCTCCCCCCCCTCCTCCCCCCTCTTCGCTCCACATTCTGTCCCTCCCCTCTCTCTTCCACAGGAGGATGTACAGACTATTCTACGACAGCAGCTACAGACTCAGCATGGACTGGAGGGGCGGGGGGAGAGTTCGAGGGGAGAGGGTAGAATCGACACACCTTCCCCTTCCCACTCTCCACGGGACCACCGCGGTCTCTTCTCCCTCTTCCGGAAACTCTAATGGGAAGAGGCGAGTACCCCCCCTCCTCTTCCCTTCTCACCCCACCCCCGTCCCCTTCACCCCCTCCCCCCATTCACCCTCTATCGCCCTCCCCTCTTCTCCCCTCCCATTCCCCCTCACCTTCCTCGTTCCACCGTCTCTCCCGAGACTGTCCCTTAAGGAAGATGTTCTGTCGAGAAGGGCTGTCCTAAGAAACACGGTCCCTTTAAGAGAGACTGTCCCTTTCAGTAGGGAAATACTCTTGAGGACTGTACCTTTAAGAAGGACTGTCCCTTTAATATGGACTTTACCTTTAAGAGAGAGCTGCCCCATTACGAAGGACTGTGCCTTTCAGAAAGGGCTGTCCGTTTATGAAAGACTCACTTTAAGGGGGAAAATGTCGTCAAGAGGCACTGTCCCTTTAAGAAGGAATGTACCTTTAAGGTATGTACCTTTAAGGACTGCATCTTTAAAATACACTGTCGCTTTAAGAAAAAAAGTTACACTCAAGGACTGCTCCTTCGTTCTGATGTTCTTAACTTTGCTGGTGCAAAATGCAGTAAATTCTTCGCACTTAGCAGGGGACCCGGTTAAGCTGGTGCTGGGGGCAGGGCATATGATGGAGGACCTTGGAGTTATGAGCGTTTTTGGAAATAAGAGTGGAAAAGTATTGTGTTCTCGCAGATTTTACCGCTTCCTGGTATTTGTGAAGGTTGTTTTTCAGGAGTTGGAAGGAAATTTGGAGCTTATCAGATTTGTATTTGCGTTCTGATTTTCTGCATTCTCTTCTTAGGGCCTCTGGTGGTGTCATTGAGCCAGGGCCAGCCTTTAGGCCTAGGCTTTTTCATTTTAAGAGGAGCAACAGAATCCAGGATGGAAGAGCAAGTAGTATTGAATAGAGAAATGAGGCCGTCGGTGCTGAGATGGAGGGGGCGGCTATGAGAGCCTCCGAGAACTTACTGGCAGTCGAAGACTTTATGTAGCGGGAGTAGCGAGCAGGGAGATGGGATTTTGAGGGAGAGGAAAGCAGAGATGCATCGAATATAATTGCACTATGATCAGTCAGACAGCGACTTCATATAGGGCAGCCCCCTTCAAGGACAGTAGGTTTTTTAAGCTGTGCCCCTTTAAGGAGGACCCCCTTAAAGAAAGGTTGCCCCTTTTAAGAACGACTGGACAGATTTAAGAAGGGCTGGGTTGAAGGGGAAGAGGTGGGGTCCACCAACAATGTGGACAGGAAGTGAGGAGTCTGATGACAAATTTTCTACAACTGAAGAAGTGCCTTGACCCGAAACGTCACCCATTCCTTCTCTCCTGCCTTCTCTCCTGCCTGTCCCGCTGAGTTACTCCAGAGCTTTGTGTCTATATTAAATAATTTCACAAACTGATTAAAGAACTTGATATCAAATCTTATTATGTTTGTTTGCATAGAGGGACAAATAGTTTAGTATAGTTTTATTTTTAATTGTGTTTATAAGAAGTACAATAAAATTACATCAACACATGTCCCACATATATTATTACATTTATTGTACCCCTTCATTTTTTAAAGCTATTAAAAAAAGGCTAGAAATGGAGAAAATAGAGAGTGTTGTGAAAGTGAAGAAAAAAAGAAGAAAGACCCCTTAGTCGAGGAATTAGAATGAAGAAATAGAGATAGACCCTAGAAAAGAAGATAGAAAACGAAGAAAATAGAAAAAGACAGTTGCTCTATTACGCAAAAGGAATGTACCAACTTGATAATTTTACATCCCCCTTTACCAAGACCTGCCGCCGGTGCCTTTTTTGCACGCTATCCTTGTAGTAAATCTATAAATGCAGACCACGCCCTATAAAAGCGATCAGATTTTCCTACCGGGCGGAGTCTCATATCTTCCAGGTGTAGTGTTTCAAACATAGTTGAAATCCACATAAATGTGAGGTTATCCACTTTGGCGGCAAAAACAGGAAAGCAGACTTATCTAAATGGTGGCCGATTAGGAAACGGGGAGATGCAGCGAGACCTGGGTGTCATGGTACACCAGTCATTGAAAGTAGGCATGCAGGTGCAGCAGGCAGTGAAGAAAGCGAATGGTATGTTGGCCTTCATAGCAAAAGGATTTAAGTATAGGAGCAGGGAGGTTCTACTTCAGTTGTACAGGGTCTTGGTGAGACCACACCTGGAGTATTGCGTACAGTTTTGGTCTCCAAATCTGAGGAAGGACATTATTGCCATAGAGGGAGTGCAGAGAAGGTTCACCAGACTGATTCCTGGGATGTCAGGACTGTCTTATGAAGAAAGACTGAATGGACTCTGTTTATACTCTCTAGAATTTAGGAGCTTGAGAGGGGATCTTATAGAAACTTACAAAATTCTTAGGGGGTTGGACAGGCTAGATGCAGGAAGATTGTTCCCGATGTTGGGGAGGTCCAGGACAAGGGGTCACAGCTTAAGGATAAGGGGGAAATCCTTTAAGACCGAGATGAGAAAGACTTTTTTCACACAGAGAGTGGTGGGTCTCTGGAACTCTCTGCCATAGAGGGTAGTTGAGGCCAGTTCATTGGCTATATTTAAGAGGGAGTTAGGTGTGGCCTTTGTGGCTAAGGGGATCAGAGGGTATGGAGAGAAGGCAGGTATGGGATACTGAGTTGGATGATCAGCCATGATCATATTGAATGGTGGTGCAGGCTCGAAGGGCTGAATGGCCTACTCCTGCACCTAATTTCTATGTTTCTATATTTATTGTTGGTGTAGGAGCGTTTTCCCAAAATTTTTAAATAAGCTTTTTTCCAGGTATTAACCCATAATCAAATAGGTTCTTTTCAGACACATTTAGTTCAGGGCTACCTTCCGTTGCTCCAAAGATAATCCATTCTGCTTTTGGAATAAGTTTCATTTTAAATAATTTTGTAAAGATTTCAGTCCAGAATTTTTGAATTTTTATACAAAAGACAAATGCATGAGCTATGGTAGTTTCTTGAGATTGACATATTTGAATTTAGTTTATAGATACTGCGCGGATACAGGCCCTTTGGTCCACCGAGTCCGCGGCGACCAGCGATCCTCGCATGCTAACACTATCCTACACCCGCTAGGGACCATTTACAACTTTACCGAAGCCAATTAACCTACAAATCTGTACGTCTTTGGAGTGTGAGTGGAAACCGGAGCACCCGGAGAAAACCCACGCAGTTCATGTTCAGATCGTACAAACACTGTACACACACACACCCATAGTCAGGATCGACCCGGGTCTCTGATGCTGTTAGGCAGCAACTCAACTGCTGCGCCACCGTGCCACCCACCTGAGGAAGGATTAGATTAGATTTTATTATTTGTCATTTGAACCTCAGAGAGGCTCAAACCAAACTCCGTTTCTACAGCCATACAAAGAAAACAATTGCTACAAAACACACAACAATTCAATTCACACAAACATCCATCACAGTAGCAATGTTACAAAATTTTGAGATTTTAAAAATCAAGTCTACAATTTATCCCCTCAGATGAAGCATAAAAAGAAGTTTAATTTGACACCTAATTCACTTTCATATCTTCAGTATTAAGAAAGTTATGACCATTTGCATACTCGGAAATTAGCATCTTGTTCCCCATTGCCTTTCAATTGACTTAACTCAAAAGCTGTCATCTGGAACAGTTAAAAACCCATAACTTTCTTAAAAATTAAGACAACTCAATGCAATTTTCAGTTATTGTAGATTGAAGCATTCTGAAACAAATATGAAACAATCTTACTTGGATGACCTGAAATTAAAGCATATAATTAGTTAGTTATCTAATTGTAGCTAATTACAAAATTCAATTACTAGATCTAAACATCTATCCATTTCTTAAAAAAAGATAAACTTTTTTTTAATTGCCTAAGTGTCCAAATAACATTCACACAATAATCCACAATATAACATAATTTTAAAATCTCATTTTCATGAATTTATAGGCCAAATGGAAGGAATTTAGTGTTTCATGCCTGCAAATTAATGGCCATTTAAATCAACTAGCGAGTGGGTTTTTGTGGAATGCGGTGGATTAGAACGTTGCGGTTTGCGGTGAAGTCGGTATGAAAAATACAGCCGGTTCATACATTAAAGCCTTCCTAAAAACCAAGTTGTTATGTAAAAATAAACTGTGTAGCTTCTTTTATCACCTACCTTGGGTCCGTTCCGCTGTCACCATTCAGAGCTTTAGAAGATGATTTTTAAACTACTCTAGTTAATAAATAATCTAGCGTAGTTTAAAAATACCTTTATGAATGAAATGTCGGAGCGATTTCTCTTTAGCGACAAAATCGCCCGACATGGATTGATTTGGACTGCCTAGAAAAAAATCGGCATTTTAAGCCCGCCCCCCTCTGAAAGGCGCCAAAGTCGCGCACACGGGGAGCGGCAGAAATGAGAGATGAGCGATTTCTTGAGCCAGAGGGTGGTGAATGTGTGGGATTCATTGCCACTGATGGCTGTGGAGCCCAAGTCTGGATATTTTTAAGGCGGAGCTTGGTAGATTCTTGATTAGTGCGTGTGTCAAGGTTGTGGAGAGAAGGCGGGAGAATGGGGTTGAGAGAACCGCAGAACTAGAGGGCTCTATTTGAAAATAAAGACATCAAACAAGTGTAGCTCACCTGCTTATTCTTCTTCAATTGCGTTTCAGGCAGAGATTCATGTTTTTGTTTTGTTTCACTTACTAACTGTATGTTTTTACAAACTATTCTTCAAAGGCTGATGGCGAATTTAATTATGTTGAAGGCACAATTGCTTGGTTATAAGAAATGAGGCAAAGAGCCAAGTGACCCGTTAGGAGAGAGGTTATAATCAGATCAACCGTGTTCTTATTGAATGGTGGGATATCCTTGTTAGGCCGAGGGGCCAACTTCTCTGCTGATTAATATGATTGAATAAAAGCCTCAGATAAGTAAATTAAATTAATAGAGTAACTCGGCAAGGCAGATTAGAAGTCTGAAGAAGGGTCTCGAACCAAAACATCACCCATTCCTTCTCTCCAGAATTACTGCCTGTCCCTCTGTGTTACTGGCCTTTCTGTCCTTGGCCTCCTCCACTGTTAGAGTGAGGACCAGCGCAAATTGGAGGAACAGCACCTCATATTTGCCTTGGACAGCCTACACCCCAGCAGTATGAATATTGCCGCACTGGGTGAGGCGGTTTGGTGTTGGGGATTGAACCTGCCGCACTGGGTGGGGTGAGGTGGGGATTGAACCTGCCGCTCTGCGTGAGGCGGGGAGGGGTCGGGGCGCGGGCACCGGCTGAGCTGGAAGGGCCGATTTGCCCCGCCCCCACCCGCTGTCAATCACCGGGCAGCTTCGTCATCGCTCTCCTCCTACTCCTGTCACGTCACCGCTCGGAGGCGCGGCCCGGCTCGCGCGGTGACGGTTTAACGGGCGCGCGCGCGCCGCCACCGGTCACCTGACCCTCCAACAGCCAGCGCAGGTCGCGCCCGCCCCTCCGTTCCCATTGGCTGCCGGCGGTGCCCGTCACTGGTCTCAGCCAATGGTGGTGGCGAACCCGTCGAATGGGCGTGTCCCCAACAGGTCCCGCCCCCGGAACAAGCGGGTCTAATCCCATTCAAGGGTAAACAAAGTGCCGGAGAAACTCAGTGGGTGCAGCAGCAGCAGCAGAAGCATCGATGGAGCGTAGGAGATAGGCGACGTTTCGGGTCGAGACCCTTCTTCAGACTGATGTGAGGGGGGAAGAAAGGAAAAAGGAGGTGGAGCCCGGGGGCTGAGGGAGAGGTGGGAAGGGGAGGAGACAGCAAGGGCTAACAGAATTGAGACAATTCAATGTAATGTTCCTGTCAATCTCCGCCTTAAAAATACCTAATGACAGGCGTCTGCGGCAATGAATCCCACAGATTCACCACTCTCCAGCTCAAGAAATGCATCATACTCTGTCTAATCCCATCCAATCATGTTTACACACAAAAAGCCGGAGTAACTCAGCGGGACAGGCAGCATCTCTGGAGAGAAGGAATGGGGAACCCTTCTTCAGTCTGGTTACGGATAAGGGAAACGAGAGATATGACGATGATTTTATTTTCTTAGACTCAATCATGGCTGATCTATCTCTCCCTCTCAACCCCATTCTCCTGCCTCCCCATAACCTTGATTCCCGTAGGAATGAAGAATCTGTCAATCTCCGCCTTAAAGATACCTAATGGCAGCCGTCTGCGGCAATGAATCCCACAGATTCACCACCCTCCAGCTCGAGAAATTCCGCATCTCCATTCTAAAGTTACATTGTTTAATTCTGAGGCTTCTTTCGTGTGGCGTGCACAGCCTAAAGTTGTTGGACAACTTGTTCTATTTGATCTTCCGTTTGTGCACGTTGAGTTGATTGTATTAGTCGAAACAGGGCGGACCACGTGAAGGTTGCAATCCTCCACCCCAATTCTGAGGCTGTGCACCACCTATCCACAGCACCACCTATCATAGTATAATCTGCATACTTACTTATCCAATTTTCCACCCCATCATCCAGATCATTGATGTACATGACAAACAACAGTGGACCCAACACAGATCCCTGAGACACCCCACTGGTCACCGGCTTCCAACCTGACAAACAGCCATCCACCATTACTCTCTGGCATCTCCCATTCAGCCACTGTTGAATCCATCTTGCTACTCCGCCATTAACACCCAAAGATTGAACCTTCTTAACCAACCTTCCATGGGGAACCTTGTCAAAGGCCTTACTGAAATCCATATAGACAACATCCACTGCTTTACCCTCATCAATTTCCCTAGAAACCTCTTCAAAAAATTCAAGAAGAAGTACTAGCCCACAATCTGTCACTCTATCAATACAATACTGCTCCTCATTGTTTCTCTCTGCCTGTTCTGCCGACACTAAGGCATTCTGTAAGCACTGCCCACCCAGTGTCACTACCAGAGCTACCATGCAGTTTGTCACTACATCAAGATTACCGCATAGTTTGTCACTCATTCAGTATTATCCCACAGTGTGTCATTCCATCAGTCCCACCCCACAATTTGGCACTCCGTCAATACTACACAATGTCATTCCATCAGTACTAACCCAGTGTGTCATTACCACACAGCGTATCATCCATCAGTACTACCCCACAGTGTATCGTCTTCTTCTTCTTTCGTGTGGCGTGCACAGCCTAAAGTTGTTGTACAACTTGTTCTATTTCATCTTCTGTTTGTGCACGTCGAGTTGATTGCATTAGTTGAAACAGGGCGGACCACGTGAAGGTTGCAATCTTCCACCCCAATTCTGAGGCTGTGCCCTCTGGTCCTGGACTCTCCCACTGGTGGAAACATTCTCTAGACATCCACTCTGTCCAGGTATTCCACTATTTGATGGAGTGTGTAGGGTGCAGAGAGGGTTTGGGAGAGGAGAGGGGGCGCAGAGAGGGTTTGGTATGGATGTGGAGGGTGCACAGAGGGTTGGGGAGAGGGGGTGGGATTTGGAGGACGTAGAGAGGGTTCAGTAGGGTGGGGATTGGGTGTGGAGGGTTCAGGAGGGTGTGGAGGGTCCAGGAGGGCGTGGAGGGTGAGGATGGGGTGTGGTGGGTGAAGAGAGGGCTCGGCAGGGTGGTGACAGCATGGTGCCAGATGGGGTGACTGTGGGAAATGTAATAATAATATATTTTATTGTCATTAAACATAAGTGCAACGAGATTTGGTTTGCAGCTTCCATCCGATGTCATAACTTAAACGACTAATAACATTTAGGTTTAGATAACCCGAGAACAAGGTTTGTAAAAAGAACATTAGAACAGTAAAACAGTCAAAACAGACTAAAGTGCAGATGTTTCTGTGCGACGTGACCATCCAAGGGAGACAGTCCACGGGGGAGGGGGGTTACTCAGCAGGGCCGGTTCAGAGCCGCTATAGCTCTGGGAATGAAGCTGGTTCAGAGTCTGGAGGTGCGGGTGTAGAAGGCCTTGAAACATCTCATTCCGGACTGATTCCTGGGATGTCGGGACTGTCTTATGAAGAAAGACTGGATAGACTCGGTTTATACTCTCTAGAATTTAGGAGATTGAGAGGGGATCTTGTAGAAACTTACAAAATTCTTAAGGGGTTGGACAGGCTAGATGCAGGACGATTGTTCCCGATGTTGGGGAAGTCCAGGACAAGGGGTCACGGCTTAAGGATAAGGGGGAAATCCTTTAAGATCGAGATGAGAAATACTTTTTTCACACACAGAGTGGTGAGTCTCTGGAACTCTCTGCCACAGAGGGTAGTTGAGGCCAGTTCATTGGCTATATTTAAGAGGGAGTTAGATGTGGCCCTTGTGGCTAAGGAGATCAGAGGGTATGGAGAGAATGCAGGTACGGGATACTGAGTTGGATGTTCAGCCATGATCATATTGAATGGCGGTTCAGGCTCGAAGGGCCAAATGGCCTACTCCTGCACCTAATTTCTATGTTTCTATCTGCTGGAAGGGAGTAGTTCGAACAGTCCATTACAAGGGTGAGAGGAGTCTTTATGGATGCTGACGGTCTTTCTCAGGCACCGTGTGTGGTAGATGCCCTCCATGGCTGGTAGCGGTGTCCCAATAATCTTTTGCGCTCTCCCATGTGAGTCCATCCTCGCCAGCAGACAATGAAGCAGCATTGTTGTATACTGTGAATGTTTTTTGTACTATTATACAATTAACGTGGTGCGTTGCTGCAGCAGCACCAAGAGTATTAGATAACATTTATTGCCATAAATAAGGAATAATAGTTCATCAAGTTTTATCAGACTGGTGTTGCCGTGTGTAGCGAGACCAATGCTCAGTCTCTGTTCTTTAGTGTTTAGAGGAATGAGGGGCGACCTGAATGAAATGTCCGTAGATTGGATGTATGCCGGGTGTTATGTTATGCTGCATTAAGTATTTAATTGTTCCATTGTACATGTGAGAATTTAACACTCTTGACTCCTGTTTTTTCCCCTGAGTGAAGAGTCCAGCTTCAGGGGTCAGAATCTGTGACTGGGGTGGTGGTCGGTGTGTTCAAGGGGTGGCTTGTTTCTGACTCTGAGGAACGGTGGAACAATGGCTGCCAAGCTGCACCCAGTGTAAATGTGCTTGGGGTTCCTGCCTTCATCACTCTGTCTACCAGTGGTACCTCCATCCCCCAGGTACTATTGGTCATTTGTGGTTTCAATAAATTGAGGACGGAGGAAGCCAATTATTCAACCTACAGTGTCTTTGCCGATTGTCTAAGAGTTCATCGGTCAGATCCCACCTTCTGTTAACCAGTCTTCAAGCACACATTCTAGTGTATAAGTTTCTTCAAAGGTAATTTTGGCTGAGTTCCAGACCTGTACTGATCCTCTGGTGGGAGAAACATTTCACCAGGTCTACAATCTATCAGCTAATTCCTGTATCACCGTGCTACTCTGTATTCAACCGTATTACTCAGGGAAAGTAGTCATCCTCCTTTCGTCCCTCATCTCATTACTTTATACATCTCAATTGATACTCTCGCGAAATTTAACCTTACCAATAATTTATCAAAGTTGCAAATACAGTTAATAATTTCCAAACTTATTCCAAATAACCACCTAACGACCCGTGACTTTGCCAATTTTAACCTTTCTTGGAATTAGAAATGTGTGATAAATGTTTGAGTTGTGTTTACGTGTTGGAACAGCATTTGTTTTATTTTAGCAGATGTCCTGTGCCAATTCCACCCATGACATGTGACATGTTCTGTTTGAGGGAGAGAGTTCACCATTTGGACTCATCGATATTTTAAAGTAGAGGTGGTGTGCAACCTAAATGGGAACTTGAGTTTGTGTTTTCTGGTTTGATTTCAGACCCGCAGCATGTGTGGGTTTGCTCTCAGACCTGCAGCATGTGTGGGTTTGCTCTCAGACCTGCAGCATGTGTGGGTTTGCTCTCAGACCTGCAGCATGTGTGGGTTTGCTCTCAGACCTGCAGCATGTGTGGGTTTGCTCTCAGACCTGCAGCATGTGTGGGTTTGATTTCAGACCTGCAGCATGTGTGGGTTTGCTCTCAGACCTGCAGCATGTGTGGGTTTGCTCTCAGACCTGCAGCATGTGTGGGTTTGCTCTCAGACCTGCAGCATGTGTGGGTTTGATTTCAGACCTGCAGCATGTGTGGGTTTGCTCCAGACCTGTAGCATGTGTGGGTTTGCTCTCAGACCTGCAGCATGTGTGGGTTTGATTTCAGACCTGCAGCATGTGTGGGTTTGCTCCAGACCTGCAGCATGTGTGGGTTTGATTTCAGACCTGCAGCATGTGTGGGTTTGCTCTCAGACCTGCAGCATGTGTGGGTTTGCTCTCAGACCTGCAGCATGTGTGGGTTTGCTCTCAGACCTGTAGCATGTGTGGGCTTGATTTTAGACCTGCAGCATCTGTGGGTTTGATTTTAGACCTGCAGCATGTGTGGGTTTGCTCTCAGACCTGCAGCATCTGTTTGAGTGAGCTGCCAGCACACCAGGCTTGAGTGACTGAGCCGCCAGGCCAAGAATCCATTCGGCCCATAATATTGCTCTGGAACCCCCCCCCCCCCCACTGGCCACCAATATTGGAATTGGTGGAGAGGTGGAATATTGCGTTGGGGGACCAGACCTCCCATGTGAAGCTGGGACTCAACGGGTCCCACTTAGTCTAGTTTAAAATATATATTAACAATTTAGGTGACGATACTAACATCTCCAAGTTTGCGGATGACATAAAGCTGGGTGGTAGGGTGAACTGTGGATGCTATAAGGCTGCAGGTTGAATTGGACAGGTTGGGTGAGTGGGCAGATGCATGGCAGATGCAGTATAATGTGGATAAATGTGACGTTATCTACATTGGTGGCAGGAACAAGAAGGCAGATTATTATTTGAATGTTGTCAGATTAGGAAATGGGGTACAACGGGCAAGGTGTCCTTGAACCTCAGTCGCTGAAAGTAAATATGCAAGTACAGCAGGCAGTGAAGAAAGCAGATGGCATGTTGTCCTTCGCAACAAGAGGATTTGAGCATAGGAGCAAGGCGGTCCTTCTGCAGTTGTACAGGGCCCTGTTGAGACCACACCTGGAGTATTGTGTGCAGTTTTGGTCTCCTAATTTGAAAAAGGACATTCTTGCTATTGAGCGAGTGCAGCGTAGGTTCTCCAGGTTAATTCCCAGGATGGAGGGATTGACATATGCTGAGTCAATGAAGCGACTGGGGTTGTAGTCACTGGAATTTAGATGGATGAGAGGGGATCTTTTTGAAACGGAAACAATTCTTAAGGAATTGGACAGGTTAGATGCAGGAAAAATGTCCCGATGTTGGGGGAGTCCAGAACCAGGGGTCACAGTTTAACAATAAGGGGTAGGCCATTTAGGACTGAAATGAGGAAAAAACTTTTCACCCAGACTTGTGAATCTGTGGAATTCTCTACCACAGAAGGCAGTGGAGGGCAATTCACTGGATGTATTCAAGAGAGAGTTAGGTATAGTTGTTAGGGCTAATGGAATCAAGGGATACAGGGAGAAAATAAGAAACGGGGTACTGATTGTGGATGATAAGCCATGATCATATTGAATGGTGGCGCTGACTCGATGGACCTAATGGCCTACTCCTGCGCATATTTTCAAAGTTTCTATGTGTCTAAAACAAACCTTTACCCAACCCCTCTGTACATGTGACAATTATAACATTAAACTTAGATTGTGGGTAAGATTTCCAAATATGGTGTTGCCATAAAATAGGTGGAAACGATTGTTGTGAAAAGACACTACACATCTGGAAAGGGATGTTGACCGACCAGGTTCATGGCTGGTGATTTGTGTGGGGTCTGTGTCTTCACCAACCACACTGTACAGGGCTCAAAATTAGCGGTTGCCCGGGTGCCAATGACCACCCAAAGTGCCGCCGGGCAACTTTCATAAACGCCGACTCATTTTGCCCGGCTTGACAAGCAAATACTGGTTTATACCGATAGACACAAAAAACTGGAGTAACTCCGTGGGTCAGGCAGCATCTCTGGTGAATAGGAGCGTGACGTTTCGTGTCGACGGCGGCGGCTGTATTCCTCTAGTATCTTTGATTGCGGGGCAAAGATACCAGGTGCGGGGTGAAGAAGGGTTGAGCGAATGATGGGTCTCGAACAGCGGCAATAGTGGGGTGCGGGAGGAGGAGGCGGTGGAGCCTCTGTTCGACAGCGGCAGTACCGCCTCCTCCTCCCGCACCCCACCCGGCGGAAGGAGATCTCCCTCTCCCTCCCTCCTCCCGGCCTCGGCGTGCGAGTGCGGTTGTTTTGAAAGTGGCGTTGGTGGATTTGCAAGCTGCGGCCGCTATCACCCTGATAACGGCCGCTGTCTGCAAATCCGTTCACGGCGCTTTCAAAACAACCCGTCTCACACGCCGAGGCCGGGGAGAGGGAGGGAGTGGAAGGCCTCCTTCCGCCGTCTGAAGCAGCTGCACCAAGGATCCTATAGCTATAGGATCTTTGAGCTACACCGCTCGGTCCCGCACCTTGCTGTTGGCTGGCGGAGGAGGGGAGGCAGTGGCGACAAGTTCCCAACCGCCTCCCCCTTTGGCGGCGGCACTTTGGCGTTGGACAGGGACGGCCAAGGCAGTGGGGCGATGTTGTCCGAGGAGCGCTGTCATTCCCCCCTCCCCACCTCCTCTGCCCCTTCCCCCCCCTCTCTCTTTCTCTCTCTCTCTCGTGCTCCCCCCTCCACCCCTCTTATCCTGGGACCCCTCCTCTCCATCCCACACTGATCCCCATTCCCTCTTCTATTCAGTCCTCACTGACATCCCCTGCGCTCCCCTCCCCATCTACCCCCCCCCAATCTATTTGTCACCCTACGCCACCTTGCATTGATTCTCCTGCCACCCCCAATCCATCCTACACTGGTCCCCCAATTCATCCTGTACTGACCCCCCCCCCCCCCCCATCCATCCTGCACTTCTCTCCCCCCCCCCATTCATACTGCACTGAACCTCCCCTTCATCCCTACTGACCCACCTCCCATTTACCCGGCACCAAACCCCCCATCCATCCTGTAGTGATCTCTCCATTCATCCCGTACTGATCCCCTCATGCATCCCGTACTGATCCCCTCATGCATCCCGTACTGATCCCCTCATGCATCCTGTACTGATCCCGTACTGATCCCCATTCATCCTATACTGATCCCTTCATTCATCCTGTAGTGAACCCCCATTCATCCTTCATAGACCCTCCGATCCACACTGGCCTGACCCCTCCCCATCCATCCTTTACTGATCCCCATTCAAGAAGAATGGGGGGAACAGTCTGAAGAAGGGTCTCGACCCGAAACATTGCCTATTTCCTTAGCTTCATAGATGCTGCCTCACCAGCTGAATTTCTCCAGCATTTTTGTCTACCCCATTCATCCGGTATTGATTTGCCCTCCCCCACCATTCATCCTGTACTGCTCCCCCCCAATCCATCCCGTACTGATCCCCCCATTCAACACCACTGACACCCCCCGTGCTCTCCCCTCACAATTTTACATACACCAACCAGCACATGCTAATTTGCCTGCCTCAATCCATCCATTCCACACCGATTGCCTTCTCAACCTCCCCCCCCCCCCACCGGCCGTCTATCACACACCCCCTGACCCTGTTGTGCTTCATGGTCTTCAGAGCGAACATTGACTATGCTTGATAACGGAATGCAATCAAATGGTTTTTAATTCCCAATATTATTATTTGTTTTGACACCTTTAAACATATTACCAAAATAACATTTGCTGCAGTTATGTCCTTTAGAAACATAGAAAATAGGTGCAGGAGTAGGCCCTTTGGCCCTTCGAGCCTGCACCGCCATTCAATATGATCATGGCTGATATTCCAACTCGGTATCCCGTACCTGCCTTCCCTCCATACCCCTTGAACCCTTTAGCCACAAGGGCCACATCTAACTCCCTCTTAAATATAGCCAATTAACTGGCCTCAACTACCTTCTTTGGAAGAGAATTCTGGAGAATCACCACTCTCTGTGTGAAAAATGTTTTTTTCATCTCGGTCCTAAAAGATTTCCCCCTTTAGCCATCTCTTGTCAGTTAGTGTAATGTTTAAAGTGTCAGATGGGTATAGTCGGTTTTAACAGCTATTATCATAAAATGCCTTTAGAAATTTCCTTGCAACCTGTATATTCTGTTATGGATAAATTATGTGGGAAGCCAGTGTGTTTCTGTGCCAATAGCAATAACGACCCATGCTATGGCCATGTTATGGTAATTTTCGGTCCTTCACAGAAAACATGCTTGCATCAATCTGTAGTGTGCATGGTCCAGGATTTATTGACACAGGTTGATTATTTGCTGAATAATCCAACCACATTTTGTTTGGAAGTGGAAAGAACTAATAGAAATTGCATTCATTGCAATGTGTAAAAAGAGTTGAGATATTGTATTATAATTTTGCTGCATGTCATTGTGGTATATTGTGGCATGTCTTGATTGGTGAATATGTTTAGTTTGTGAGTTATTTGAAGCAGAAATAATATGTGAATGTAGGCAAAATGCTGGAGGAACTCAGCGGATGCGGCAGCATCTATGGAGCGTAGGAAATGGGCAACGTTTCCGGCCGAAACCCTTCTTTAGACTGATGGGTTTCGGCCTGAAACGTTGCCTATTTCCTTCGCTCCATAGATGCTGCTGCACCCGCTGAGTTTCTCCAGCACTTTTGTCTAACTTCGATTTTCCAGCATCTGCAGTTCCTTCTTGACCATAATATGTGAATGCTTCATTGAGCATAATTCTGACTGGTAACTACACACTTCGTCCACGCACATTATCGCACGCGTCATGCAAACCATCTTAAATGACCACCTAAACTGTCATTTGGCAACCTAAAAAGCTGTCAAGGTTGCCCGGCTGGCAACAGAAAAAAAAGTTAAGCGAGAGCCCTGCTGAAGTTCCATGCAACGCCCCAGTTTACAACATCATGCCGTGTGTTGCCGTCTCACTCTGGGTTGTCCTGATCTCTCAGGAGTCGGTGGGAAGCCATGAGCACAATAGTGAATCGTTTCCCACCTCCGGCAGAGCTCACAACAGATCGGTCGGTTATCCGAGTCTGAAGTCAGGAATGCGAGGCCTCGTGTGAGATGGTCAGGGAGGATTTTACCCGTACTTAAGTTTCCGTGCAAGGCATTGGGGAACTTTTTTTCCTCTTCTATTTGTTCTAATTGTTCAATTTTACAGGGATGTTGCAAACAAATGGCGTCTGAATAGATTTAGGACAGTAAGCGGATTAATATCGATGGAGATACAAGAATCCACAATTGCTAGAATCTTGTGCAGAATATAAAGTACTGAAGGAACCCAGTCATTAGGCAGCATCCATGAATTAGAATTCAGGTCACACTTCAGTGTATTAATGTCATGTGTATAAGGTATAATGAAAAGCTTGGTTATACATGCTTTCCAATCAGATCACATAATATATACAAATATCATTGACAAACGCAAATGCAATACATAGAGCAAATGGGGTGGGGGTACACACAGCGTAGAATATTGTTCTTAGCATTGTGCATACCAGGTTCATAGACAAAATGTTTCAGTATCAGGAGGGCACTGTCATACAACACCCCAGGTCAGAAACTCAAGAAGGGTTCCACACCAAAATGCCACCTGTCCTTGTGTCACGATAGCTGCCCGACCCGAAGTGTTTGAATTTAGTTTAGAGGTACAGCGCGGAAACAGGCCCTTCAACCCACCGGGCCCGCGATACCCGCACATTCTACACTCACCAGGGACATTTTTTTGCATTTACCAAGCCAATTAAACTCCAAGACCTAATTATCCTACAAACCTGTACGTGTTTGGCGTGTGGGAGGAAACCGAAGATCTCGGAGTAAACGCACGCAGGACACGGGGAGAACGTACAGACTCCGTACAGCCAGCACCCGTAATGAGACCGAACCCGGGTCTCCGGCGCTGCATTGGCTGTAAGGCAGCAACTCTACCCCTACGCCACCGTGACCGCCTTCCTGCGCTTTGTTTTATTTGATTCAACAGGATGCATTTTCTCTTACAGTACATTGCGGCGGTGAGGTATGCGCATATGTTAGTCGATGAAAGACGCAAAACGCTGGAGCAACTTACCGGGTCGGGCAGGATATCTCTGGAGGAATGAACTAGGTGAAGTTTCGGGTTGAGATCCTTCTTCAGATTGAAAGTCAGGGGTGGGGAAAACATCTGTTCCTGTGCCTTTTCTCCAGAGATGCTCCCTGACCCGCTGAGATGCTCCAGCATGTTGTGTCTATCTTTGGCATGAAGCAGCATCTGCAGTTCCTTCCCCCACTTTGAATTGATGAAGTCGGATGGTGCAGGACGTCCTGTTCCCCATTCATCACGCGCCTGCATTGTGCTTTCTAGTGGCTTGAGAGGTCATTTTGAACAGTGAAAGGCAGAGGAATTTGATCCCTTTGATACTCCGGAGATTGTCGACAATCCCTCATTCCCAACTCCGGTATGGGACTGTAATGCTCTCAGTTACACAGACCCAGCCAGCCACTGCATTCACTGCTCCATATGTCCGGGAAATCCATCCCTGGGCAATTCCTCACTTCCTTATTTGACGTGACTCTGTCCCGCTCCTTCACAATATCTTCCTTATTAATCTTGTCATTCAGTTTTAAATAAAACAGACTAGATTAATCAGGATGCCCAGGTCTACGGTTTTGAATTATATGGAGAGGTTAGGTAGGCTGGGATATTTTTTCTTTGGTGTGCAAGAGAATGAGGGGTGACTTTACTGAGGTGTGCAAGACAGAGAATCTGTGATAAAGGGAACACTGTCTTATTTTCCAGGATAAATGATGCATAAACTGGAGGGTGCAGGCTTGAGGGGAGATGGGAGACATTTCGGAGGGATCTGGGGACAACAGGTTTACTTGGAGAGCAGTCCATGTCTGGAACGCAATGCCAGAGGAAGCTGCAAAAGCGGATAACATTAGGGATTTCAAACGACATTCAGACAGATGTGTGGATAGGAGGGGCTTACTGCCAGCAAATGGCCCTAGCTTACAATTGCCACTTGGTTGGCATGGACAACGTGGGCTGAATGGCCTGTCTCCCTGTGGTATACTGCTCTATCATTCTACCACTTATGTGACTCCAGTAAATCCATCGCCAAGGTTGTCCGAGGGTTCAGTTTCCATGACGTACAGCCCTATAACTGCTTGTATCCACTGCTCTTCACAGCAAGTCATCAAACGCACGGAAAGAGGAAGCCGTGCGGCCGGTTCCACACTTCGCCTCATCCTGGTGACTGAGAAAGCGCCCCGGGTCCGTAAGCTGATATGGAAATGCTTCGTGAAAATGCACCACCTGCTCCCCAAACTGGAGGAGTTGCTGAAAGCAATGGGGGAAGAAGGTACAGGACATGTTTCTATAGAGAATTTGATCTTTTTGTCAAAATGCAACTCTGACTCACTTTACGAACTGATTCCAACAGGTTCTGATCTGATCGAATCGTTCAAAGCCAGTAAGGCTTCCTCGGAACTACCTGCTCATCTGAAAGGTATTCAATTGCACGCTTTGTTTAGTTTGGTTCAGGGATACGGCATGGAAACATGACATTCTGCCCAGTACGTACACGCCATCCATCGATCACCCTTTCACGCTAGTCCTATTGTATTCCATGTTTATATCAACTTACAGTCTAGGGACAATTTACAGAGGACGCTTTGCAGAGGTCCAATTAATAGACAATAGGTGCAGAAGTAGGCCATTCGGCCCTTCGAGCCAGCACAGCCATTCAATGTGATCATGGCTGATCATCCCCAATCAATACCCCATTCCTGCCTTCTCCCCATATCCCCTGACTCCGCTATCTTTAAGAGCCCTATCTAGCTCTCTCTTGAAAGTATCGAGAGAACCGGCCTCCACCGCCTTATTCTCACCAGCTTACCCCTTATTCTTAAACTGTGCCCCCTGGTTCTGGACTCCTCGAACATCGGGGACATTTCCTGCCTCCAGCGTGTCAAAACCCTTAACAATCTTACATGTTTCAATAAGATCCCCGTTCATCCTTCTAATCTTCAGAGTGTACAAGTCCACATCTCTCGGCATATGACAGTCCCGCCATCCCGGCAATTAACCTTGTAAACATCCGCTGCACTCCCTCAATAGCAAGAATGTCCTTCCTCAAATTAGGGGACCGAAACTGCACACAATACTCCAGGTGTGGTCTCACCAGGGCTCCATACAACTGCAGAAGATCCTCTTTGCTCCTATACTCAACTCCTCGTGTTATAAAGGCCAACATGCCATTCGCTTTCTTCATTGCCTCATGTACCTGCATGCTTACTTTCATAGACTGATGAACAAGGACCCCCCATATCCCATTGTACTTACCTTTTTCCCAACTTGACGCCATTTATATAGTAATCTGCCTTCCTGTTTTTACTACCAAAGTGGATAACCTCACATTTATCCAAATTAAACTTCATCTGCCATGCATCTGCCCACTCCCCCAACTTGTCCAAGTCAGCCTGCATTCTCATAGCATCCTCATCACGGTTCACACTGCCACCCAGCTTTGTGTCATCTGCAAATTTGCTAATGTTACTTTGAATCCCTTCATCCAAATCATTGATGTATATTGTAAATAGCTGCGGTCCCAGCACCGAGCCTTGCGGTACCCCACTAGTCACTGCCTGCCATTCTGAAAGGGACCCGTTATTCCCTACTCTTTGTTTCCTGTCTACCAACCAATTTTCTATCCATGTCAACACTCTACGGCCAATACCACGTGCCCTAATTTTGCCCACTAATCTCCTATGTGGGACCATATCAAATGCTTTCTGAAAGTCCAGGTACACTACATCCACTGACTCTCCCTTGTCCATTTTCCCAGTTTCATCCTCAAAAAATTCCAGAAGATTAGGCAAGCATGATTTCCCCTTCGTAAATCGATGCTGACTCGGACCGATCCTGTTACTGCTATCCAAATGTGCGGCTATTTCATCTTTTATAATTGATTCCAGCATCTTCCCCGCCACCGATGTCAGGCTAACTGGTCTATAATTACTTGTTTTCTATCTCCCGCCTTTTTAAAAAGTAGGATAACATTAACTACCCTCCAATCCGCAGGAACTGATCCTGAGTCTAAAGAACATTGGAAAATTATCACCAATACATCCACGATTTCTAGAGCCAGTTCCTTACGTACCTTGGCATGCAGACCATCAGGCCCTGGGGATAAATCGGCCTTCAATCCCATCAGTCTTCTCAACACCATTTCCTGCCTAATTTGGATTTCCTTCAGTTCCTCCGTCACCCCAGATCCTCTGGCCACTACTATATCAGAAAGATTGTTTGTGTTCTCCTTAGTGAAGACGGATCCAAAGTACCTGTTTAACTCATCTGCCATTTCCTTGTTCCCCATAATAAATTCACCATTTTCGGTCTTCAGGGGTCCAACTTTGGTCTTAACTATTTTTTTCCTCTTCACATACCTAAAGAAGCTTTTACTATCCTGCTTTATATTTTGGCTAGCTTACCTTTGTACCTCATCTTTTCTCCCCATATTGTCTTTTTAATTATCTTCTGTTGTTCTTTAAACATTACCCAATCCTCTTGCTTCCCTCTCATCTTTGCTACGTTGTACTTCTCTTTTATTTTTATACTGTCCCTGACATCCCTCGGTAGACATGGTCGCCCCTTACTCCCATTGGAATCTTTCTTCCTCCTAGGAATTAACTAATCCTGCACCTACTGTATTATTCCTTGAAATACCTGCCATTGTTGTTCCACTGTCATCCCTGCTAGTGTATCATTCCAGTCAACTTTGGCCAGCTCCTCCCTCATGGCCCCAGAGTCCCTTTTATTCAACTGTAACACTGATACCCCCAATCTACCCTTCTCCCTCTCCAATTCCATATTATGGTCACTGTCTCCTAATGGCTCCTTAACCTCAAGTCCCTTTATCAAATCCGGTTCATTACATCAACACTAATTCCAGAATTGCCTTCTCCCTGGTAGGCTCCAATACAAGCTGCTCTAAGTATCCATCATGAAGGCACTCTACAAAGTCCCTTTCTTGATGTCCAGTGACATACTCACCTTTCCCACGGGGTTCAGCCAAGCAGCTCTTCCCCTTGCTTCTCTTTGTTGCTGCATGTTCAAGATCCTATGTAAGCTCTAGGCGATGTGAGAGGGAAGTGAAGGACTCTGGGGGAAAAAACCCTCACGGTTACAGGGAGAAGGTCCAAATTCCACATAAATATCAGGTAATTCCTAGGAGGTTAGTTAATTCCTTAGTTAAATTAGTTAATTCCTAGGAGGTTAGGGTCAAACCTGGGTGTCTGACACTGTGAGGCAACTGGTCTTCCAGGCTCCCCAGCTTTCTGCAACCACCCCCACTTTAAACAGCCTGAAGAGGTTTCCCGACATGACATATCTCATATCGTTGTAATCCAGTGATACTGCCTGACCTGATGAGTTACTCCAGTACTATCCTATTTTTCTGTAAATCAGCAGTGTGAATTCAGGATTCTCATACTGAATTTCCCATAAGAGAATGCATACAATATCTTTCCTTTACCACTTTATCAACTTTGTCGGCACTTGGTTAGCGATTACGGGTTTGCACCACAAGGATCAGTACATCAACACTGCCTAGAGCATTGTCAATAGAAAATAGGTGCAGGAGCAGGCCTTTTGGCCCTTCGAGCCAGCACCGCAATTCAATGTGATCATGGCTGACCATCCACAATCAGTATCCCGTTCTTGCCTTCTCCCTATATCCCCTGACTTTGCTATATTTAAGAGCCCTATTTAGCTCTCTCTTGAAAGTATCCAGAGAACCGGCCTCCAACACCCACAGATTCACAACTCTCTGTGTGAAAAAGTATTTCCTCATCTCCGTTCTAAATGGCTTACCCCTTATTCATAAACTGTGCCCCCTGGTTCTGAACTCCCCCAACATCGGGAACATGTTTCCTGCCTCGTGCGTGTCCAAACCCTTAATAATCTTATATGTTTCAATAAGATCCTTCTAAATTCCAGAGTGTACAAGCCCAGCTGCTCCATTCTCTCAGCATATGACAGTCCTGCCATCGCTGGAACCAACCTACGCTGCACTCCCTCAATAGCAAGAATGTCCTTCCTCAAATTTGGAGACCGAAACTGCACACAATACTCCAGGTGTGGTCTCACTAGGGCCCTGTACAACAATAGAATATCCTCTTTGCTCCTATACTCAACTCCTCTTATTATGAAGGCCAACATGCCATTCGCTTTCTTCACTGCCTGCTGTACCTGCAGCTTCTTTCATTGGCTGATGAATAAGGACCACCAGATCCTGTTGTACTTCCCATTTTCCCAGTTTGGCACCATTTAGATAATCACCTTTCCTGTTTTTGCTACCAAAGTGGATAACCTCACATTTATCCACATTAAACTGCATCTGCCCACTCACCCAACCTGTCCAAATCACCCTGCATTATCATAGCACCCTCCTCACATTTCACACTGCACCCAGTTTTGTGTCGTCTGCAAATTTGCTAATGTTACTTGTAATTCCTCCATCTAAATCATTGATATATATTGTAAATAGCTGCGGTCCCAACACCGTGCCTTGCGGTACCCCACTAGTAACTGCCTGTCATTCTGATAGGGACCAGTTAATCCTTACTCTTTGTTTCCTATCTGCCAACCAATTTTCTATCCATGTCAGCACTCTGATCTATTCCTCTCTTCATTGTATACACATCTATAAAATCACTCCTCGTCCTCCTGCGCTCGAGGAATAGTCTCAAACTGTCTCTAAAGCTCAGACGCTGTAGTCCAGGCAACATCCTCCTAAATCTTCTCTGTACCCTTTCCAGCTTGATAACATATTTCCTATGACATGTTGCGCAACTCCACCAATTTGGTTATGTTTGGAAATTTATGAAACAACTATCTATATTTACGGCCAAGTTAGTTTCATATATCACTAGACTGAGTGGGACCCGTTGGGTCCCAGCATCACACGGGAGGGCTGGTCACCCAACACAATATTCCACCTCTCCACCAATTCCAATATTGCTGGCCAGTGGGGGAGGGGGGGCTTTCTTTTGAGCTAGTATGGGTGTTGTGGGCCAAAGGGGCTTGTTTCCAGAGGATAGTATGGACATTGTGGGCCGAATGGAATCTTGGGCTGGTAGCTCAGTCACTGAGGCCTGGCAGGATGGCAGCTGAGAAACTGCCAGAAAGTCTGCCTAAAACAGGTGACAGACTCTGTGTGAGAGAGGGGGAGAGGGTGGACTGAATGGATTATTGGGCTGGAAGTTCAGTGAGTCATGACTGGTGGACTGGCAGTTCACTTACTCGCGGCTGGTGGGCTGGCAGTGCAGTCACCCACGGTTGGTGGGCTGGCAGTTCAGTCACTTACAGCTGGTCGGCTGGCAGTTCACTTACTTGCGGCTGGTGGGCTGGCTGTGCAGTCACTTACAGCTGGTCGGCTGGCAGTTCACTTACTCGCGGCTGGTGGGCTGGCAGTGCAGTCACTCACGGCTTGTGGGCTGGCAGTTCACTTACTCACGGCTGGTGGGCTGGCAGTGCAGTCACTCACGGTTGGTGGGCTGGCAGTTCAGTCACTCACAGTTGGTGGGCTGGCAGTTCACTTACTCACGGCTGGTGGGCTAGCAGTGCAGTCACTCACGGCTGGTGGGCTGGCAGTTCAGTTACAGCTGGTCGGCTGGCAGTTCACTCAGTCACCCCTCCTCCCTTCACCCCCCCCACTCTGCTCCTTGCCATCCTCCTCCCCCCCCCATTCATTCAGTCTTTTTCTCTCCACAACCTCCCCCCATGCACTCTTAGTAACTCTGCCACAGAGCATCCATTCCTGCCTATTAGGTTCCCATTGTGATGAAGAACACGCAGGCATGAAAAGTGAAAAAATAATTTATTAAAGTTTAAAATGTGAATGACTTAAAATGTATGAACAATTTAAATGTTAAAGATGACAATTATTAAGTTATTTTTTGTTGTGTCTCTTGTTGCTGCTCACTGCGTCTTTATGTCTCTTTGCGGTTGATAAAAAAAAGAGACAACTTTAATATAGACAGATTGAGCGGTCAAATTTTAACAAAGAAAATCTGAAAATTTATCTCGGAAGTCATCATTCAACGAAGCACGCTTTTAATGACAACATTCTTGGTTGATGTTCCAACCTTCAGGAAAACTTTGACATTTTCCTTCATCTTTCCTCAGCTAAGAGCTACATATAGTTGTCCATGCTGAAATACCGGTTTGTCGGGTAGATCAACACCTTCTGCATTGTTTGTCCTTGCGCTTTATGGATCGTCATAGCAAAACTTGATTAAATGGGTAATTGGGTCCGCTGAAGGGGAACGTCTTCACTATCTGTTAAATTGAGTGCTATCCGAGGAATGAGAACAATTTGGTATTTGAAGGCTCCCATGTTGATTCTTGCAACAATCAGATTATTGTGTAGCTCTTCCAGAATCATCCTCGTTCCATTGCATAGCTTTGGCAGTTCCAAGTTTATCATTAATATAATTGGAGATCTTTTGTGCAACTCCAATTTGTGCGATGGTAATCCAGAGAGCTCGAGTGAATCGAGGAATTCTTTTGGGAAGTGAGTATCATGAGTTCTGTCAGTAACAGAACTGAAAACTGTAACATCAACATTGAGGAACAGCTTCTTCCTGACAACCATTAAACATAACAAATAAGCTCTAAACTACGAAAGACTATATTGGGGAGTGAGAATTGGAAGGGCTAATATGTAAGGAGATAGCAGATATTAGTAGTAAGCACAAGGTAGTGATTGTGGGAGATTTCAATTTTCCAAAAATAGACTGGGAAACACATTCTGTAAATGGGCTGGATGGTTTGGAGTTTGTTAAATGCGTGCAGGATAGTTTTTTGCAGCAATACATAGAGGTATCGACCAGAGAAGGGGCAGTGCTGGACCTCCTGTTAGGAAATGAGGCAGGTCAGGTGACGGAGGTATGCATTCGTGAGCACTTCGGGACCAGTGATCACAATACCATTAGTTTCAATATAATTATGGAGCGAGTCAGAACTGGACCTTGGGTTGAGATTTTTGATTGGAGAAAGGCTAACTTTGAGGAAATGCGTAATGATTTAAAAGGAGTGAATTGGGACATTTTGTTTTATGGGAAGGATGTAGAAGAGAAATGGAGGACATTTAAAGGGGAAATTGTAAGAGTACAGAATCTTTATGTCCCTGTTCGGTTGAAAGGAAATGGTAAAAATCGGAAAGAGCCATGGTTTTCAAGGGAAATTGCACGCTTGGTTCGAAAAAAGAGAGATATCTACAATAATTATGGGAGGCATGGAGTAAATGAGGTGCTAGATGAGTATAAAGAATGTAAAAATAATCTTAAGAAAGAAATAAGAAAAGCTAAAAGAAGATATGAGGTTGCTTTGGCAAGAAAGGTGAAAGTAAATCCAAAGGGTTTCTACAGCTATATTAATAGCAAAAGGATAACGAGGGATAAAATTGGACCATTAGAGAGCCAGAATGGACAACTATCTACAGAGATGGGGGAGATATTGAACAATTTATTTTCTTCGGTATTCACCAAGGAGAAGGAGAAGATATACAAAATAGAAAGAGTAGAGAGGAGATTTACTAGAATGTTGCCTGGGTTCCAGCAACTAAGTTACAGAGAAAGGTTGAACAAGTTAGTTCTTTATTCTTTGGAGCGCAGAAGGTTAAGGGGGGACTTGATAGAGGTCTTTAAAATGATGAGAGGGATAGACAGAGTTGACGTGGATAAGCGTTTTCCATTGAGAGTAGGGAAGATTCAAACAAGAGGACATGATTTGAGAATTAAGGGGCAGAGGTTTTGGGGGAGCATGAGGGGGAACTTCTTTACTCAGAGTGTTAGCTGTGTGGAATGAGCTTCCAGTGGAAGTGGTGGAGGCAGGTTCGATTTTATCATTTAAAAATAAATTGGAAAGGTATATGGATGGGAAAGGAATTGTGGGTTATGGTCTGAGTGCAGGTAGATGGGACTAGGTGAGAGTGTTAGGCATGGACTGGAAGGGCCGAGATGGCCTGTTTCCATGCTGTTATGGTTATATGGTTCTATGGGGCCGAGCAGCCGTCACTATGCACGGCACCCCTCCTATCTTCCCCTCCTCCGAGTTGGCGGTGGTCGACTCCGTTTCGCCCCTCCCCGGGTCAGGTGCGTTGCAGCCGTTCTCTGCACGGGGAACATTTCCCAGTCATTGGGGAATGAGAATAAATGGTGAAAGTCACCAAACACCCCAACCACAGGGATTTATTCAATCATTTGCTGAGGTGCTTCCATAAATATCCGCTTGTGAGAAGTTATCTAACTCAACCCTGGGGTTTGTATCCGTTTGTTTCTTACTCTGTCATAGAAACATAGAAAATAGTTGCAGGAGGAGGCCATTCGGATCTTCAAGCCAGCACCGCCATTCATTGCGATCATGGCTGATCGTCCCCAATCAATAACCCGTGCCTGGCTGAACGTCCCCAATCAATAATCCCTTGATTCCACTAGCTCCTAGAGCTCTATCTAACTATCTCTTAAAATCTGTCTTAAAATCTTAAAATTATTCGTAAAGGTATACCTTTTAAACAAAGTTCTATAATAGAGGATAAGGAGGGTAGATATGTAATAATTACAGGGGAATTATATTCAAAGAAAGTAATTTTTATGAATATATATGCCGCTAATTTTGATAACCCATTATTTTTAAAGAAAATATTTAATAATATCCCTATATTTACTCAATATAAGTTAATAATTGGGGGTGATTTAAATTGCACTTTAGATAACTATCTAGACAGATCTTCAACAAAAAGGAAAACTGCCTCTAAGTCAAGTAAACTTATAAATTCTTTTATTAGCACAGCAAATGTTAAGGATATTTGGAGATTAGATAATCCATCCGGACGAGAATATTCTTTCTTCTCGCCCGTATTTGGAACTTACTCGAGGATAGATTATTTTTTAATAGATTCAAAACTACTCCCATTCACGTATGATGCAAAATATCACAATATTATTATTTCGGATCATGCGCCACTAACATTCAAGATAAAATTAAAAGATATATTTAATAAAACTACTACTTGGAGATTTAATCCCCAGATATTAAAGGACAAGGACTGTTGTGATCACGTGGTGGAACAGATTAAATTATTTTTTGAAACTAATGACAAACCTGAAATTTCACCATTGCTACTTTGGGATACATTTAAAGCATTTATGCGTGGTGCAATAATATCAGCACAAGCATATTTTAATAAAGAAAATCGAAAGGCAGAACAAAAGTTAGAAAAGGAGATAAAACAATTAGATAGTGAAAATATAAAACATCCTTCTAAAGTGTTAAGTAATAAAATTGCAATATCAAAATATAGACTAAATAAAATATATTCTAACCAAGTCATTAAACTTTTTCAACAAACCAAACAAGTGCATTTTGAATTCGGAGACAAACCTCAAAATTTGTTGGCACGACAACTCAGAAAACTAGATGATGAAAAAATGATACATAGAATTAGATCTGAGCATGGAAATATATTGACTATACCAAAAGACATTAGTGACAGATTTCTACAATATTATCAAAATCTGTATTCATCGAAATTAACAGGACAAACAGATGGAATGGAAACATTCCTACAAGAATGTCAAATTAATAGTTTAGATCAGGAAGGTAGACACTTGTTAAATGCTGAAATATCAGTAAAAGATATTGAAGAATCAATTGGTTCGTTAAAGAATGGAAAAGCTGCGGGCCCTGATGGCCTGAGTGCAGAATTTTATAAGAAATTTCAAGATCTGATTTCCCCAAGATTACACACAGTGTATAGATATGCATATGAACAAGGAAAATTACCAGAATCTTTAAATAAATCCACAATTACACTCATTCCTAAGGTAGACAAGGATTTGGAAGATCCTGGATCATACAGAGCGATTGCTCTTCTAAACACAGACCAAAAAATATTAACTAAAGTTTTATCTCGGAGATTAAGTCTGGTGATCTCTAAATTAATACATTACGATCAAACAGGTTTTATTCCAAAACGTTATTCATCCCATAATCTCAGACGCTTATTTAATATTATATATTCAAAAAGAGTATGGGATACGGAATTAGCGGTTATATCGTTAGACGCAGAAAAAGCATTCGATCAGGTGGAATGGTCATATTTATTTAATATAATGGAAAAGTTTCAATTGGGGGATAGATTTTGTAAATGGGTAAGAATTCTATATTCGAATCCTACTGCAAGAATATTAACTAATCAAATATTATCAGCTAAATTTAAGCTTTTTCGGGGATGTAGACAGGGATGTCCGTTATCGCCTTTATTATTTGCTTTGGTGATAGAGCCTTTGGCGGAAAGAATTAGATCTGAACCTGAAATATATGGATATAATACTGATACAACATCTAATAAAATATCTTTATATGCAGATGATGTTTTGATTTATATTACAAAACCGGAAATTAGTATTCCTAAGCTGTTTAATGTTATAACTAAATTTAGTACATTTTCTGGATATAGGATTAATTGGAACAAAAGTGATATTATGCCTATAACTGGAATAAATTTAAATATACTACAACAATATCCACTAAAAAAAGTTACAGACAAATTTAAATATTTAGGAATCAATGTATCAAAATCATATAACTCATTAATTAAATCTAATTATCCTCAACTATTAGATAAACTTAGAAAAAATATTTTATATTGGAAAACATTTCCTATATCTATGATTGGTTGAATAAATGCTATAAAAATGTTTTTTTTACCACAATTGTTATATTTGTTTCAAGCTATTCCTTTTTTCCTCCCGAAAACTTAAAAAAAAAAATTGATAATATTGTTAATAGTTTTATCTGGGACTATAAAAATCATAGAATAAGTAAAAAACATTTATGTAAATCTAAGATAAATGGAGGATTAGCACTCCCAAATTTCTTATATTATTTCTGGGCAGTCCAGATTAAGAATATGAATTTCTGGTGGGTAAATATGGATCATGAACCAAAGTGGTTAAAGATGGAAAAGGAAGATTGTTTTCCTTTCAACGTAGGCTCGATTCTCTTTGCGCCAAAGGAAGTACAAAAAAAATTATTGGGACAACCCTATAATTTATAATAATAGACGCATTTGGAAACAAATAGTTAAGACTTTACATTTAGATAATCTCTCACTTAGACTACCAATTATGAATAACCCATTATTTAAACCCTCTATATTAGATGGGGGGTTTAGACATTGGGACGATTTAGGAATTAAAAGGATAGAGCACCTTTATAGAAAAGGAAAATTTCTTTTATTTCAGGAGTTACAAGATATCTACGGATTGTCTTCACATAACTTGTTTAGGTACTTACAAATTCGAGATTATATTAAATCAAATACACAAGATTATAAAAATAAAGAACCAGGATTATTAGATGAACTGTTTAACTTGCACCCAAATACAGAAAAATTAATAGCTTATATATATAACATTATCCTGGATAGGGAGAATCCAATAACTGAAAGATATCGATAAGCATGGGAAAATGAAATAGGATTATCTATAACAAAAGAAAATTGGGAAGAAAGTTTACAACGAATACATCGGTGTTCGTTAAATGCTAGACACACATTGATACAATTTAAAGTATTATATAGATTACATTATTCAAAAACTAAATTAAATAGTATCTTTCCCAATGTTTCCTCTATTTGTGATAAATGTAAGAATCTAGAAGCAAATTTAATACATAGTTTTGTAACATGTCCTAAATTGAATTATTATTGGACAGAAATCTTTAAAGTTATTTCTGAAGTTCTTAGAGTTAAACTGGATCCAGACCCAAAGTTAATAATATTCGGAATTCCGGATTCAAATTGGGTACTAACAGCAAATCAAAGAAATTTCTTTGATTATTGTTTGATAATAGGGAAAAAAATTATACTGACATTTTGGAAGGGAACATTATCCCCCACAATTAAAATGTGGGCAGCAGAGATGTTGGAGACGTTACATTTGGAAAGAATTAGATTTGTCCTATTGGACAAATATAATTCCTTCGAACAGATATGGTCTCCATATATACAGTATTTAGAGAAGTAGCTGTTCTTGGCATCACGGCTCGACGGGTACCCTACGGGATTTGCAGAAAATAATTCATTTCCAAACTAGGATTAATATACATGACATTATTAGTTGTAATAGTTTTATTTACAATATATTTTGTTGTTTTTCATATATATATATAATATTTTTTCACCTTTTTGTTTGTTTGTGGTTTTTTTGTCTTTATTTATTTATTTTTTCCTTTTTTCTCTTTTCTTATATATAATTAAATTATTATTTAATCACAACTTTTTTGATTTACAACTGCTCTATTTTCTTCCTGTCTTTATTTCTAAAAAAATAGAAGATAATAATTATCAATGTGTTATTTGTATAAATACCGAATTAAGCTGATGTTTGTAAACTTGTTTTAAACATTGTAAATTGGTTACGTCTAATAAAAAAAATAAAAAAATAAAAAAAAAATCTGTCTGTTTGCGTTTAGACTGGGAGACAATGACCTGGGAGATTCCGGAGTGAAACTGGTGTCTGCGGCTCTGAGGAACCCGGACTGTAAAATACAGAGACTGTGGTAAGTCCCAGGCTGTGAGAGACTGTGTTTACACTCACTGGGTGTCTGACACTGAACATTAATATGATCAGTAATTGTGTCACTGATAAACACTGGGGATTTGCACCGTCTCCTGTCTCTCTGTGTCCCTCACCCTCACTCTCTCTCATCTCCAGGCTGGACAGTGTTGGTCTCACAGATTCTGGAGCTGAGGATCTCGTCTCCGCTCTCAGTACAAACCCCTCACTGACGGAGCTGGAGCTGACATTCAACTTCCTCACAGACCGATCTGTCCCCGCTCCCCGCCGCCTCATACTGAATCACCCGAGACTGGAGCGGATCTGGTGAGTGTTTGTGTTAATGTTTAATGTGTTAAAATATCAGGTGATCAGCGGGATTCTCCTGTGATTTTGTTCTGTAAGTGTTGTTGAAATATTAACCCCAGTCCCAGTTATTGACACTGTTGTTTCATCTGTTTATTGCCTCTTTATTCCTCGATTTATAGAAACTTACAAAATTCTTAAGGGTTTGGACAGGCTAGATGCAGGAAGATTGTTCCCGATGTTGGGGAGGTCCAGGACAAGGGGTCACAGCTTAAGGATAAGGGGGAAATCCTTTAGGACCGAGATGAGAAGGTCTTTTTTCACACCGAGAGTGGTGGGTCTCTGGAACTCTCTGCCACAGAGGGTAGTTGAGGCCAGTTCATTGGCTATATTTAAGAGGGAGTTAGATGTGGCCCTTGTGGCTAAGGGGATCAGAAGGTATGGAGAGAAGGCCAGGTACGGGACACTGAGTTGGATGATCAGCCATGATCATATTGAATGGCGGTGCAGGCTCGAAGGGCCGAATGCCCTACTCCTGCACCTAATTTCTATGTTTTTATGACTTGTTTCAGGCTGCGGTTGAACGAGTTTAGTGAAGATGGACAGAACCAGCTGGGGTGTCTGCCGGGAATCAGACCTGGACTGAGAGTGACCGTGTGAACATCTCAGAGTGTAAATGTCACCGCCCTGGTTGGCAGATTCTCCGCCTCCCCTGTAAACACCGCACGCCCCTCCCAGGACGCCCTCCCCGCACTCCCGGGCCGGGCGTGCCGTGATGTCAGAGGCGGCCCTGCCCGCTGTCACGTGACCCGGGTACGCAGCAACGCTGCTGCTGTTGCCGGATATCCGGTGCTGCCGTCCAGTGGGAGACGAGGGAATTGCAGTGGGACCTGCAAGATCCCGGATGTAACTTTATCAGCTCCTGCTGTGGATTAATGGTGACAACAGCAGCAGCAACATTGTTCAAACTGTTCATTCACACAGTAATGTCTGTTACTGCTTTATCGTCTGTAAATGAAACATGAATGGTTTATTATAGTATAAAACTTGTAAAGTTTTGTTGATGCCCAGGTTGCTAATACTTATTGAAATATATAAACACTTGTCAATTCCAGATTTCCTGTCAACTGGTGATTATTTGAGCAGAAACAGGTGACTTTACCATCTGGCCTCCAATCATTATTCACTCCGTTCTCCCCCTCCCAAACCTTTCACTGCTGCTTTCTCTGTGTTTACCCTCCCGTATTCTCCCCTTCTTCTTCCTTATCCGGATCAACCATCAGTCTCCTCCATACTCCTCCACCCTGCCCCCCTTCTGCCCCCGCTCATGCGCCCTGACTCGTATTCCCCACGCCTGCTCCCCATCCCACTCCCACTCCCTCCCCTGCTCCCATTCTGCCGCCACTCCTGCACCCACCCCCCTCCTATTCCTCTCTACTCCCCCTCCTGCTTGCCACTCCTGGCACCCATTCTGCCACGCTCCATCCTGCTTCCATCACCTCCTCCTCCTTCTGCTTCCCCTCCCACTTCTGCCCCCACTACTCCTGCCCCCACCACTCCTGCCCCCACCACTCCTGCTCCCCCCACCCCTACTCCCCCCCCACTCCTACTCCCCCCCCCCCCTACTCCTGCTCTCTCCCTCACCTACTGCCCCTCCTCATCACCTCAGCCGCTCCTCCTCACCCTCTAGGTCTCACACCCTCCCTGCTCTGCCGTCATGCTACCCCCTCATCCTCACCCTCATTCCCTTGCCCTCATTCCGTCTCCCACTGCATCCCGCCCTCTTCCCCTTCTCCTTCCCCCATTCCTCCCCTACACTCTGCCCCTCCTTCTCCCCCATAATCTCCTCTCCCTCCTCCCCCCCCAGCCTTTCTATCCAGATTGGGAGAGCGGGCAGAAAAGTGGCAGATGGAATATAGTGTAGCAAAGTGTGGAGTCATGCATTGTGGTAGTAGGAATAAAGGTGTAGATTATATTCTAAATAGGGTGAAAATCCAGAAATCGGAGATGCAATGGGACTTGTGAGTGCTGGTGCAGGATTCCCAAACGGTTAATCTGCAAGTCGAGTCAGTAGTAAAGAGATCAACCTCAATGCTAGCTAGTATTAATTTCAAGAGGGCTTGTTTGCAAAAACAGGATGTAATGCTGAGGCTCGGTAAGGCGCTGGTAAACCCAAATTTGGAATATCGTGAGCAATTTTGGGCACCATATCCGAGGAAGGATGTGCTGGCTCTGCAGAGGGTCCGGAGGAGTTTTACAAGAATGATCCCAGGTATGAGTAAGTTATGATGAGCATTTGTCGGCACCGGGAATGTACTCGCTGGAGTTTAGAATAAAGATGGGGGACCTGATTGAAACATAGAGAATAGTGAAAGGATTGGATAGAGTAGGGAGGCTGTTTCCACTAGTGGGAAAGTCTAGGACTAGAGGTCATAGCCTCAGAATTAAAGGACGTTCTTTTAGGAAGGAGCTGAGGAGAAATGTATTTACTAAGAGGTTGGTGAATCTGTGGATTTCTTTGCACAGAGGGGCGTAGAGGCCAAGTTAGTGGGTATTTTGAAGGCAGCGATAGATAGAGTTTTGATTAGTACATGTGTCTGGGATTATGGGGGGAAGGCAGAAGAATGGGGTTAGGAGAGATAAATTAGTCTTGATTTAATGGTGGAGTAGGATTAAGGAGTTGGTGGTGGACCTTAGGAAGCGAGGAACCCCCCTGTCCCCTGTCTCCATCATTGATGTGGATGTACAGTTTACCAGGGAGTACAAATACCTTGGAGTGTACCTGGACAGTAAACTGGACTGGTCCAGGAACGCTGAGGCGCTGTGCAAGAAAGGATAGAGCCGGCTGTACTTTTTGATAAAGCTCCATTCCTACAATGTCTGCAGTAAGATGCTGCAGATGTTCTACTAATTGGTGGTAGCCAGTGCCTTCTTCTTCGCTGCCGTGTGCTGGGGCAGCCGGGCGAATGCCGCGGGCGCCAATAGGATCAACAAACTCATCACGAAGGCTGGCTCTGTACTAGGGGCGGAGTTGGATTCACGGGAGGTTGGTCTCGGAGGGGAGGACGCTCCTCAAACTGCGGAGCATCCTGGACAATACAGCTCACCCCCCTCCATGACACACTGATCAACCTGAGGAGCACCTTCAGCAACTGACTGGTTCCACCAAGTTACCGCAGAGAACGGCACACAAGATCCTTCTTACCTGTGGCTGTCAAACTACAATTCTGTCGTGGGGTAGACTGAGACTGAGGCTGACTCCCCTCGACCCTCCCCAATCTTTCAGCATCCCCATCCTTTCCAATCGTCACGTTCATTTCATTAGATGTCGTTTCGGGTCAGAACCCTTCACAGGTTCAGCTTTCCCAGTGTGCCACTGGAGTATGCACTGGGCCATTATTTTGATAAAGTGAAAACCATGTCTTAAATCTCCTAATTTCCTATATTTTTTAAATAGTGATTGAACACCTGGCTTCAGATCACGAGGGATGAAGATAGGGTGAATATATAGTTATTACCCAGAGTCAAGAACCAGAGGATCTTGCTTTAAGATAAGAGGGGAACATTTTAATAGGGACCTGAGGTGTAACATTTTCACACAAAGGGTGGTGGGTATTTGGAATAAGTTGCCAAAGGCGTTAGTTGAGGCAGGTACTATCACCACATTTAAAAGTCTTATGGACAGGTACGTGGATAGGAAAATGTAATACATATCAAATTTTAATATATTTTTATATATATAAAATATATTTTATACATATAATTTTTTTCAGGGATTATTAAGGGTTTGGACACGCTAGATGCAGGAAAAATGTTCCCGATGTTGGCGGAGTCTAGAACCAGGGGTCACAGTTTAAGAATAAGGGATAAACCATTCAGCACTGAGGTGAGGAAAACCATATTCCCCCAGAGAGTTGTGAATCTGTGGAATAAATGGAATGGTCAATCAGAAAGTGGCCGTCAGAATGCTGGTGCCTGGAATCAAGAATCCTTCACATTTTCAAAAGCTTCTTGAGCTTCAGACAATTGAAACTTGCTTGCTTGAAACTTGGTGTTAATTTTTTTGCGTCCAGAGCAATGTTAGGTATCCACTGTCGACAATATTTACCATGCTGAGCCACTGCCTCATTTGCTTTGCCTCCCGTGGTGCAGGGAATTCACACATCAGTTAGACTAGCCGGTGCTCTCCAGACTCCGCTCAGTTGATGATATTAAAGGGCCTGTCCCACCAGCAGGCTAATCTATGTGATGAGCGCGACCTAACGTGGTTGCTTGAGCCGTCCGGCGTCGCGGGGCCGGTCCCTCTTCGATCTCCGGAGCCGTGCGGAATTGTGCGGAGTTTGTCCCGACATCGCGCGGGGCTCCGAAAAACTGACCATGTTCAAATATTCCACGCGGCTCGCAGTCGCCTCGACGCATTAAACACCGTCTCGATGTCGTGCCTCCGTGACCCTCTATGTGTGTGGCTCCATGGCCCTTTGTGTGTGTGTGCCTCTGTGCCCCTCTCTCTGTGTCCCTCTCTGTCCTGGCGAACTTACCTTTAGACTTCTCTCCAAGTTCGCCTCACTTTGCGCCGCGTTGCGCCACTCACCCGACCTCCGCGCGGCCCTCGCTGCTGGTTTGGTCGCGCTTGCCGCATGCAGGCGCATGCTGGTGGGAACGGCCCTGTACAGGGGATCACCCGACCTCCGCGCGGCCCCCGCTTCTAGTTTGATCGCGCTCATCGCATGGTGTCATATGCTGGTAGGACAGGCCCTTTACTAGCCAAGGAACTTCACCTTCCCAGCAGAGGTCTTATCTTTGTCCCCCTCCGTCCCCACCTCAATGAGTTCCGCGCCAACCATGACTTGGAGCTCTTCTACCGTCGCCTCCGCCTCACAGCGATCTTCCACAGGAATAAGTCCTCGCCCCCCACTGATGATCCCTTTTCCTGTCTCTCACGAACCCCCTCCTCGTGGACCCCCCCTCGTGGCCCTCCAGCTTTAGAACTCTTTATACAGAATTGCCGTCGGGACATCAACCGCCTCGACCTCTCCACTCCCCTGTCTCACTCCAATCTCTCCCCCCCCCGAACGTACTGCCATCGACTCACTCCGCAACAACCAGACTGGGTTAACAAACCCGCCGACAAGGGAGGTGCCGTGTTAGTCTGGCGCGTCGATCTCTACAAAGCGGAGGCCACGCGCCAACTCTCGGACACCTCCTCCTACTTACCCCTGGACCATGACCCCACTGACGAGCACCAGGCCACCATCTCGAGCACCATAACCGACTACATCAACTCCGGCTCCCTGCCCCCCCCCCCCCCCCCCCCCCCCCCCCCAGCCTCCAACCTCATCGTTTCCCAGCCCCGCACGGCCCGATTTTACCTTCTCCCCAAAATCCACAAACCCGACTGCCCCGGCAGACCCATTGTCTCTGCCTGTTTGTGCCCCACCGAACACATTTCCACATACCTTGACTCCATCCTATGCCCCTTTGTTAAATCCCTCCCCACCTATGTTCAAGACACCTCAGACACTCTCCGTCAGCTCCGCGCATTCCACTCTCCAGGCCCCCATCCTCTCATCTTCACCATGGACGTCCAAAAAACAAAACAAAAAAATAAATAAAAAGGAAGGAGGGTCTCGACCCGAAACGTCGCCTATCTCCTTTGCTCCTTAGATGCTGCTGCACCTGCGGAGTTTCTCCAGCTTTTTGTGTAACCCTCGATTCTCCAGCATCTGCAGTTCCTTCTTTAACATTTAGAACTTAACCTTCTGTTGGGCCATCAATGCCTTTGATTTGGAGACTACATATCCCAGTGTTCATAAATGATTTAATAGTTTAGTGATATCTTCGGGGTTGTTTGTTCATCCTGGCTGGCTACAAGTAAATCATCCATCCGCATATTGAACTAGGGTGGAGCCACATTGAAAGCTTAAGGTTTGCAGCTGTCCCTGAAGACACCTGGAAAATAAAGTCGGATAATTCACAAATCCTTGAGGCATTCGAGTCCATGTGTATTGTTGCCCGTTGTAGGTGAAGGCGAAGAGATACTGACTGTCCTTGTGAAGAGGTAGGGAGAAGAAGGCATGATGGAAATCCACAATCGAAAAGATCTGGATGTTTTCAAGAGAGAGTTGGATATAATTCTTGGAGCTAATGGAATCGGAGAGAAAGCAGGAGCAGGGTGCTGATTCTGGATGATCAGACATGTTAAAGTTGAATGGCGGTGCTGGCTCAAAGGGCCGATTGTTGTATTCTTGCACATATTTTCTATGTTTCATGTATTTTGTGTTTTTATGACTGGTGGCTGCTCAATTTCCCTCCTGGTATCAATAGAGTTCTAAAGGATAGTATATAATATTGAAACTAAACTAAACCTCCAGCACAGATATGGGGCCCAAAACTACTCACATTAGTTCAAATGCGGATTCTCCATTCACCAACTCAAACCTCCGGATATACAAATGGCATTCTTCCATTATAGGAATATAATATAAAGGGGGAAAAGGCTATGTTATAATAGAAAAGGCGGACCCTTTATTTCATGAACAACACTACCACCCGGTGGTGCCCCATCGCAAATACAAGTCCTGTTATATCGTGGTCAACACTCCCACCCAGTGGTGTCCCGCCGCAATCACAGGACCCATTATTTTGTGGTCACGTTGACATTCGTTCTCCATCTGTATTTACAGTCTGAATAAGATAGGTTTTTAAATCTAAAGCTAGCTTTATTTGTGGATAAGGAGGCGGTGCTTTGCAGTGATAACTCCTCAATGAATTGTGGACCCAGATATAAATGATTATAAATTCATTCAGTTCCAGGAGCGATTCTTGATTAGTACGGGTACCAGGGATTATGGGGAGAAGGCAGGAGAACGGGATTGAGAGGGAAAGATAGATCAGCCATGATGGAATGGCGGAGTACACTCGATGGGTCGAAAGGACTAATTTTGCTCCTTTCTCTTGTGAACATGAACAGGGGTCACAGTTTAAGAATAAGGTGGTCGGCCATTTAGGACTGAGATGAGGAGAAACGTGTTCACCCAGAGAGTTGTGAATCTGTGGAATTCTCTGCCACAGAAGGCAGTAAAGGCCAATTCACTGGATGTGTTAAGATTTAGCTCTTCGGGCTAACGGAATCTATTATGGTGAATTTATTATGGGGAACAAGGAAATGGCAGATGTGTTGAACAGGTACTTCGGATCCGTCTTCACTAAGGAAGACACAAGTAGTCTTCCTGCTGTACTAGTGGCCCGAGGGTCTGGGGTGACAGAGGAACTGAAGGAAATCCACATTAGGCAGGAAATTGTGTTGGGTAGACTGAAGGGACTGAAGGCTGATAAATCCCCAGGGCCTGATGGTCTGCACTCCATGGTACTTATTGAAGTGGCTCGCGAAATCGTGGATGCATTGGTGATTATTTTCCAATGGTCTATAGATTCAACATCAGTTCCTGTGGATTGGAGGGTAGCTAATGTTTTCCCACTTTTTAATAATGGCGGGAGAAAGAAACAAGGAATTATAGACCAGTTAACCTGACATCGGTGGTGGGGAAGATGCTGGAGTCCATCATAAAAGAAGAAATAGTGGCGGATTTGGATTGCAGTAACAGGATCGGTCCAAGTCAGCATGGATTTATGATGGGGAAATCGTGCTTGACTTATGCTCCAGGATATTTTGAGGATGTAACTAGGAAAATGGACAAGGGAGAGCCAGTGGATGTAGTGTACCTGGACTTTCAGAAGCATTTGATAAGATCCCACATAGGAGATTAGTGGGCAAAATTGGGGCATATTGGGGGTAGAGTGCTGACATGGATAGAAAATTGGTTGGCAGACAGGAAACAAAGAATATGGTTTAACGGATCCCTTTCAGAATGGCAGGCAGTGACTAGTGGGGTACCGCAAGGCGCGGTGCCGGGACAATGGTTATTTACAATATACATCAATGATTTGGATGAAGGGATTCAAAGTGACATTAGCAAATTTGCAGATGACAGAAAGCTGGGTGGCAGTGTGAACTGTGAGGAGGATGCTATGAGAATGCAGGACAGGTTGGGTGAGTGGGCAGATGCATGGCAGATGCAGTTTAATGTGGATAAATGTGAGGTTATCCACTTTGGTAGCAAAAACAGGAAGGCAGATTATTATCTAAATGGTGTCAAGTTGGGAACAGGGGAAGTACAACTGGATCTGGGGGTCCTTGTTCATCTGTCAATGAAATTCGGCATGCAGGTACAGCAGGCAGTGAAGAACGTGAATGGCATGTTGGCCTTCATAACAAGAGGAGTTGAGTATAGGAGCAAAGAGGTCCGTCTGCTGTTGTATAGGGCCCTAGTGAGACCACACCTGGAGTATTGAGTACAGTTTTGGTCCCCTAATTTGATGAAGGACATTATTGCTATTGAGGGAGTGCAGCGTAGGTTTATAAGGTAATTTCCGGGATGGCGGGACTTTCATATGCTGAGAGAATGGAGCGGCTGGGCTTGTACACTCTGGAGTTTAAAAGGATGAGAGGAAATCCCATTGAAACATATAAGATTATTAAGGGTTTGGACACGCTAGAGGCAGGAAACATGTTCCCGATGTTGGGGGAATTCAGAACCTGGGGCCATAGTTTAAGAATAAGGAGTAAGCCATTTTGGAGATGAGGAAACACTTTTTCACACAGAGAGATGTTAGTCTGTGGAATTCTCTGCCTCAGAGGGCAGTGGAGGCCGGTTCTCTGGATACTTTCAAGAGACATCTAGATAGGGCTCTTAAAGATAGCGCAGTCAGGGGATGTGGGGAGAAGGCAGGAACTGTTTGTGGATGATCAGCCGTGATCATATTGAATGGCGCTGCTGGCTCGAAGGGCCGAATGGCCTACTCCTGATCCATTGTCTACATTTCTATCTAAAAGCTTTTCTCTCCACATCATCATCTACATCTCTCCTGTGACTCTCAGTCTGAAGAAGGGTCTCGACGTCGAAACGTTGCCCATTCCTTCTCTCAGAGATGCTGCATGTCCTGCTGAGTTACTAGCAATGTTACAAAATGTTGAGATTTTAAAAATCAAGTCGGCAATTTATCCCATCAGATAAAGCATACAAAGAAGTTTAATTTGACACCGAATTCACTTTCATATCTTCAGTATTAAAAAAGTTATGGCCATTTTCATACTCAGAATCTATTGGCCAAATGGAAGGAATTTAGTGTTTAATTCCCGTTAATTAATGGCCATTTAAATCAACTTTTTATGGAATGCGATGGATTGGAACGTTGCGGTTTGCGGTGAATTTAACCCCCAGTCGGCAGGAAAAATACTGCCGGTTCGTATATTTTATTAGTCACCTTTCCGCAACATGAAATTTTGATTAAAGGCTTCCTAAGAAGCAAGTTTTTATGTAAAAATAAACTGTGTACCTTCTTTTATCCCCTACGTAAGATCCATCCCGTTGTCGGCGTTGACGGCATTAAAAGATGATTTTTAATTTGCTCCTGCTTTTTTCCAGCGCTAATTTTAATAAACTTAATAAAACAGCAGTCGAAGCAATTTTTCTTCAGCAACTAAAAAGCCTGTTCAAAATTGATTTGAATAGTCTGAAAAAAAATTGCATTTTAAACCCGCCCCCTCTCAAAGGCGCCAAAGTCACACACACGGGCAGTGGCAGAACTGCGTCGCCGCTAAACGTACGTTTTGTAACATACCTAGAGTTACTGCAGCATTTTGTAGCCTGGCCCCCCTTGAGGTTTTATCTCAGGTTTGCAGCCTCTGCAGCTGCTGTGATTGTTTCCCCTCCCCCCCCCCCAACATGGTGAAGGAACCGCAGGGGCGGGGCCGACTGTGCTGTGGCAACCGTTGCGAGGACAGGGTGGGCGGCTCCGATTGGCGGAGGGCGCTGTCCGTCCGAGGGGTGGGGACGCGGCTCTGATTGGTCGGACGCAAGGAGGGGGCGGGACCTGGTCCATTGTAACGTGAGATGAAGAGGCGGGCCCTCCGCTCAGCGCTGGGAGCTCAGGTGGGAACCAAAGATCCTACAGCGAGCGAGATAGTCCACTGGACGAAAAATACGTAGTACGGTCATGGGCAGATTCATGGGTAATTTTCAGCCCCATTTCCGTAACCGGCTTCTGTCTCCGCACCAAAGATCCCGTAGTGGAGCAAAGATAACTAGTGCGGAGACGGAAGCCGGTTACGGAAACATCCTCGTAAAAATACAAGTTATTTGGTAAAAATCTTCTCATTTTCAGAATTATAAGGACTTCACCCGCCTTGACCACCAGCTGGAGCTCCGGTGAATCCACACTGGTGTAGACCAGCCCGCTCTGTAACAAGGCCTTTGCCTGCTCCTCCAGCCTGCTGGCACACCGCCATGTGGATGGGCGCTGTTTAGGTAGACACAAAATGCTGGAAGGAATAGGTAACGTTTCTGGTCGAGACCCTCCTCAGTCTCAAACCGAAATGTCACCCAGTCCTTCTCTCCAGAGATGCTGCCTGTTCCGCTGAGTTACTCCAGCATTTTGTGTCCTTATTTGTAAACCAGCATCTGCAGTTCCTTGTTTTTAAATCACTCTGGTTAACCATCTCTGCACCTTCCCCAAAGCCTCCACATCAGTCCTGTAATGGAGTGACCAGACCTGTATGCAATACTCCAAATGCTACCTGACCAATGTCCCTTAAAGCTGCACATATACATTCCTCTCTCCTTATCTCACATCCTTTTATCTCCTTATTTTCTCTCGCCTCTGTCACTTACTTCACTCATCTGGCGATCATCCCCTCATCTGTTAACATTGTGTCAGTCTGAAGAAGGGTTCTGACCCGAAATGTCACCTATCCATGTTATCCACAGATGCTGCCTGATCTGCTGAGTTACTCCAGCACTCTGCAAAATGTCACCTATCCATGTTCTCCAGAGATGCTGCCTGACCCGCTGAGTTACTCCAGCACTTTTTGTTAGAGTCATAGATTGATACAGTGTGGAAACAGGACCTTCGGCCCAACTTGCCCTTACCGACCAACATGTCCCGGCTACACCCATCCCACCTTCCTGCATTTGGTCCATATCTCTCCAAACTTGACCAATCCATGTATCTGTCTATAACTTTTTCTTAAACATTGGGATAGTCCCAGCCTCAACTTCCTCGTCCAGCAGCTAGTTCCATACACCCACCACCCTCTGTTGAAAAGTTACCCCTCAGATTACTATTAAATCTTTTCCCCTTCACTTTGTACCCATGTCCTCTGGTCCTCGATTCTCTGGGCAAGAGATTCTGTGCATCTAACTAAATTATGTTCTATGCAAGATTCCAGCATCTGCAGTTTCTTGTGTCTCCCTCACCTATATCCACCTATCACTTCTGAAGAAGGGTGTCGGTGGTGGGAAAGATGCTGGAGTCAACTATTAAAGACTTTATAATGGGGCATTTGAATAGCAGTAAAAGGATTCGTCCAAGTCAGCATGGAGTTATGAAAGGGAAATCATGTTTGTCTAATCTTCTGTAATTTTTTGAGGATGTGACAAGTAGAATGGATGAAGGGGTGCAAGTGGATGTAGTATATCTAGACTTCCAGAAATCCTTTGTTAAGATCCCGCACGGGAGACTGGTGACTAAAATTAGAGCACATGGTATTGGGGGTAGGGTGTTGACATGGATGGAAAATTGGTTGGCAGACCAGAAGCAAAGAGTAGGAGTGAGCGGGACCTTTTCAGAATGACAGGCAGTGGCGAGTGGAGTGCCACAAGGCTCGGTGTTGAGGCCGCAACTGTTTACCATATATATTAATGATCTGGAAGAGGGAATTAGAAGCAACACTAGTAAGTTTGCAGATGACACAAAGCTGGGTGGCAGAGTGAACTGTGAAGAGGATGTTAGGAGATTACAGGGTGGAGCTGGACAGGTTGAGTGAGTGGGCAGATGCGTGGCAAATGCAGTATAATATAGATAAATGTGAGGTATCCACACTCTCCACACCCTGTTCCCCCCTCTCGATCCCATCTACCCCCCTCCCTCCACCCCCTCTCTCCCCTCAAATCCCTCCCCCTCTCTCCCTTCATCTCCCTCCCATTCCCCTCTCCCTCTCTCTCTTTCTCTGCCCCACTCTCTTTGCCCCTCGAGAGAGGGTGGGTGTGGTTAGTGTGTGCATGGGGGGGAGGGGGGTGGTTAGTGTGTGTGTGACGCCACAACCTCCCCCCCCCCCCCCGCAATCACGCGCTGAATGGACTCTCCCCCTCCCTCCCTTCTTCCCCCTCACCCTCCCTCCCCACTCTCTCCCCCCTTCCCCCTTCCCCTCCTCCAGAGGGTCTGCACTTGGTCTAGTAAAATTATAAAAGGACTGGACAAGCTAGATGCAGGAAAAATGTTCCCAATGTTGGGCGAGTCCAGAACCAGGGGCCACAGTCTTAGAATAAAGGGGAGGCCATTTAAGACTGAAGTGAGAAAAAACGTTTTCACCCAGAGAGTTGTGAATTTGTGGAATTCCCTGCCACAGAGGACAGTGGAGGCCAAATCACTGGATGGATTGAATTGAATTGAATTGAATTGAATACCTTTATTGTCATTCAGACCTTTCGGTCTGAACGAAATTTCGTGCCTGCAGTCATACATATATAAAAATAACAATACCATACAATAAACGCAAAATTAACATCCACCACAGTGAGTTCACCAAACACCTCCTCACTGTGGTGGAAGGCAAAAGTCTTAGGGTCTCTGTCTTTCTCCCCTCCCTATTCTCCCTCTGCGCTGAGGGGATCCAGGCCGCCGCCACCGCTGACGCCGGAACACCGCCACAGGGCCCGCCGCCGGAACGTCGCTGGAGCACCGCAGCTCCTGAAAGCCAGGCCGCCGCTGGAGCACCGCAGCTCCTGAAACCCAGGCCGCCGCTGGAGCACCGCAGCTCCCGAAACCCAGGTCGCCGCTGGAGCACCGCAGCTCAGAGGGAGCCAGGCCGCCGCTGGAGCACCGCAGCTCAGAGGGAGCCAGGCCGCCGCTGGAGCACCGCAACTCGCGAAACCCAGGTCGCCGCTGGAGCACCGCAGCTCCCGAAACCCAGGCCGCCGCTGGAGCACCGCAGCTCCCGAAACCCAGGTCGCCGCTGGAGCACCGCAGCTCCCGAAACCCAGGTCGCCGCTGGAGCACCGCAGCTCCCGAAACCCAGGCCGCCGCTGGAGCACCGCAGCTCAGAGGGAGCCAGGCCGCCGCTGGAGCACCGCAACTCGCGAAACCCAGGTCGCCGCTGGAGCACCGCAGCTCCCGAAACCCAGGTCGCCGCTGGAGCACCGCAGCTCCCGAAACCCAGGCCGCCGCTGGAGCACCGCAGCTCAGAGGGAGCCAGGCCGCCGCTGGAGCACCGCAACTCGCGAAACCCAGGTCGCCGCTGGAGCACCGCAGCTCCCGAAACCCAGGTCGCCGCTGGAGCACCGCAACTCCCGAAACCCAGGCCGCCGCTGGAGCACCGCAACTCGCGAAACCCAGGTCGCCGCTGGAGCACCGCAGCTCCCGAAACCCAGGTCGCCGCTGGAGCACCGCAGCTCCCGAAACCCAGGCCGCCGCTGGAGCACCGCAGCTCAGAGGGAGCCAGGCCGCCGCTGGAGCACAGCAGCTCGCGAAACCTAGGTCGCCGCTGGAGCACCGCAGCTCCCGAAAACCAGGTCGCCGCCGGAAGCCAGGTCGCCGCTGAAGCTCTGAAGGCCGTGCCGCCGCCGCTGGAAGCTGGAAGGCCGTCACCAGGGCCTCAGCACAGACGGAGACGGTGTCGGGGGACACGACAGGAAAAGTCGCATCCCCCCGAAGGGAGAGACTAAAACCCCGTTTCTCCCACCCTCCACACACATACACAACCCAACAAACCAAAAATAAACACCAAAAACAGGGACGAGGACAAAAATAAAATAAAAGACAGACGGACTGCAGGTGAGCCGCGGCTGCCAAGCAGCGCCGCCACTCCGAATAAGAGAGAGTTGGATAGAGCTCTAGGGGCTAGTGGAGTCAAGGGATATGGGGAGAAGGCAGGCAACGGTTATTGATTGGGGACGATCAGCCATGATCACAATGAACGGCGGTGCTGGCTCGACGGGCTGAATGGCCTCCTTTCTATGTTTCTATGTTTCAACGTGAAACGTCATCCATTCCTTCTTTCTAGGGATGCTGCCTGTCCCACTGAGTTACTCCAGCATTTTGTGTCCACCTATCACTTGCCAGGCTTTGTCCAGCCCCCATCTCTCTTTTCCACCTTTCTCCCCGCACCCTCTCCACTCAGTCTGAAGAAGGGTCCTGACTCAAAATGTCGTCTGTCCATTCCCTCTAAAGCGGTGAAGGAACTCAGTGGGACAGGCTGCATCTGCAGAAGGAAGGCAATCTAAGGCGACCACTCCCACCTCTCCTTTCCAACTTTCTCCACCCCCACACCAAGCAGTCTGAAGAAGGGTCCTGACCTAGAATGTTGCCTGTCCATGCTCTCCAGAGGTGCAAGTTAGTCCAGGAAATTGTGTCTCTGTTTGTAAACCAGCATCTACTGTTGTATCTAGACTAGGCATGCATTTCACCCTACACTTGCGCTCGGTCCGCCAAGGCCTGCTGCATCTCCTGGTTGCCAACCATTTTAACTCCCCTTCCCAATCCCACACTGGTCTTTCTGTCCTGGGCCTCCTCCATTGCCAGAGTGAGGTGACACTCAAACTGGAGGGACAGCACCTCATAGCTTACAGCCCAATGACATGAACATTGATATCTCCAAATTAAACGGATATCCCCCCCCCCCTCCCTCGTGGGCCATCTCTTCATCATTCCTCTGTCTTCTTCTCGCTGGCGAAAGGTGTCAGGATTAATCCGGAGTCACCGCTTCCTGTATTTTAAATATGTTTTAAAAGTATGTTTTAGTGTTTCTAGGTTTGTTTTACATGGGGGGGGGGGGGGGGGGGGGGGAATTGGGGAAAACGTTTTTTCAGTCACTTACCTCGACGTACATGCGATTTTTATCCTTTGCCGAGGCTCTGCCGTGAGGAGCTCCAACCTCGGGACCTGTGGACTTTAACACCGTGAAGCCCGTGGTCTCCGGTAAGAAGAGGCCGACTCAGGAGATCCATGCTGCGGAGTGTTCCAATCCTTCCCGATGCCGGAGTTTCCATCATCCCAAAGCGAGGGCTTCGGACATTGGTCCGTTGACAGCGGCGACTGCGGAGGGTTCAACAGCCCCGACCACCGGTGAACAAACGAGGAAGATGATTGAACTTTATTATCTTCCATCACAGTGAGGAATGTGGATTCCGCTGTGGTGGATGTTTCCTCCCTCTTCTCCCACATCATACATCGCATGTACATTTAAATTAGGTTCTTTGTCATGAGGGATGTAAAGTTAATATTCATTTATTTCATTAAGCATGCTCAGTCGCTGTTTCCCTAACCTACTTAATTGCCTTTGACCTAAAGACTAGCTTCTGTGTTGTCAGCTACATTCCTTACCTCATCTTGTTATTCTACAATGTTATCAACAGCTCTGAAGGACAGTAACAGTTTGTTCAAATAACAAGGTTGGTGATTCCAACTATTCGGCCCATCACAAGGTTGGTGGTTACAACCACTCGGCCCCTCACAATGATGGTGGTTTAATCATCTTATCCCTCACACCACCCTTGTCCAACGTGAACGTCGAGGTACCAGTCTTTAACACCTTGCATGGTCCTTCGTGCACCCGCTGTAACGGCGAGCAGTGAGCCTCCCTACGAAGGAAAACATGCGCACAATCCCGTAACATAGCAGGCACATGCACCGCAGCCGACCCATGTCTGGAGGTGGGAACCAGGACCAACGCGGGCAACTGCTTGCGAAGGTCAGCTAGCACCGCCTAAGCCGGGCCCTCCTGATCGCGGATGGCGGGTAAAAAATCCTCAGGCACCCTCAGAATGGAGCCATAAACCAGCTCAGCCGAGGAGACGTCGAGGTATTCCTTAGGCGTAGTTCTGATGCCTTGGGGAACCCAGGGCAAGTGGCCAACCCGATTGGGGCCGGTGAGCCGGGCCTTGAACGCCGACTTAAGGTGTCTGTGGAACCGCTCGACTAACCCATTTGCCTCCGGATGATAAGCGGTAGTCAGGTGCAACTGTGCGCCCTACAGCTGCGCCGAACCGCACCACAGGGAGGAGGTGAACTTAGCGCCACGGTCGGTACCCCGAAACGAGCGATCCAATTGGAGACAAGAGCCTGGGCACAGGCCTCAGTGGAGGTATCGGACAATGGTTCGCCTCCGCCCACCTGGTGAACCTATCCACAATAGTGAGCACGTGTGTGGCCCCACGCGAACACGGCAAGGGACCGACCAGGTCAACAAGAATGTGCAGAAACCTGCTGTCGGGAACAGCAAAATCATGCACTGGCGGACGTACATGTCTCTGCACATTAGTAGTCTGACAGGGGATACAAGCACGGGCCCATGCGGCGACCTGCGTCCGTAACCCGTGCCAGGCAAACTTGGAAACGACCAGGGAAGAGGTGGGGCGAATGGACGGGTGGGCTCGGCTGTGAACAGTGTCAAATATACGTCACCTCCAGGCAACCGGGCCGAACGAACGGGCTCTACCTGTGGAAACATCACAAATGACCCGCACTCCTGTGGCGCCGCAAGGCACCTCAGCCAGTTTGAGTCCCGATTCAGCATTGTAGTAATCCGCCGTGCCGGCTTCGGCCCTTTGAGCCGCTGCCAACTCAGCATAGTCCACTCCGAGGTTTAAAACGGACACCGCAGGTACAGCCGGACGGAATAGCGCGTCAGCCACAACGTTCAGCTTCCCCACCACATGCCGAATGTCAGACGTGAATTCGGGGATGTAGGCGAGGTGCCGCTGATGCCTGGCAGACCATGGGCCGGTTACTTTATTCCATGCAAACGTGAGCGGCTTAATGGTGGTCCGTGAATGCAGTGAATGCGTGCCATCGAGGAAGTAACGTACATGCCTGATTGCTAGGTAGAGCGCGAGGAGTTTGCGATCGAGAGCGCTGTACTTAATCTCCGGGGCCCGTAGCTGCCTGCTGAAAGATGCCAGCGGCAGGCAGCGGTTACCTAGCCGCTGCTGGAGGACAGCGCCCACCGCGATGTCCGAAGTGTCAACGGTGAGAGCCGTGGGGGCAGATGCCTTCGGGTGTACCAGCATGGTGGCGTTGGCCAGTGTGGTCTCAGCCCCCTCCAAAGCTATACTAGCATCATTGGAACAAACCAGATCCTTGGGCTTGCCTGCCAGACACTGAAACAACGGTCGCATAATGGCTGCCATTGACGAAACACATCGGTGGTAAAAATTGACCATATCAATTAATTCCCACAGGCCCTTGACGGACAGTGGCCTCGGGAAACGACAAATGGTGTTGACTTTCTCAGGCAGCGGTTGGGCACCTTGGTGGGTTACCCTGTGACCTAAAAAGGAGACGCGACCCGAATTGGCACTTGGCAGGGTTGATCACCAAGCCGTGCTTACACAATCGCTCGAAAAGTAGATGAAGGTGCCTAACGTGTTCAACCTGCAAACTGCTGCCCACCAGAATATCATCGAGGTAGATGAATATGAATGGCAATCCCCGCCGGCCCTGATCCATTGATCTTTGGAATACTTAAGCGGCACTCTTCAGGCCAAAAGGCATTCGTAGCCACTCGAAAAGGCCGAAAGGCCGAAGGCCGAAAAGGCCCTATTATCTAAATGGAGGCCGATTAGGAAAAGGGGAGATGCAGCGAGACCTGGGTGTCATGGTACACCAGTCATTGAAAGTAGGCATGCAGGTACAGCAGGCAGTGAAGAAAGCGAATGGTATGTTAGCTTTCATAGCAAAAGGATTTGAGTATAGGAGCAGGGAGGTTCTACTTCAGTTGTATAGGGTCTTGGTGAGGCCACACCTGGAGTATTGCGTACAGTTCTGGTCTCCAAATCTGAGGAAGGACATTATTGCCATAGAGGGAGTGCAGAGAAGGTTCACCAGACTGATTCCTGGGATGTCAGGACTGTCTTATGAAAGACTGTATAGACTCGGTTTATACTCTCTAGAATTTAGGAGATTGAGAGGGGATCTTATAGAAACGTACACGATTCTTAAGGGGTTGGACAGGCTAGATGCAGGAAGATTGTTCCCGATGTTGGGGAGGTCCAGGACAAGGGGTCACAGCTTAAGGATATGGGGGAAATCCTTTAGGACCGAGATGAGAAGGACTTTTTTCACACAGAGAGTGGTGGGTCTCTGGAACTCTCTGTCACAGAGGGTAGTTGAGGCCAGTTCATTGGCTATATTTAAGAGGGAGTTAGATGTGGCCCTTGTGGCTAAGGGGATCAGAGGGTATGGAGAGAAGGCAGGTATGGGATACTGAGTTGGATGACCAGCCATGATCATATTGAATGGCGGTGCAGGCTCGAAGGGCCGAATGGCCTACTCCTGCACCTAATTTCTATGTTTCTATGAAAGGGGTGATGGTGGCCGTCTTAGGGACGTCGTTGGGGTGGACCGGGATCTGATTATACCCTCGGACCATGTCGACCTTCGGAAAGAAGGTAGCGCCCTGCAAATGAGCCGAGAAATCTTGGATGTTGGGGACTGGGTACCAATCTGCTGGGTACCAAAATGTTGGATGTTCGTGACCGGGCACATGCGTGGACAATGCGTTTTTAGCGCTTGTAATCACCGCAAGGTCTCCAGCCCCTGGACGCTTTGGGCACCATATGCAGAGGGGAAGCCCAAAGGCTTTCCGACTATCGGACAATCCCCATGTCTTCCATAAGCTGGAATTCATCTCGTGCGATGCGCAGTTTATCAGGCGGGAGGCGGCGAGCGTGGGCGCAAACAGTTGGGCCCTCAGTGGGAATGTGGTGGACCACGCCATGACGAGACGCAGCCCCGTCGAACCAGGAATGAGCAGCCCTGGGAATTCAGCCAGAAGGGCTGTGAAAGGTTCCTGTACCTCAGCTACCTCATTGGGTTGCTGTAGGGACATTCATGGTCTACACGGCTCAGCAGGGCACAAGTCAGACAATGGGACCATCCACCAGCCCCGCACATCGACTAACAGGGAGAATGCACGCAAGAAATCGGCTCACAAAATAGGCTGGGCGAAGTCACCTCTCTCCCGGGAGAGAGAGGATGAGGGAGAAGGGAGAGAGACAAGGGAGAGAGAGAGAGGGGGGGGGGGGGGGAGAGAGAGAAGAGGGGAGAGAGAAGGGGGAGATGGGAGCATGGGATTCATTTTCCCACACAAACCATAGGTGACTGGGCAATCTGAACCAAAGCACCAATTTGAAAATGGCTGAAGGTGTGCATCCCTCGGGACAGCCCCCACTCTCCCAAGACCACCCTCCGCGGGCTGCGGGTCGGGTGGAGCAGAGGTTTGGGACAATGTTCATGCCTTCACAGTGATGTGATAGGCACTGGGGTCTGGACCAATCGCTGGCAGATCCAGACCCCCATCCGGCAACACCATGTCCGTTATTGGAATTTTCTGTTGAGCGGCAGTCGGTCCTTTGGCCTGTAGGTGATGCCACCTTTCGGGTGGGTGGCGTTTTGACAGAGCGGCCATTCCGTATGTTTGCTTTTAGGCGACGCAGCTTTTCAGTTCGTTGGCTTTTAGGCGTCCCGCCCTTTCGGTTAGTTTGCATTTAGGCGTCCCATTCTTTGGGTTAGTAGGCGTTTCATCTTCAGACTCTTTTGGTTTATTGCCGTTTCGGCTTTGTTTCGATTCGGTTCTTTGACTTTGACTTCTTTGCTTCGGCTTCTTGAAGGTGCACGGGTGCCTGCACACCGGGGAGCGGCCCTACACCTGTAGCGACTGCAGCAAGGGCTTCACCCACTCCACCAGCCTGCTGGTGCACCAGCGCACCCACACTGGTGAGCGGCCCTACACTTGCACCCAGGCCAGCAAACAACTGCTCGCAGTGCGGCAAACGGGGGCCGCGGGAGCACCAGCGGATGCAAAGACCGTCATGGAGAAGGTGAGGATGGACTCTACGATGGCAGAATAAAACTGGACCATCACTGCTTGTGGCAGATTGTGTTTCCTCAGCTGCGGTGATGTCAGGGCGGCGGTGGTACGTGCCGTCTGTGCGTGTGGCTGACGTCACCGTGCACGGGGTGGGGGGGGGGGGGGGTGATATTGCGGTCTGCTCGACGCGATTCCCGGATGCTCAGCGCAGTGTCTTTGTGGGTAAGCTGGTGCAGTGGGGCCGATATTTCACCGAGGTTCTGAGTAAATTTACCCAGGTAATTTACCATGCCAAGGAATCTCTGCAGACTGAGCACGTCTGTGGGTGCTGGTAACTTGTTGATAGCAATGGTTTTTGCCGGATCAGTTTTTAGGCCACCTTCAGTGAACACATGGCCTATGTAGCTCACCTCACTAACTCCGAATTTGCACTTTTGAGGGTTTAGCTTGAGGTTGATGGCATTGGCGTGCACCAGGACCTTGTTAGATTAGCATCGTGTTCTTGGATAGGTCGACCAGCAATGAGGATATCATCAACTGTAATGGAGCACGGGTAACCTGCAAATAATTGTTCCATAGCTCGTTGAAATACTTCACTAGCAGAGCTTATGCCAAATGGCCTGCGAAGGAATTTGTACCTCCCGAAGGGTGTGCTGAAGCTAGTTAACGTGGAGGAGTTGCGTTCCAGAGGAATCTGCCAGAATAAACTCTTGGCATCTAGTACTGTAAATACAGTTGCTTCAGCCAGCTGCGCTGCAATCTCGTCCACATTGCGCATGGGATAGTGTGGACATTTAATGGCTGTGTTTAAGTCCTTGGGATTGATGCAAACTCCTATTTGGCCATTCTTCTTCTTTGTTGCCACAACCATGGTCGAGACCCAATCCGAGGGGTCAGCGACAGGGGAAATTACACCTAGAGACACCTAGAATTCTGTTGATTTATTGTGTAAAGTCACAGGTTGTAGTCAGATGCCATACAGAAACACCGAGAGAGAAGAGCCCCAGGTTGTAACAAGCCTTAACACCCAGTAGTGATGGCACATTCTCACAAACAGCATAGAAACTCAGGTTGTGGACAGGTGAGTCAGGACAGTAGCGCAACTCGACCTGACCAATAGGGTGCATTAGACCTCCTGCAAATGGAAGAAGGGATGCAGCCGCGGGATTGATAGTCTCTGTTTTTTCTTATCTTTTTCAATTCAGATAAACACATGACATTACACCGAGCACTTGTATGAACTTTCAGAAAACCATTATTGCCATTAACGAGCAAAGCGGGATTTTGATGTTTATGGGGCAAGTTAGACAGGGAGTGTACATCCAAATCCAGATCCTCGTTAGCAGACTGCAAATCCGTGGGAGCTGTTTGAGAGCGCCCCGAGAGCATGTTTTCATGGCCGAGTGAATTGACAGATTGGCTTGTTTGAACTCTGTTGCTACGAGAGCCGCAGTATTTGATGAAATTGTTCTTTTTTTACAGAAATGAGAAAATTTCCCATAAACAGTGCAACGGTCATGAGCTGCTACATGTGAACCCCTACGACTCATAATTGTCTATGAGTTTAGCGACAGAGCTGTGGGCACTAGAGGAGATCAGCGAGAGGCTTGATAAAATATAATGACTAGAGTGGGGCCAAGCCCCAAAACCTTTGCGCGAGCATCAGCCATTTCAGCAATGCAGCTGCGGTTTTCAGCAATCTCTGGAGTAAGTTCAGTATCGCGCAGTAATTCGTCACGTAATTTATCATTGCGGCCACCATAGACCAGACGGTCACGGACTAAGCTGTCACATAAATCACAAAAGGCCACCGACTGGCAATGTGCTTCAAAGCACTAACATATGTTGCAGCAGGTTCGCCATGTCTCTGGCTTTGTGAGAAAAAAAACATGACTAAATTAGTACGTAACTCACGTAACTGGCGGGATTTGGGTAGCAAGCAGTCGGGGTCCCGGATGGATTCAGCGCGAGCAATCTGGACACCAGCCAGGTCAAAACTAGCTGGTTCATAATGAAACCTTCTGGCACGACGAACAGCTTCTGTGCCTGCTAGGCTAAGGAGAAATGAGGCACGAACACCTGGAACAGCAGCCGGGTGAGCCGCGTCAATGTAAATGGGGAAAGCTTCTTCAACTATGCGCTACCGTTCTGCGAGGTCTTCATCAAACACCAGGATCTCTGGTTTTCTGAGAGCAGCAGCCATAGTCAAACAGATACTGGACCAAAAAACCCAATCTAAAAGAAAAGCAATAGAATTAGGCAAGGAGTGAGTCCGAGTTTTCTGACACCATGTTGGAATGACTTAACTCACGTATAGTGATTAAGATCCAAAGACGTTTACTAGCAATACAGCGTAGGTAACTTCATCTTAACATACGACTCAAGACTGGGGAAAACATGGAAAAGGGACTTTATTAAACCAGCGGGCAGAGCCACAGTGTCACACTGATCTACAGCGTGGTCGTGTGGAGAAGCAGGAGGCGGAGTGAATGTGGAACCTGTCAGAGAGAAATACAGAGAGAGAGTGTGTGTGTGAGAGTGAGATAGATAGAGAGAGCGAGAGAGAGAGATAAAGAAACAACGAGAGAGTGGGTGAGAGAGGGAGAGATAGAGAAAGACAAGAGAGACAGGCAGAGAGAGTGAGTGAGAGGGAGAGATGAGAGAAGGTAAGTGAGAGAAAGAGAGAGAAAGTGATTGTGGGAGAGAGAGAGAGTAAGAGAGAGTGAGTGGGAGAGATGAGAGAGAGAGAAAGAGAGAGAGAGTGAGTGAGAGAGAGAGATAGAGTGAGAGAGAGAGGGGGGAGGGGCTGAGGGGAGATCACATGGAGCCGAATAAATGTGGCTGATTTTACACCGTTAATTATGTCTGGTGGGTAGTGTTTATTCCTCTCCCACTCGCTCTCTCTCTCAATCACTCCCCCTCACTCCCTCTTTAATTATCTCTCTCTCACACACACACTCACTCACTCTCCCCCCTCCTCTCTCTCTCTCTCTCTCTGCCTCTCCCCCGTTCCCTCTCCCTGCCACACACCTTCTCCCCCTGCCCCCCCCCCCCCCGCTCTCCCTCTCTCTCCGTCCCTCCTTCCCTCTCTCTCTCTGCCTCACCCCCCCCCTCTCTCTCCCCTCCCCGACTCTCTTTCTCTCTCCCCCTCTCTTTGTGATGTAGGTGTTGTCTTTGACTTGCGTAGGAAGTCTGTTTTTCTGTTGAAGCTTTCGGGAAACAGCGACCTCAAACTCGCAAATCATTGTCTCGTGTCGCAAAATCGCGCGCTCTCGACGTGTAACCACTCAAGCCGCGATGAGGAGCGAGTGTCGCAGAATGCAGTGGAGAAATCGCAGAGAGTTGTGGACGCAGCCCAGACCATCACGCACAGAAACCAACCACCCTTCCATCGCCTCCATCAGCAAGGCCAGAAGCATCATCAAGGATCAGTCTCACCCCCGGTCACGCCCTCTTCTCCCCCCTCTCATTGGGCAAGAGATGTCTCAACCCATGTTCTCCACAGATGCTGCCTGACCCGCTGAGTTACTCCAGCACTCTGTGAAACGTCACCTATCCATGTTGTCCACAGATGCTGCCTGACCCGCTGAGTTAGTCCAGCACTCTGTGAAACGTCACCTATCCATGTTCTCCACAGATGCTGCCTGGCCCGCTGAGTTACTCCAGCACTCTGTGAAACGTCACCTATCCATGTTGTCCACAGATGCTGCCTGACACGCTGAGTTAGTCCAGTACTTTGTGTCTATCTTTGGTACGAACCAGCATCTGCAGTTCCTTCCAACACAACACAGCATGCAGGTGCAGCAGGCATGCAGGTATGCAGGTGCAGCAGGCAGTGAAGTTTAGGCATGCAGGTGCAGCAGCGGGCAGTAAAGAAAGCAAATGGTATGTTAGCATTCATTGCAAAAGGATTTGAGTATAGGAACAGGGACGTTCTACTGCAGTTGTACAGGATTTTGGTGAGACCATACCAGGAGTATTGTGTACAGTTTTGGTCTCCAAATCTGAGGAAAGACATTCTTGCCATAGAGGGGGTACAGAGAAGGTTCACCAGACTGATTCCTGGGATGTCAGGACTTTCATATGAGGAAAGACTGGATAGACTCGGCTTGTATTCGCTAGAATTTTGAAGACTGAGCGGGGATCTTATAGAAACTTACAAAATTCTTAAGGGGTTGGACAGGCTAGATGCAGGAAGATTGTTCACGATGTTGGGGAGGTCCAGAACAAGGGGTCACAGTTTACGGATAAGGGGGAATTCCTTTAGGACCGAGATGAGGAAAACATTTTTTCACACAGAGAGTGGTGAGTCTGTGGAATTCTCTGCCACAGAAGGTAGTTGAGGCCAGTTCATTGGCTATATTTAAGGGAGTTAGATGTGGCCCTTGTGGCTAAAGGGATCAGGGGGTATGGAGAGAAGGCAGGTACAGGATACTGAGTTGGATGATCAGCCATGATCATATTGAATGGCGTTGCAGGCTCGAAGGACCGAATGGCCTACTCCTGCACCTGTTTTCTATGTTTCTATGTAACACAACACTTTAGATTGTAATATAGACAATTATTGTCACGAGTTTAGATTTGTTTGTAATTTTAGATCACAAACCAGACAGAAACGTAACTAGTTTAAGTAGTTTAGATGTCTTTAAATGTAGGATAGTACAGGGAGAGAGTATCAAATATTAGTTTAGTTTCCGCGCTGTATCGTTGAACTAAACTAGTGTGCGAACGGGCGCTCGCTGGTTGTCGTTGAGTCATTTGGCCGAAGGGCCTCTTTCCGCGCTGTATCGTTGAACTAAACTAGTGTGCGAACGGGCGCTCGCTGGTTGTCGTTGGGCCGAAGGGCCTCTTTCCGCGCTGTATCTCTGAACTAAACTAGTGTGTGTATGGGCGATCGCTGGGTGGCGTGGACTCGGTGGGCCGAATGGCCTGTTTCCGCGCTGTATCTCTAAATTGTTTCCAAGTGAAGTCAAGTCCAAGTCAAGTTTAGAGTCAAGTTATATTTATTGTCACATGCCCCAATTGGTACAATGACATTTGAGCTAGCATACAGCCATACGAATAAAATAACACAAGACATGATAGAATTTAACATGAACAGCCCCACACAGCGGAATCAACGTTTCCCACTGTGAAGAAAGGCAATAAAGTTCATTCATCTTCCGCATTGCTCACCCATGGTCGGGGCCTTTGAGACTTCCACCGTCGTCGCTACGGCAGCCCGATGTTCAGGCCCTCTCGCTGGGATGATTGGATATCAGGCGTGGGAACAGAACGGCGCTCTCAGCGGCTTGGTGTTCTGAATCGGCCGCTTGCTAGGAGACCTCGGCTCCCGAAGTCCACAGGCGGAGCTGGGCAGAGCTCCAGTATTGGCGACGCTCGGTAAAGGATCCCAGGACTCCGCCACATCGCCAAGTCAGCGCCGCCGGCGGCTGGTAGCTCCGCAAACCACGGCTCCACGGCGTTGAGTCAGCAGTCCCATCACTCCGGAGCTCCAACACGGTGATCTCCGGGAGGGCATCGTCCCGCTCCGTGATGGAATTCAATGTTGCGCTGCTGCAGAAGGTCCGGCCGGTCTCCGGCACGAAAGTCCGCGCCAATCCAGATGGTAGGCCGCGAAGAGGGGCGAAGATGCGACTCGGAGAGAAGACGCATCTCCGTGACAAGGTAGTGACTAGGAAACGGTTTCACACCCCCCCCCCCTTATATTGAGTCACCAAGATGCTCAACGTGTACAGTGGATTGGTGGTGGTGTTTCAGATCAGAGATGGGATGAAGGAAAAAGGGGGAGAGAGAGGGGGGTTGAGGGGGAGGGTGTTAGAGAGAGTTGAAAAGAAAGAGAGGGATGGGGGGGGGGGAGAGAGGGGAGGGAAGAGGGGCGGAGCGAGAGGGAGGAGCGTGAGAGGGGGAGAGGGGAGAGAAAGGTGGGAGAGAGGGGGGCGAGAGAAAGAGAGAGAGAGTGGAGAGAGAGCAAGAGGGGGGAGAGGGGGGTGGGGGAGAAAGGGGGAAGGGATGGCAACCGAGAGAGGGGGAGAAGGAGAGTGGATAGAGAGAAGTGAGAGAGACGGGGGAGAGTTAGAGAGAGTCGGGGAGAGTTAGAGGTGGTACAAAGAGAAGCATAAGCGACAATGGAGAGAGAGAGAGAGGGGGGTGGGTAGAGAAAGAGAGGTCGGAGAGAGGGGGAGAGCGAGAGAGTCAGGTCGGAGAGAGATGGGGAGAGGAAATGGGGAGAGTGGGAAGAGAGGGGGAGGGAGGAAAAGGGATTAAAGTGAAGCAGGGAGAGGAGGGCGAGAGTTTTGGGCCTGTTTCAAGTTGGCCGACTTTTGGCTCCTGTTCCCAGCGGAGGGCGAGAAAATGGCCGTTTCCCTCACATATCCACGAAAAACCCACATCATCCCCCCCTCCCCCACCCCTCTTATATTGAGTCACCACGATGGTCAACGTCTACGCTGGATTGGTGGTGGTGTTTCAGATCAGAGAGAGGGGGAAGAGAGAGAGAGAGAGAGTGGAGAGAAGAGGGGAGAGAGAGGTGGGAGAGAAGGGAGAGAGAGAGCGAGGGTGGAGAGAAAGGGGGAGAGAGTGATAGGTGGAGAGAGAGAGAGGAGCAAGGGGGGGGGGAGTGTATCAAATATTAGTTGAGTTTCCGCACTGTACCTCGAAAGTAAACTAGTGTGTGAACGGCCGATCGCTGGTTGGCGTGGAGTCGATGGGCCGAAAGGCTTGTTTCCGCGCTGTATCTGAAGGTAAAAGGGGCAAAGTGAAGCACGGAAAGGAGGGCAAGAGTTTAGGCCGTTTTAAGATTGCCGACTTTAGCCTCCTGTTCACTGTGGAGGGCGAGAAAATGTCTGACCCTCCCCTCCCCTCGTATCCACTAAAATCTTCATCACTCCGCCACTTGTACAGTCACCATGATGGTCTGCATCCACACTGACGGTGTTGGTGTTTCAGATCTGAGAAAGGGGGGAGAGAAAGGTGGAGAGAGTGGGGGTGTGGAGGAGAGATGGGATGAAGGAAAAAGGGGAAGAGAGGGGGGTTGAGGGGGAGGGTGTTAGAGAGAGTTGGAAAGAAAGAGAGAGGGGGAGGAAGAGAGGGGGAGGAAGAGAGGGGGAGGAAGAGAGGGGGAGGGAGAGAGGGGAGGGAGAGAGGGGGAGAGAGAGAGGGAGGAGCATGAGAGGGGGAAAGAGGGGGGAGAAAGGTGGGAGAGAGGGGGGAGAGAGGGGGCAGAAAGGTGGGAGAGAGGGGGGGTGAGAGAGTGAGTGGGTTGAGAGGGGTGATTGGGGAAGAGAGAGGGGGGAGGGAGAGGGGAGAGAGTTCGGGGTTGGAGGGAGGGGAGAGAGAAAGGGAAGAGGCAGAAGAGGGGGAGAGAGAGGGGAGAGAGAGATAGAGGAGATAGAGTTGGTGACGAGAGAGAGGGGATGAGGAGAGAGGGGGGAGAGAGGGAGAGGGCAGAGATGGGGTGATAGAGAGGGGCAGGAAAGAGTGGGGGGGAGTTGGGAGGGGAGAGGGAGGGGGATGAGCGGGAGAGGGAGAGGGAGAGGGAAAGAGAATGGGGGTGAGAGAGGGGGTAGAGGGAGAACCCAATTTTACTTTGGAGTCACACGAGTGATTCCGTGAAGAACCCCGCCAGTTCGCATGCGCGTCATTACGTCAGCCGCATTGGCGCGAGCACCGCACTGGCAGGGCATCGTTCCTACCGGCGGTGAGTCTAAACCTAGAGGGTAAGTTTATTTTATTTACCAGGGTTTCTTGTTTGGGCAGGAGCCTCTCTTCACAGAGGTTTCTGCCAGATTACTGCAGACACAGAGACAGATACAGAGAGAGAGACAGGTACTGTTGAGCAACCTATGGAGTAGGACGTGAAGTTAGAGTTTCCCGCAGATTTCGATTAAAACGGTTATTCATCGGCTCTGTTTTGATAATAATTTTGAGGAATGATATTCCAGTGGATTTTGTGCTGGCTACGTGATGCTTTGAACGTGTTATTGTGACTACTAAAAGCACCAGAGCTCGTGGTGCGGCTCAACAACAGAGGCCTAGTTCGCGGGTAGAATTCACATCTACAGGTACCTGGACCCCGCCCCATGGTTCCTGAAGGCAGGATCGCAAGTTGTCGACGCGGAGGTCCTGAAGCTAGAATTACTAACATCTTTGAGACAGAACATTGCAGATATTTTTAAAACCGAACTACGAGCAGTATTGGGTGATGATTGTCATCAATCAGAGTCGACCTTCAAGCCGTGAAAACACAACTGGTGAACGATAAGGTTGCTATGGACACTGTGTTGGCAATACTCCAAGGTACTGTGGGGATAATGAAGAAGTCACTTTCTGCCTGTACGGACGAGATTGCTGAGCTGAAGATTCAGATCAAGCGTATAACTGCTGAGTTTTTTTCATCGGGACAAAAAATTTGAGGACCTCAAATCCATATCGCGCTGCAACAACATAAGAATAGTGGGGGTTCCTGAGGAGACAGTCGTCAACTCCATTGCTATCACCACCCTGCTTAAGGACGAGTTCAAGCTGGACAAACAGCCGCTTCACAGGAAACATTTCAAATTTGTAGCTGCATTTCCTTTAGGTCCATTATGTAACAATCACCTGTTTCCTCCCTCACATTTGGATTCCTTTTTTTCCGGTATAGCATAACAAAGGTATACAGTGCTTTCTTGGTCTGTTTTCCGATGGTATTTTTAACACCTTTACCAATTTATCACCATTCTATGGATTTTTTTGGTACTTCTACGTAAGACACTTTGTTTCTAAATGTTTCTCTAATTTTCCCTCTTCACCTCCACGACAAATATGGGATAGTTTGATTACTTTCAAGACACAACAAAGATAGATTGCTTCAGAGATGTATAACCGCATTCTGGATCTTTGCGATCAGTCCAACTCTAAAACAAGGGCTGCTTGGGAGGAAGAGCTGGGACTTCAATTTACTGAGGAGTGGTGGGATAACGTTGTGCGTGGGCTATGTACTATTACATCTTACGCTCGTCTTGCACTCATTCAGTTTAAGGTTATACATAGGGTCCAATTTTCTAAATCAAGACTGCCTAGGATTTATCCAGAGCTGGAGGATAAATGTGACAGATGTTCGGGCCCACACTGTCATATGTTTTTCCTTTGTCCACGATTACATAATTTTTCGTGCGGCTACTTTAATATAATGTCTACTGTAGTGTACTGTACTCTACAGCCCTGTCCTTTGATTGCCATTTGGGTGGCCCCAGATGAGTCAGGTCATTAAACTCTATGCAAAAATAAATTGTTAATTTTACATTTTTAATAGCGAGATGTCGCCCACACCTAGTGGAAATCCCCTAACCCACCCTCTGTGTCTCACTGGCTCAAAGATGTAGTGTTTTTTCTCAAACTTGAGAAAATTAAATATACATTGAGGGTATGTACTGATAATTCTTTCACAAATGGCAAACTTTTTTTTTTATCATACTTTACAGACTTGCAAGTTCTGTCAGACTAATGGCTGGTATGTTAAATGTTGTTATGTGTAGGTGCACTAGAGGCAGGAAACATGCTCCCGATGTTGGGGGAGTCCAGAACCAGGGGCCACAGTTTAAGAATAAGGAGTAAGCCATTTAGACCGGAAATGAGGAAACACTTGTTCACACAGAGAGTGGTGAGTCTGGAATTATTTGCCTCGGAGGGCGGTGGAGGCCGGTTCTCTGGATACTTTCAAGAGAGAGCTAGATAGGACTCTTAAAAATAGCGGGTTACACAAAAAGCTGGAGAAACTCAGCGGGTGCAGCAGCATCTAAGGAGCGAAGGAGATAGACGACGTTTCGGGTCGAGACCCTTCTTCAGACTGGTCAGGGATCAGGGAAACGAGAGATATAGACGGTGATGTGGAGAGATAAAGAACAATGAATGAAAGATATGCAAAAATAGCGGAGTCGGGAGATATGGGGAGAAGGCAGGAACGGGGTACTGATTGGGGATGATCAGCCATGAACACATCGAATGGCGGTGCTGGCTCGAAGGGCCGAATGGCCTACTCCCGCACCTATTGTCTATTGTCTATTATTACTAATTTAGTTAGTATGTATTATTGTTATCTCTATTGATTAATTATGGCGATAGATGTGGCCCGCCATCCGCTCACAGACATGGGTGCTGGCCTCCATGCAGAACAAGGCTGACGTCTCCTGCTTTCCACTGCGAAATTGCTGCCATTTCAGGACTTGGGTCAGCGGGGCCTTGTATAGATTTACAAACCCAGTCATCTGCTGAGAGAGAATGAATGATGCGCTGACCAGAAGTCAATGGTGCGTCCCGAATCTCGCTTACATTCCAGTTGCCCCAATGCGTTGGTTAGAAACATAGAAACCCAGAAACATGGACAATAGGTGCGGGAGGAGGCCATCTGGCCCTTCGAGCCAGCACCGCCTTTGTGATCATGAGAGTGGTGGGTCTCTGGAACTCTCTGCCACAGAGGGTAGTTGAGGCCAGTTCATTTGGCTATATTTAACAGGGAGTTAGATGTGGCCCTTGAGGCTAAGGGGATCAGAGGGTATGGAGAGAAGGCAGGTACGGGATACTGAGTTGGATGATCAGCCATAATCATATTGAATGGCAATGCAGGCTCGAAGTGCCGAATGGCCTACTCCTGCACCTAATTTCTATATTTCTATGTTTCTACTCTCTGAGGGAATTTAACTCCTTTATTCTCGCTGGAGTTTACATTCCTCCCCAAGCCTGCGTACGTGAGGCGCAAATGCAACTCGCTGACCAAGGAATGAGGGTAGAGAGTGACTTGCCAGACTCCATGCTCATTGTTTTGGTGGACTTCAACAAAGCTAATCTCAGCCGTGACCTTTCAAAATACAGACTTCATGTTACCTGCCCCACCAGAGGGGAGAGAACACTCGATCACTCTTATACGGCAATCAAGAACGCATATCGCTCTGTTCCCCGGGTGGGTCTGGGTCTCTCTGATCATTGTCTAGTTCACCTTATTCCGACCTACAGACAGAAGCTAAAAGCTGCTAAGCCATTGGTCAGAACAACGAAAAGGTGGACAAGCGAGGGCATTGAGAACCTACAATCCTGCTTTGACTGGATTGGAATGTGTAGTTATGGATTATTGAACCATAAGCCTCGATGAGTATACGGACACCGTGTCATCATATGTCAGCTTTTGTGACAGTTGCATTCCAACTAAGACCCGGACACGGTTGAACAACAATGAGCCCTGGTTCACTGCAGAGCTCAGACAGCTCCGATGGTCTAAAGAGGAGACCTACAGGAGCGGGGATGCAGACCTCTACAGGCAGGCCAAGTACAAGCCGAGAAGAGCTGCCAAGGAAAGGTGATCTGAGAAGTTGAGGAGCAAGTTCTCAGCTCGGGACTCTTCTTCAGTTTGGAAGAGCTTGCGAGACAGTAGCGGCTACAAGAGGAAAGCACCCTGCTCTTTGGACAATTGTCAGCTGACCAACGAGCTGAATGAGTTTTACTGCAGGTTTGAAAATCAGAAACATAACCATGATACCCACTCCCTCCCTGTTCCCAACCAACACAGCCAGACCCCACTCTACAAAGATTGAACCCTGCACCCTCTCCTTCCCATTCACCACTTCACACCAACTTAAGGCAAGATTCCAGTTTGAAAAGACTGGAGCATTTCCCACCTCAACCAACACTTCACACCCACTCACAGCCTGACTTCAGTGTGCAAAGGCTGGGCCTTTCTACACCCCCCCCCTCCAATCACCACTTCACAGCCAATCACCCACACCTTCGAAACTGCACACTTCTCCATCATCAACAATAAAAATAGAGGAGGTGGAGAGGCTTTTCAGAGGCCAAAAAAGCCGGTAATCTCCAGGACCTGAAAATGTTTCCCCCTCTACTCTTAAGCTCTGTGCCAAACAGCTGTCACCGGTATATACAGACATTTTTAACCAGTCCCTGCAAACATGTACTGTCGCTGCCTGCTTCAAAGTCTCCACTATTGTCCCTGTTCCCAAAAAGGCAAGGATTACTTGTCTTAATGACTACAGGCCTGTCGCACTGACCTCTGTAGTCATGAAGACACTTGAAAGGCTTGTGCTGGCCAAGCTGAAAAATATCACAAACTCTATGCAGGACCCTCTGCAGTTTGCATATCGGGCCAATAGATCTGTGGATGATGCAGTCAACCTGGGCCTGCACTTCATCCTGCAGCACTGGACCGCCAGGGGACTTATGCGAGGATCATGTTTGTTGATTTTAGCTCTGCATTCAACACCATTGTGCCAGAGCTATTACACTCCCAACTGTTTGAGTTGACTGTGCCTGAACCCCACTGTCGGTGGATCTCCAGCTCCCTGACAGGGGAAAGGACATCTCTGACCCGCAAACAGTCAGCATAGGAGCATCGCAAGGCTGCGTACTCTCTCCTCTACTCTAATCTCTACACCAAAGACTGCACCTCCACGAACACCTCTGTCAAGCTTCTCAAGTTTGCGGATGACACAACCCTGATTGGACTGATCCAGGATGGAGAGGAATCTGCCTACAGACAGGAAGCGTCACAGCTGGTGTCCTGGTGCTGTCGCAACAACCTAGAGATTAATGCTCTTCATTTTTTATTAGAGGTACAGTAAATTAAATCAGTGTGCATCCCGTATATATTATTACAATCATTGTACCCCTTAATTTTTGACGCTATTAAAAAAGAATAGAAACAGAGAAAATAGAGAAAGTGAGAAAGAATTGTGAAAGTGAAAAAGCGTGACAAAGGGAAAGATGAAAGAACCCTTAGTCGAAGAGTTAGAGAAAGGAGAATAAGAGATAGACCCTAGAAAAGAAGAAAAAGAAAGGAAAAAAGAAAAAGACAGTTACTTTATTATAAACATCACGCAAATAGAATTTACCAAGTCGACAATTTTTCATCCCCCTTTACCAAGAGCCGAGGCCGGTACTCTTGCACCCTATCCTTGTAGTAGATCTATAAATGCAGACCACATCTTATAGAAACGATCTGATTTTCCTGCCAGGTGGCATCTCATATCTTCCAGATGTAGTGTTTCAAACATAGTTGAAATCCACATATATACTGTTGGTATGGGAGCATTGGTCCACAATTTTAAAATCAGCTTTTTTCCAGTTACTAACCTATATTCAAATAAATTCTTTTGAAACACATTTAATTCAGGGCTACCTTCCGTTGTTCCAAAAATAATCCATCCTGCTTTTGGTGTCAGTTTTATTTTAAATAACTTTGTAAAGATTTCAAAAATTTAATTCCAACATTTTTGAATTTTTATTCAAAAGACAAATGAGTGTGCTATAGTAGCTTCTTGAGACCGGCATTTATCACAAATAGGTGAAACGTTGGGAAAAGTTTACTTATTTTAGTTTTTGAATAGTATAATCTATGTAAGATGTTAAATTGGATTAAAGTGTGTCTTATGTTAATTGAACATTTGTGCACATTTAATAAGTGTTCATCCCACCTCTCTTTTGCAATTTTGATGGCTAATTTTTGTTCCCAGTCTCTTCTAATGCCTTCAGTTGTAGGTATTTCTGCATTAAGAATAATATAATATATATATGATATTAAGTTTGCTGATTCAGCCTTTGTCTTCATTGCTACATCCAGTAGATCTAAAGGCATATTGTAATATTCTTGCGCATATGTTTTCAGATAGTCATATATTTGAAAATATTTAAAATACTGATTGTTTACCAAATTGTACGTAAGTTGTAGTTGTTTAAATGATTTAATTGGTTAAACCGTTTCATACAAGTCTCCCAATGTTTTATTTCCTGCTCTTTCCCATTGTATAAATGCTTTATCTATAACTGAAGGTTTAAAATCAAGGGTTTTTAACTATAGGAGCTAAGAGAGATAAATGTCTTAATTTTAAGTTGTGTTTTATTTGTTTCCAACTTCTAATTGTACTATGTATAATTGGATTTTTGTCATAGTTTGCATTATTCAACTTCACTGGTGAGAGAAGAATTGCTCCGATATTCCAAGGGGAACAGTCCTCTTTCTCCATGATAATCCAATGCAGTTGCTGGGCAGAATTGTCCAGCAGTTGAATCATATTTCTAATATATACAGACCAGTAATAATACACAAAGTTAGGGAGTGCTAATCCCCCTACTGCTTTGGGTTTATTCAAGTGTATTATTTGTATTCTATGGGTCTTATAATCCCATATAAAATTTGTAATGTCTGAATCCAATTTAAAAAAAAAACTTTTTTGTTAGGTATATTGGAATTGATTGAAACAGGTATAACATTTGTGGTAGAGAAATCATTTTTATAGCATTTATTGGGCCTATTAAAGAGTTTTCCAGAATTTAATTTTACTTCGGAGTCACGTGAGTGACTACGTGAAGAAGACCCCGCCTGGCGCTGGAACTCCTGGGTTTTTGTTCGGAGAGGATTTGTCTAAACAAATTAAAGAAATAGATGAAGAAGCAAAAACTTTTGGTCGTATGAAACCCTTCAACTTTGGCCAGAGATGGACTGGCTATTCGAGGAAGAGATTTGATTTTGGAGCTGGTACAAGCCGAGGCAGGAGTATGATAAGGAAAAATTTCCAGCCAACACAGCCGAATGTACACCCATTCATTGGGAAAAGGAGATCATTTCGTCCAGTTGGAGAGGTACATAAACATTATCCTATTAAAGAGGAATGCTGGGATGAGCCACAGATTGGCGGTAGACTCCAAATGTTTTATCAGGAATGGGACAATATTACAGTTGATCGTGTGGTATTAGACACTGTACTAGGATCTACCATTGATTTTGTGGAAGGTATGGTTCCATTGGGACAGAATGAGCCTAGTCATCCTTTGAGGTTCTCAGAGTTTGAGATTAATCAAATGGACAAAGAGATTAAGAATTTGAGTAAAAAAGGAGTTATCGAGAAAACAGGAGAGGATCCACAACAAATTATATCAAACATTTTCCCCAGACCAAAGAAAGATGGGGGTTGTAGGATCATTTTAGATCTCACATTTTTGAATACATTTGTCCAGTATAAACATTTTAAAATGGACACTTTCTACACTGCAATGCAGTTGGTATCAACAGGTTGTTATATGGCTACAATAGACTTGAAGGATGCATATTATTCGGTCCCAATTCATCATGATTTTCGCAGGTATTTAAAGTTTAAATGGATGGGACAGCTGTGGCAATACAAAGCTTTGCCTAATGGATTAAGTTCAGCACCTAGATTGTTCACTAAATTGTTAAAGCCAGCACTTGCACTGCTAAGGGCACAAAAACACATCGTTATGGCTTATCTAGATGACATTTTAATTGTCAATGCTAATCAGGAATCAGCTGGGAAATCAGTCTCAGCAACTATTAGCTTGTTTGAGAAGTTGGGGTTTCTGATCCATCCAACAAAGTCTAAGTTACAGCCATCCCAAACCATTGAATATCTGGGGTTTGTGATTAACTCAGTCACCATGTTGGTAACTTTACCAATGGATAAGGAGTTAGATTTGACAAATGTGTGTCAAAACCTGATTAACAAACCTTATCCCTCCATCCGAGAGGTTGCCAAGGGTATTGGTAAATTGGTAGCAGCATTTCCAGCAGTAGGATTTGGTCGTTTACATTACCAAAATCTTCAAAGGGCAAAAACTAAAGCGCTAATTCAGCGAGCAGGCCATTTTGATAGGCCAATGCAATTGCCTAAGGAAGCTTTATCGGAATTACATTGGTGGATTGAGAATGTTCCACAAGCTGCTAAGAACATTTTAGTTCATCAGGCAGTCGTGTTTTTACAAACTGACGCAAGTTCTCTCGGATGGGGGGCTACGGACAATGAGACCAGCTGTGGAGGCAGATGGGCTGTCCAAGAGGATTTATTGCTCCAAACATATGGTATTAATTATTTGGAGCTACTGGGAGCATTTTATGGATTAAAAGCTTATTGCTCTTCATTAAAGGATTTGCATGTCCAAGTACAAATAGATAATACCACAGCTGTGGCATATATCAATCACATGGGTGGTGTCAGATCAATTTCATGTGATCATCTGGTAAACCAGATATGGCAGTGGTGTATTGCAAAAAATATTTGGCTTTCAGCTACTTATCTCCCAGGGAGAGACAATGTTGTGGCAGACAAAAGATCACGAATATTTAAAGACAATACAGAATGGATGTTAAATCCACAAATTTTCAAAAATATTGTCAGTCGGTATGGAGTACCGGACATTGATCTGTTTGCATCTAGATTGAATCACCAATTGCCAAAATACGTGTCTTGGGAACACGATCCAGGGGCAGTAGCGGTGGATGCTTTCTCGCTACACTGAGGGAATATGTTCTTTTATGCTTTTCCCCCATTCTGTCTCATTGGGCAATGTCTCAAGAAAATAGCGCAAGACGCTGCCAAAGGCATTTTGGTGGTGCCAAATTGGCCCACACAGTCATGGTTCCCATTGATGCTTAAAATGATTATTGAACCATGTATGGTAATTCCCAGTTGCGACAATCTGTTGACACAACCAGTAACAAAAGAAATTCATCCATTGCATGATCATATGAATTTGTTAATCTGCAGGTTCTGACCAGAGCATTGCAAGAGTTTGAACTGTCGGACAGGACCATGGATGTTATAGATGCAGCTTGGAGGACTAGCACTAAAAAACAATATATGTCGCATATAAGAAAATGGGAAGCCTTTTGTACACAGTCAAAGATATCTTATCATTCTGCAAACATTTCAAATGTATTGGAGTTCCTTGCTGGGTTACACTTTGATGAGCATTTGAGTTATAGTGCCATTAATTGTGCTCGTAGTGCATTGTCATCCTATTTAGGACAAATTTCGAATTTAGGACAAAATTCAGTTGGGTCTCACCCATTAGTATCCCGATTCATGAAAGGAATTTTCAATAAAAATCCTCCCAAGCCCAGATATACAGAAATTTGGGATGTTAGCATTGTTCTCACTTTGCTTAAACAATGGACTCCAATTAATTCAATGTCTTTGCAGAAATTAACATTCAAGGTGGTAATGTTAATGGCATTGGTATCAGCTCAAAGAGTACAAACTTTGCAATTGTTACGGTTGGTTTGCATGCATGTGACTACAGATAACATTGTGTTTTATGTTTATGACTTGATCAAACAAAGCAGACCAGGAAGAACTGGAATGAAGGTAATGTTTAAAGCATATCCTATTGATGAAACATTGTGTGTAGTTAAGCATTTAACTCAATACATTAAGGTAACCAAAAATCTCAGAGGTTCTGAGAAAGCGTTATTGATAACACACAAAAAGCCACATACAAAAGTTTCAGTTCAAACCATTTCTAGATGGTTAAAACAGGTTTTGGGTCTAGCAGGAATAGACACTGATGTGTTTAAATCTCACTCCACTAGGGCGGCAGCTACGTCCGCGGCGAAGGTACAGGACGTACCACTCGATTTGGACACGCAGTACTGGGTTCTCTTTAAATGCTTGCTTTGTTTATATTATCGATTTATTGTATCGATTTATGTTACCATTGACATCATTTATCAATTATTTTGTAATTTTCCCCTGCAATAGAGGGGTTATTATTAAAAAAGTTGTTCTTTTTTATGATTAAAGGACTTATTACATAAATTATAACAATGTGTTAAAATACTTTTTACTCTCTACTATTTTGACCAAACAGAGAGTCGTATGAAATGAGTTTACGACATGGAAAACACAGGGCTTTAAAATCTTCACGTAGTCACTCACGTGACTCCGAAGTAAAATAGTGAGATTAAACGAGAACTTACCTGTTCGAAGTTTGATCTTTATTTTATGAGGAGTTACGATGAGGGATTACGTGCCCTCCACTCCCAACCCTCATAATATAAATGATCATCTGGTAGTTCTAGTCTATTTTGAGCCTTACTATTTTACTCCGGCTATTGGTTCTGTGTTTTTCATGCCGCTGCTTTGAAGTATGCCGTTCCAGCGCCAGGCGGGGTCTTCTTCACGTAATCCCTCATCGTAACTCCTCATAAAATAAAGATCAAACTTCGAACAGGTAAGTTCTCGTTTAATCTCACTATTAAATTATATAATTTCTTGAGTAAAGGATTATAATTTGCATTAAACATATCTTGATATCTTCTGGTGATTTCAATACCCAAGTATTTAAAATGTTCTATAGCTATTTTAAAAGGAAACTGTAGAAGGTGTGTTGAATCAGGTTTTATTGAATTCGGTTTTATTCACATGACTTAGCAATATTACAAAATTTTGAGATTTAAAAAATCAAATCTGCAATTTATCCCATCAGATAAAGTATAAAAAGAAGTTTAATTTGACACCTAATTCACTTTCATATCTTCAGTATAAAAAAAGATATGGCCATTTTCATACTTGGAATTAGCAACTTGTTCCCATTGCCTTTCCATTGACTTAACACAAAAGCTGTGATCAAGGACAGTCAAAAGCCCATAGCTTTCTTAAAAATTAAAAGAACGCATTGAAATTTTCAGTTATTATAGATTGAAGCATTCTGAAACAAATACGGAACAATATTACTTGGATGACCTGAAATTAAAGCATTTAGTTAGTTATCCAATTGTAGCTAAATACAAAATTCAATTACTAGATCTAAACATCTATCCATTTCTTAAGAAATAATAAACATTTTTAAATTACCTAAGTGTCCAAATAACATTCACACAATAATCCACAATATAACATGATTTTTAAATCTCATTTTCATTAGTTTATAGGCCAAATGGAAGGAATTTAGTGTTTAATGCCTGTAAATTAATAGCCATTTAAATCAACTAGCGAGTGGGTTTTAGTGGAAAGCGGTGGGTTGGAATGTTGTGGTTTGCGGTGAAATCGGTATGAAAAATACAGCCGGTTCATATATTTTTTTTGTCCCCTTTTCGCGACATGAAAATTTGATTAAATGCTCCCTAAGAACCACGTTTTTATGTAAAAATAAACTGTGTACCTTCTTTTATCGCCTACGTTAGGTCCGTTCTGCTGTTGGCGTTCAGAGCTTTAGAAGATGATTTTTAAACTACTCTAGTTAATAAATAATCTAGCGTAGTTTAAAAATAGCTTCATGAATTAAATGTCGGAGCGATTTCTCTTTAGCGACGAAATCGCCCGACATGGATCGACTTGGACAGTCTAGGGAAAAACGGCATTTTAAACCCGTCCCCCTCTGAAAGACGCCAAAGTCACGCACACGTGGAGCGGCAGAACTGCAGCGCTGCTCAAGGTAGGTATTGTAACATACCTACATGACTTCGCTTTTGTTCCAATTTATTCTATATCCTGAAAATGATCCAAAATCCTCAATTCAATTTAATATATTTGGTATAGTGATATGGGGTTTTGTGATGTACAGTAGTACTGAGATCAATGCTCTTAAGACAGTGGAATTGATTGTAGACTTTTGGAGAGCTTCCTCTCCCCTCGCCCCACTCACCATCAACAACACCACAGTCACATCTGTGGAGTCTTTTAAGTTCCTGGGAACCATAGGAACCAAGGACCTTAAGTGGGGGGCTACCATCGACTCCACAGTCAAAAAGGCACAACAGAGGATGTACTTCCTATGGCAGCTGAGGAAGCACAATCTGCCACAGGCAATGATGGTCCAATTCTACACGGCCATCGTAGAGTCTGTTCTCACCTTCTCCATCATGGTCTGGTTTGGCACAGCCACCAAGCACGACACCTGGAGGCTGCAGCGAATCATCCGATCAGCAGAGAAGATTATTGGCTGCAACCTTCCCTCCATTCATGAACTGTACACTGCAAGGGCCAGGAAGCGAGCGGGCAAGATCATCTCTTACCCCTCTCACCCTGGCCACAAACTCTTTGAATCACTTCCCTCTGGAAGGCAAATCTGGACTGTCAAAGCTGCCACAGCCAGACATAAAAACAGTTTTTATCCATGAGTCATTGCTCTACTCAACGGCCAAATATCGTAGCTTCCCTTTGATCTGGTATGTTATTGGTTCACGTGCTTGATCAATGGTGTTTTATCATTAATGTTTTATTATAATTAATGTTTAGTGTTTTCTGTGTCATGTTGTTAATTGTGGGCGGAGCACCAAGGCAAATTCCTTGTATGTGAATACTTGCCCAATAAACATACTTAGTTACTTACTTACTTAAAGAGGCCCTTCTGCAGTTGTACAGGGACCTAGTGAGACCACACCTGGAGTATTGTGTGCAGTTTTGGTCTCCTAATTTGAGGAAAGACATTCTTGTTATTGAGGGAATGCAGCGTAGGTTCACAAGGTTAATTCCCGGGACGGCGGGACTGTCATATGCTGAGAGAATGGAGCGGCTGGGCTTGTATACTCTGGAGTTTAGAAGGATGAGAGGGTTTCCTATTGAAACATATTAGATTATTAAGGGTTTGGACTCGCTAGACGCAGGAAACATGTCCCCGAAGTTGGGGGGGTCGAGAACCAGGGGCCACAGTTTAAGAATAAGCGGTAGGCCATTTAGAATGGAGATGAGGAAACACTATTTCACACAGAGAGTTGTGAATCTGTGGAATTCTTTACCTCAGAGGGCAGTGCAGGCCGGTTCACTGGAAACATTCAAGAGAGAGCTTAAAGATAAGAGAGTCAAGGGATATGGGGAGAAGGCAGGAACGAGGTACTGATTGGGGATGATCAGCCATCATCACAGTCAATGGCGGTGCTGGCTCAAAGGGCAGAATGGCCTCCTCCTGCACCTATTGTCTACATCTCTCCCCCGGGAAGGTGCCTCAACAGGACTGTCCACCTGGAGATCGCCAGTGGTAAGTTAATCAGTTACGGTATCAATTAGGGGAGAAGAGGAGTATTAAATATTAATTTAGCTTAGTATCCACGCTGAATCTCCAAATTAAACTGGTGTGTGAACGGGCGATCGCTGGTCGGCGAGGACCCGGTGGGCCGAAGGTCCTGCTTCCGCGCTGTATCTTTAACGTCAAAAAACAGAAAAAGAGCGAGGGCGATATTTTGGGGCCTGTTTCACGATGGTCGACCTTTGCCTCCTGTTTCCAGGGTGAGAAAGTGTCAATTTCCGCCCCATATCCTCGAAGAATCGCCATTCTGAACTTATTCTGCAGTCTTCTCTTGATGATTGTGATCTTGTCTGGAATTGTGGTGGCGTTTCGGATCAGGGTGAGTGGATGGAGAGAGAAGGGGAAGAGTGAGAGGGGGGAAGGGAGAGGGGGAGTGACGGGGGGGGGGGGGGCGAGAGAGAGTGGGGTGAGAGAGAGAGTGGGGAGAGAGAGAGAGGGGGAAAGATGGAAGACAGAGAGAGAAGGGGGAGAACTTAGGCCAGAACATAGGCCAAAGCCCACAACACAGGCCTGGAGTCGATAACACAGGCCTGGGGCCCATAACACAGGCTCGGAAGCCCAGCACCTAGGCCTGGGGCCTATAACACAGGCTTGGTGCCTACAACACAACCGTGAGGCCTACAAAACACCGGATTGGAGGCCCAGAACATTGGCCAAAGCCGACAAGCAGGCTCGGAGCCTTCAACACAGCCCAGAGACCTACAACATAGGCTCTGAGGCCCTGAGCTTAGGGCAAACTACATAATCTGGGCCAAAGCATAAAACACAGGCCTGGAGCCTACAATACAACCTGGAGGCCTACAAAAACTCCGACTTGTGTAATTTGTTGTAAACTTGTAATTTTGTTAGTAAACTTGTTTTAACTGTAAGGTGTCCTTGAGTGTCCTGAAAGGCGCACATAAATAAAAAAAATTATTATTATTATTATTAAAACACAGGCTCGAGGTGCCAGAACTTAGGCCAAAGTCCAGAACGTGGACCCGGAGACTATGGCTGCAACACAGGCCCAGAGCCTATAATAAAGCCCTTCTTCTTGCGATGAAACATGAATAAACCAAAGGAATAGTTAGATCTCAAGCCGGGCGTTGAGCAGCCAGGTTGCTGTCTCTGCATCAATGTCTGCCAGGCCCTGAGCTCCATTTGGTGGGCGGTAGAGCGGACACTCAGAGATGACATGGTTGGCTGTCTGTTGTTCTGCTCCGCAGTCACAGGCTGGGCTCTGGCGGAGCCCCCATCTCCACATGCTGCTTAGTAACGCCCAACTTCAGGACCAAGTCTGTTGAGCTTCACCCATGCTCCTCTTGGGAGGTCAGACCCTGGACAGCTTTTATCTGGTGAAGAGATGTAGCTGTGTAATGGAGATGTTTTCACACAGAGAGTGGTGGGTCTCTGGAACTCTCTGCCACAGAGGGTAGTTGAGGCCAGTTCATTGGCTATATTTAAGAGGGAGTTAGATGTGGCCCTTGTGGCTAAGGGGATCAGAGGGTATGGAGAGAAGGCAGGTACAGGATACTGAGTTGGATGATCAGCCATGATCATATTGAATGGCGGTGCAGGCTCGAAGGGCCGAATGGCCTACTCCTCCACCTAATTTCTATGTTTCTATGAGGTCGCCTTCCACTCCTGTGACCATTTGGTGGCTATCCAGTGTGCTTTTGTCTCAGTTGGCTGGATGGATGCTCGGAGTTGTTTTCCATGTGGAGCAAAGGGGTAACAGGATTTCAATCGGGGTGGCCTCTGCTCTCTGCTGATAGCCTGATGGAGGAGGTGATCTGACAGCCCTCGGAGCCTATAATACAGTCCTGTGGCCCAGAATTTAGGCCCCATTATGATAGAGCTGCTGTACAAAAGATGTTGGTATGCATGTGGGGCAATGCCTGGGGTGTGTGGTGTGCTATTCTGGTCCCTAAGACTACAAGGAGCATTCATTGTGAGAAGCAGAGGTGAAAAGATTCATTTATTTGTGCTGGAGTGAGCGAGTGTTTCTGTGTGAGTTTCTTAGCAATGGGAGCCTGATATCAGTAGAACTTCCTTCTCAACAGAGGCCTGTTGGCAGTAGGCCTTCCTTCACAACAGACTAGGCCTTCTCTAGCAACAGGACCCTGACTCCAGTAGGCCTTTACTTGACGGGCTCCGAGGCCCATAACTTAGGCCAAAGCCCAGAAGTTAGGCCCGAGCCTGTAACATTGCCATGAGACCTACAAAACACAGGCTCTGCTGTCCAGAACATAGCCAAAGCCCACAACACAGACCCAAGGCCTAAAATACAGGCCCGGAGTCTATGACACAGGCCAAGGGCCCACAACATATGCCAGGAAGCACAGAATTTAGGGCTAGAGACTACAACACGGGCTCGGAGCCTACAACACAACCCCGAGACTTACAAAACAGCTTTGGAGTCCCAGAACGTAGACCAAAGCCCACAGGTTAGGCCAAGGCATAAAACACAGGCCTGGAGCCTATTATACTGCCCTGGGGCCTATGAAACACACGCTCGGAATTTCCAGAACCTAGGCCAAAGCCCACAACACAGGCCTGTGGCCTAAAATACAGGACCCGAGTCCACAAAACAGGCCCAGAGTCCATAAAACAGCCATAGATTTAGGATCAGTTCCTGTGGATTGGAGGGTAGCTAATGTTACCCCACTTTTTAAGAATGGCGCGAGAGAGAAACAGGGTATTATAGACCAGTTAACCTGACATCGGTGGTGGGGAAGATGCTGGAGTCAATCATAAAAGATGAAATTACGACACATTTGGATAGCAGTAACAGGATCGGTCCGAGTCAGCATGGATTAACGAAGGTGAAATCATGCTTGACTAATCTGCTGGAATTTTTGAGGATGTAACTAGGAAAATGGACAACGGAGAGCCAGTGGATGTAGTGTAGCTGGACTTTCAGAAAGCATTTGATAAGGTTCCACATAGGAGATTATTGAGCAAAATTAGGGCACATTGGGGGTAGAGTGCTGACATGGATAGAGAAGTCGTTGACAGACAGGAAACGAAGAAAAGGGATAAACAGGTCCCTTTCATAATGGCAAGCAGTGACTCATGGGGTACCGCAAGGCTCGGTGCTGGGACCATGGCTATTTCCAATATACATCAAAGATTTAGATGAAGTGATTAAAAGTAACATTAGCAACTTTGCAGATGACACAAAGCTGGGTGGCAGGGTGAACTGTGAGGATGCTGCTATGAGAATGCAGGGTGACTTGGACAGTTTGGGTGTGTGGGCAGATGCATGGCGGATGCAGTTTAACAAAGATAAATGTGAGGTTATCCACTGGTAGCAAAAAACAGGAAGGCAGATTATTATCTAAATGGTGTCAAGTTGGGAAAAGGGGGAGTACAACAGGATCTGGGGGTCCTTGTTCATCAGTCAATTAAATTAAGCATGCAGGTACAGCAGGCAGTGAAGACAACGAATGGCATGTTGGCCTTCATAACAAGATGAGTTGAGTATAGGAGCAAAGAGGTCCTTCTGCAGTTGTACAAGGCCCTAGTAAGACCACACCTGGAGTGTTGTGTGCAGTTTTGGTCTCCAAATTTGAGGAAGAACATTCTTGCTATTGAGGGAGTGCAGCATAGCTTTACAAGGTTAATTCCCGGGATGGCAGGACTGTCATATGCTGAGAGAATGGAGTGGCTGGGCTTCTATACTCTGGAATTTAGAAGGATGAGAGGGGATCTTATTGAAACATATAAGATTATTAAGGGTTTGGACACGCTACAGGCAGGAAACATGTTCCCGAGGTTGGGGGTGTTCAGAACCAGGGGCCATTGTATAAGAATAAGGCGTAAGCCAATTAGAATGGAGATGAGATAACACTTTTTCACACGGAGAGTTGTGAATCTGTGGAATTCTCTGCCTCAGAGGGCGGTGGAGACCGGTTCTCTGGATGCTTTCAAGAGAGAGCTGGATGGGGCTCTTAAAGATAGTGGAGTGAGGGGGTATGGGGAGAAGGCAGGGATGGGGTACTGATTGGGGATGATCAGCCATGAGCACATTGAATGGCAGTGCCGGATCAAAGGGCTGAATGTCCTCCTCCTGCACCTATTGTCTATGTTTCTAGGTAAAAGCTTTTCACTCCACATCACCGTCTACATCTCTCCCGCGACTCTCAGTCTGAGGAAGGGTCTTGACCTCGAAACGTCGCCCATTCCTTCACCCCAGAGATGCTGATCGTCCCGCTGAGTTACTGCAGTCTGCCCCCCCTTGAGGTTTTATCTCAGGTTTGCAGCCTCTGCAGCTGCTGTGATTGTTTTCCCCCCCCCACCGCCCCCCCCCCCCCCGTGGTGTAGGAGCTGCGGGGCCGGGTCCGGCCGTGCCATGGCAACCAAAGATTCTATGGCGAGCAAGAAAGTCCAAATGACGAAAAAGGCGTCGTACGGTCATGGGCAGAATCATGGGTAATTTTCAGGCCCATTTCCGTAACCGGCTTCCGTCTCCGCACCAAAGATCCCATGGGATAATTTCTGAATTCTTGAGTCTGAAGAAAGGTTTCGGCCCGAAACGCCGTCCATCTCCTTCGCTCCATAGATGCTGCTGCACCCGCTGAGTTTCTCCAGCATTTTGTGTACCCTCCCATAGGACAATAGTGCAGAGACGGAAGCCGATTACGGAAACATCCTCATAAAAATAAAAGTTATTTGGTAAAAATCTTCTCCTCATTTTCAGAATTTTAATTTATTAACACAAACTGTTCCCCCCGCAACGTTGATTGCACTGCGAGTCGGGTTACTGGAATGGATGAAAGAAAGGCCCAGGTTGCGCTCCGTTGCAACTACACGTCAGACCATTGCATTCCAGGGTCTCCTCCATACCCCGGAACACTGCCCTCTCTCCCTATTCCCCCACTCGCAACAAGGGCAGAGTCCCCCTGGTCCTCACCTTTCACCCCACCAGCCGGCACATACAACACATAGCCCTCCGCCAGTTTCGCCACCTCGAACTTGACCCCACCACTCGCCACATCTTCCCATCTCCCCCCCTGTCTGCCTTCCACAAAGACCGCTCCCTCCGCAACTCCCTTGTCAATTCTTCCCTTCCCTCCCGCTCCACCCCTTCCCCGGGCACTTTCCCTTGCAACCGCAAGAGATGCTACACTTGTCCCTTCACCTCCCCCCTCCACTCCTTTCAGGGACCCAAGCAGTCCTTCCAGGTCCGACAGAGGTTCTCCTGCACCTCCTCCAACCTCATCTACTGCATCCGTTGCTCCAGATGCCAGCTGATCTATATTGGTGAGACCATGCGGAGGCTTGGGGATCGTTTCGCCGAACACGTCCGCTCGGTCCGCAATAACCAACCCAACCTCCCGGCGGCTCAGCACTTCAACTCCCCCTCCCATTCCGTATCCGACCTCTCGGTCCTGGGCCTCCTCCACGGCCAGAGTGAGCAACCTGGAGCTCTGGAGTCCGCATCCTCTGGGCTTAAACATTGAATTTTCTCAATTCTGTTAACCCAGACTGCCTCCCCCCCCACCTCTCCCTCAGCCCTCGGGCCCTGGCATTCCCTCTCTCTCTATCCCTCCCCCACCCAAGTCGCACTAGCTTCCCATTTTCACACTACAAACAGCTTACAATGCCTTTTTCCTTTATCATCGATACTTTTTTGCATATCTTTCATTCATTGTTCTTTATCTCTCCACATCACCGTCTATATCTCTCGTTTCCATGATCCCTGACCAGTCTGAAGAAGGGTCTCGCCCCGAAACGTCGCCTATCTCCTTCGCTCCTTAGATGCTGCTGATGCTGCACCCGCTGAGTTTCTCCAGCCTTTTGTGTAACCCCCAGCCCATTGCATTCAGCAGGAGGGGCCTATAGGGGCCCTGGAGGAGCTTTGGTGGCAACCGTTGCTAGGGCGCGATGGGCGGCTCCGATTGGCCGTCGGAGGGGCGGGGGACGCGGCTGTGATTGGTCGGACGCAAGAAGGGGGTGGTACCTGGTCCTTTGTGACGACAGCACGGGGGGTTGCTGGGCCTGCTCCAATTGGTCGATGGCGCTGCCCGTCAGAGGGAAGGAGGCGGCGGGGTCTGGTCACGTGAGGCGGGGCAGGCGTGTCGACGGGACGGAGCCTCACGTGAGAACAGGTGCTCGGCCCCGCATCCCATCCCCGTTCCCTCCTCCCTTTCCGAGGGCCATCCAGCGGCCGGCGACCCAAGGCGTGCGTCCGACTGTAGCGTTAACCTGGCGGCGGGAGGCCACGGCGCACCGTCTTTGTTGTTTTGGCTTCAGCGACACCTGTCTATTGAAGGGCTCGGTGCAGCGCCTCTGGTCCTCCCGGTGCAGCGCCTCTGGTCCTCCCGGTGCAGCGCCTGCTGGCGGCGGGAGGCCGCGGTGCAGTGTTTCTCGTCCTCCCCCTGCAGCGCCCCCACAGACGCTGCTCGACCGGCTGAGTAAACAAACAGCAACTTGGAAAATAGGTGCAGGAGGAGGCCATTCGGCCCTTCGAGCCAGCACCGCCATTCATTGTGATCATGGGTGATCATCCACAATCAATAACCTAGCAATGTAACAAAATTTTGAGATTTTAAAAAACAAGTCTGCAATTTATCCCATCAGATAAAACACAAAAAGAAGTTTAATTTGACACCTAATTCACTTTAATATCTTCAGTATTAAGAACGTTATGACCATTTTCATACTCGGAAATTAGCATATTGTTCCCCATTGCCTTGCAATTGACTTAACTCAAAAGCTGTGATCTAGAACAGTTAAAAGCCCATAACTTTCTTAAAAATTAAGAGAACTCAATGAAATTTTCAGTTATTATAGATTGAAGCATTCGGAAACAAATATGAAACAATCTTACTTGGATTACCTGAAATTAAAGCATATAATTAGTTAGTTATCTAATTGTAGCTAATTACAAAATTCAATGAGTAGATCTGAACATCTATCCATTTCATAAGAAAAGATAAACCTTTTTAAAATTGCCTAAGTGTCCAAATAACATTCACACAATAATCCACAATATAACAAAATTTTTAAATCTCATTGTCATGAATTTATAGGCCAAATGGAAGGAATTTAGTGTCTAATGCCTGTAAATTAATGGCCATTTAAATCAACTAGCGAGTGGGTTTTAGTGGAATGCGGTGGATTAGAACGTTGCGGTTTGCGGTGAAGTCAGTATGAAAAATACAGCCGGTTCATACATTTTTTTTGTCCCCTTTTCGCAACATGAAAATGTGATTAAAGCCTTTCTAAAAACCAAGTTTTTATGTAAAAATAAACTATGTAGCTTCTTTTATCGCCTACCTTAGGTCCGTTCCGCTGTCACCATTCAGAGCTTTAGAAGATGATTTTTAAACTACTCTAGTTAATAAATAATCTAGCGTAGTTTAAAAATACCTTTATGAATGAAATGTCGGAGCGATTTCTCTTTAGTGACGAAATTGCCCGACATGGATCGACTTGGACTGCCTAGAAAAAAATCGGTATTTTAAACCCGCCCCCCTCTGAAAGGCGCCAAAGTCGCGCACACGGGGAGCGGCAGAACTGCAGCGCTGCTCAAGGTAGGTATTGTAACATACCTAAATAACCCTTGCCTGTCTTCTCCCCATATCCCTTGACTCCACTAGCCGTTAGACCTCTATCTAGACCTCTATCTAACTCTCTTTTAAATCCATCCAGTGACTTGGCCTCCACTGCCCTCTGTGGCAGGGAATTCCACAAATTCACAACTCTCTGGGTGAAAATGTTTGTTTTCACCTCAGTCTTAAATGACCTCCCCTTTGCTCTAAAACTGAGGCCCATGGTTCTGGACTCGCCCAACATTGGGAACATTTTTCCTGCATCTAGCTTGTCCAGTCGTTTTATAATTTTATGTGTTTCTATGAGATATCCCCTCATCCTTCTAAACACCAGTGAATACAAGCCTCGTCTTTTCAATCTTTCCTCATATGACAGTCCCGCCATTCCAGGGATCAATCTCGTGAACCTACGCTGCACTGCCTCCATCATAAGGTTGTCTTCCTTAAATTAGGAGACCAAAACTGTACGCAATACTCCAGATGTGGTCTTACCAGAGCCCTATACAACAGCCCTCTCGACTCGTATACTGAAACCCTCTTGTTATGAAGGCCAACATTCCATTAGCTATCTTCACTGCTTTCTGTACCTGTAAGCCAACTTTCAGTGACTGGTGTACAAGGACACCCCAGTCTCCCTGTACCTCCCCCTTACCTAACCTAATCCCATGGAGATAATAATCTGCCCCCTTGTTTTTCCCATCAAAGTGGATAACCTCACATGTATCTATATTATACTGCATCTGCCACGCATCTGCCCACTCACTCAACCTGTCCAGGTTCCCCTTCAACCTCCTAACATCCTCTTCACAGTTCACACTGCCACCCAGCTCTGTTACATCTGCAAACTTGCTAGTGTTGCTCTAAATTCCCTCTTCCAAATCATTAATATATATGGTAAACAGTTGCGGCCCCAACACCGAGCCTTTCGGCACTCCACTGAATACTGCCTGCCATTCTGAAAACGACCCGTTCACTCCGACTCTTTGCTTCCTGTCTGCCAACCAATTTTCTATCCACGTCAACACCCTACCCCCAATACCATGTGCTCTAATTTAAGTCACCAGTCTCCCGTGTGAAACCTTATCAAAGGCTTCCTGAAAGTGTAGATACACTACATCCACTGGCTCCCCTTCATCCATTTTACTTGTCACATCCTCAAAAAATTGCAGAAGATTAGTCAAGCATGATTTTCCTTTCATAAATCCATGCTGACTTGGACTAATCCTTTTACTGCTATCCAAATGCCCCATTATTACCTCTTTAATAATTGACTCCAGCATCTATCCCACCAAAATGTCAGGCCAACTGGTCTGTAATTCCCCGTTTTCTCTTTCGCTCCTCCCTTGAAAACATTAGCTATCCTTCAATCCACAGGAACTGATCCTGAATCTATTGAACATTGAAATATGAGCAGCAATGCGTCAGGCCCAGGGGATTTATCATAAAAACATAGAAAATAGGTGCAGGGGTAGGCTATTCGGCCCTTCTAGACTGCACCGCCATTCAATATGATCATGGCTGATCATCCAACTCAGTATTCTGTACCTGCCTTCTGTCCATACCCCCTGATCCCCTTAGCCACAAGGGCCACATCTAACTCCCTCTTAAATATAGCCAATGAATTGGCCTCAACTACCTTCTGTGGCAGAGGATTCCAGAGATTCACCACTCTCTGTGTGAAAAATGTTTTGCTCCTCAAATCATCCTTCAGTCCCATTAGCCTACCTAATACTATTGCTCGCCTAATGAAAATGTATTTCATTTCCTCAACCCCCTTAGATCCTCTGTCCTCCAGTACTTCTGGGAGATTGTTTGTGTCTTCCTTAGTGAAGACAGATCGAAGTACTGTTCAACTGTTCTGCCATTTCCTTGTTCCCCATAATAATTTCACCAGTGTCTGCCTTCAAGGGACCCACATTTGACTTTGTTATGCTTTGTCACTTAACATATCTAAAGAAGTGTTTACTGTCCTTCTTTACATTCCTGGCTAGCTTCCCCTTCTACTTCAACTTTTCAGCCCATATTGCCCATTTTGTTTCCTTCTGTTGTCCTATGAAAGTTTCCCAATCCTCTGGTTTCCGGCTACTCTTTGCTGTGTTATACATATTTTCTTCCAGTTTTATTCTATCCCTAACTTCTCTTGTTAGCCACGGTTGTCTGTTACTCCCCTTAGAATCTTTCTTCATTTTTGGAATTAAATGATCCTGCGACTTCTGGATTATGCGCAGCAATTCCTGCCATTGCTGTTCCACCATTATTCCTGCTAGTATCCCTTTCCAGTCTACCTTGGCCAGCTCCTCTCTCACGCGTTCATAGTCCCCTTTGTTCAACTGCATCACTGACACTTCCGATTCAACCTTCTCCTTCTCAAATTGCAGATTAAAACTAATCATGTTATGATCACTACCTCCAAGCGGTTCCTTTCCCTCGAGTTCTCTTATCAAATTTGATTCATTGGACAACACTAAATCCAGAATTGCCTTTTCTCTGGTCGGCTCCATTACAAGCTAAGAATCCATATCGGAGGCACTCTACAAACTCTCTTTCTTGGGGTCCTGAACCAACCTGATTTTGCATATTGTAATCACCACAGTGGCATTACCTTTGTTACATGCCGGTTTTAACTCCTGCTGCACTTTACACCCTACATCTGGGCTACTATTTTGGGGTTGGCAGATAACACCAATTAGTGTCTTCTTGCCTTTACAAATCCTCAACTCAATGCACAGTGACTCTACCTCGTCAGTCCCTATGTTTTCCATCACAAGGGACTGAATTCCATTCCTCACCATAAGAGCTACCCCCCTCCTGCAATATGTGGCCTTCTTCCCATGATGCATGCTGCCTCCCAGCACCAATCACCGGCAGGGTAGTGCCGGCAGTCCCCCTTGTTTTTGGTGTGACGTCAGGGCACTTGTCGTGCGTGCCGTGTGTGTGGCAGCTGTCGTGGCACAGGGCAGCTGGCTGGTGGATGTACGGGCGGCTTAACGTGTTGCCTGGATGCTTGGCGCCCCCAGGTCAGTGTGCCCCCCCCTTTCTCCCACTTGCTTCCTCATCCCCCCTCACCCTCACCCCTCACTTACACCGTCCTCATCCCACTTCCCCCCGTGCCTCCTCACTATCTCTCCCCTCCTTCCCCACCCCTTCTCCCTCCCCCTCATCCTCACCGCCTCATCTCCCCCTCCTCACCACCCCCCTTCACCCCCCTCGTCCACCCCCCTGCCCACTCCCCCCTTCAAGCAATAGTAATGTTCTGTTCGCCAGCTTGTTGACTCTCTTGTTCCCCACCTGCAGGGTTTAGGAGCTGTTGGTGTGGATGGAGTGACGGGGACGTGAGGGGCCATTGAGGGCGACCAGGGTGCCCGTGAGCCCCGCCCCCCCCCCCCCCCCCCCCCCCCATTTGCGCGGTGTGCGGGCTGAGCTTCAAGGGGCTTAGCTTCGACGTAGGACCACATGACGGGGCACAAGGAGAAGCGCTGTGAGTGCGATGTGTGTGGCAAGGCCTGGCAGAGCCCGAGCCAGCTGGAGATCCACCGGCGGGTGCACACGGGAGAACGCCCCTTTGACTGCTCAGAATGCGGCAAGATCTTCACCCGCTACGACAACCTGCTGCGGCACAACCGCGAGCACTCCAGCGGGAGGCCATTCGGCTGCTCCATCTGTGGTAAGAGCTTTGCCCAGTTGTCAGGGCTGTGGGAACATTGGCGGGTGCACAGCAGCGAGCGGCCCTTCACCTGCTCCGACTGCGGAAAAGGCTTCAAGTCGTCGCCGCACCTGAAGGTGCACAGGCGCCTGCACACCGGGGAGCGGCCCTACACATGCAGCGACTGCGGCAAGAGCTTCAGCCGCTCCGACAAGCTACTGGAGCACCAGCGCACCCACACCAGTGAGCGCCCCTACACCTGCAAGCAGTGTGGCAAGGGCTTCACCCGTTCCGACAACCTGCTGCGGCACCTGCAGGTGCACTCCGGCGAGAGGCCCTTTGGTTGCTCTGACTGTGGCAAGAGGTTCAAGAGGGCGCAAAAGCTGAAGATCCACCAGCGGGTGCACACGGGCGAGAAGCCCTTTGGCTGTTCCACCTGTGGCAAGAGCTTTGCCCAGTTGGCGGGGCTACGACGGCACTGGCAGGTGCACAGCAGTGAGCGGCCCTTCACCTGCTCTGACTGCAGCAAAAGCTTCAAGTCGACGCCGAATCTGAAGGTACACAGGCGCCTGCATACCGGCGAGCGCCCCTACACCTGCAGCGACTGCGGCAAGAGCTATACCCGCTCCAACCACCTGCTGGTGCACCAGCGCACCCACACCGGCGAGCGCCCCTTCACCTGTAACCACTGCAGCAAAGGCTTCACCCGCTCCATCAGGCTGCTGTCCCACCAGCGGGTGCACACCGGCGACCGTCCCGCCCCCAGCCCAGTGTGTGGAGAGCGCTTTGCCATGGCCTCCCAAGCCCTGTCTCAACAGCACATGCACACCAGTGGCCAGCCCTACGACTGCCCGTACTGCGGTGAGGCGTTTGACAGCTCGCGGGGGTTGCGGCAGCACCGGCGGGCCCACGCTGGTGAGCAGCTGCTCCCACTGTGACAAGCGTTTCAAGAGCGCACGGGCGCTGCGGGAGCACCAGCGGATTCACAGACCGTAATGGAGAAGGTGAGGACAGACTCTATAAAACTGAACCATCATTGCCTGTGGCAGACTGTGTTTTCTCAGCTGCCGCAGGAAGTACATCCTCTGTTTGGTCTTTTTGACTGTGGAGTCGATGGTGGCCCCCCATTGATCTATCCAACAATGATCTATTCTACATTTTCCTTGAACTCTATTCCCTATTCCGTTTTCACTCCTCATACTTCCTTATCTGTGCACCTCCCATCAGATTGAAGAAGGGTATTGATCCTCTGTTCACAGACGTTGCCCGACCCGCTGAGTGACTCCAGCTCTGTGTGACCTTCTTCCCATGATGCATGCTGCCCCCACGTGACTGCGCAATGGCAGGGGGCGGGGCCAGCATTCCCCCTCGTACTGGCGATGATGTCAGGGTGTCATTTGTGAGCGCCATCCGTGCTGCGACTGGCCCCACTCCCGTTACTGGGAAGACAGGCTCTGTACAAGCTGGGAGCAGTCTTACACTGTACTGCAGATGGCATGCTTATGGAATACCCTCAAATGCAGACTCATCAATTGCTAAATTCAATGAAATAGGAAGAGCAAGGGCAAAAGATGCCCATCCAATATTGTTGGCAATTTAGCAGCAATCCGTGCAGTCAATTGGTTGATCAAATCCATTGTGCTCTGCAAAGAGTGCAGGATTCAAAAGGCCAGTATTTTCAGTATCTTGTTGAAACCAGCTGAGATCATAAGGAAACGCATTGCACTGCATACTCTATACTCTGGAATATAGAAGGTTGAGAGGGAATCTTATTGAACCATATAAGATTATTAAGGGTTTGGACATTGTAAACAAGTGCACGGACAGTGTATGGTGTATGTCAGCTTTAATCATCATTCATATATTCAGTACAATATATGTTAGTTCTATTCTACCACTAGTGCGACTACGTAATATAGGAAGTGAGTGTTAATATGAAGTGTTCAATAGGGTGGAGTTAGTGTTAGTACATTGCTCTGATTGGTTCACATGCAATAACCAATCTCCATCCTTCCCCGTAGAGGAAAGAGTTGTAAGTCGGTTGTTAGAATACATGCGGATAAACGGGGTATCTGTCCGGCGGTCAACTAACCCGACCCGAACGCGTGCGGACAAACCCCTCCCCCTCCATTCCGGAAGAGTGAGTAGGATTGGTAGGTGGAGAACTCGAAGATGAGAACGCAACCGGGTAACCTGGAGATGAACGGCAGGGCGAGCATGCAGGACCAGAGGCGCTGGGGAGCGGGGAGCCGAACGTCGCAGGGAATGCATGCTGGGGTCAGGGGGCCGTGGATGGACAACAGCAGCAGGCGTCTTGAAAACCAATGGCGGGGCATGAGGAACTGGTCGCGGCTCAGTCACGGGCAGGAGATGTTGACAGCTGCGTCGGCACAGAGCACCATCGACGTTGACAAGGTAGGATCGAGGTTCCTTGGATAGTCCCTCAACGAAACCCAGTCTGGTATGTCCAACTGCCATCTGCAGGCGAACCACTTGTCCTTGCAGCAGCGGTTTAAGTGGTTTGCTGGACTTGCCATAGCAGCGCTTCTGGACATCATGTTTTTCCTGAATACGCTTCTGGACCGCAGCTGGTTTGAGCACCCGTGGCTTCAGCTGTTGCTGGGTAACAGGGAGCCGTGGCCTTGTCGTGCGAGACATCAGGCGCTGGGCGGGAGAGCCCAGGACGCTATCCCTAGAGATGTTTCCAAGGTCTAACAAATCTAGGTAGACATTGGATTTGGCAAGATGTGAATGTTCCATCAGCTGCTTTGCGCTCCTGACAGCACGCTCAGCGAGGCCGTTGGATTGAGGGTATTTGGGGCTGCTGGTGACATGTTGAAAGTTCCATCGTCTCACAAAGTGCTTTAAAGCTCCACAGATGAATTGTCTTCCGTTGTCAGTTTGCAGTTTGCAGTTTGACCGGTACACCAAATACAGCAAAATGTCTCTCAAGCCTTTGTATCACCATCTCATACGTAATGGTAGGCAGTAGATCAAGTTCAAACCAATTGGAATAGGAATCGACTAGAACTAGGTAGTGCTTGCCGTGCCATTCGAAAATGTCCGCAGCAAGGGAGGTCCAGGGTAGTGCTGGAGCCGGTTGTTGCAGGAAAGGCTGTTTCTGTTGGTGGGGCGCCAAGCTGTTGCAAGTGGAGCAGGATGCTGTTTTGTCACGTATGTATTTGACCATTCCTGGCCAGTAAAACATGCTTTGGGCACGGGCGAGCGTAGCCTCAGTACATGGGTGGCCGTTGTGGACGTCTTTGTAGTATTCCTCTTGCAGGGATGAGGGAATCAGAACTTTGTGGCCTTTGACGATGATTCCATCTTGTATCACCAGTTCATCGTGAACTAGAAACAATAGCTGTACCTCTAGTGGTGTGCTCGATCGTTTTGTAGGCCAGCCCCGTTTGATAACGGAGGAGAGCAGCAGCAGCGTTCTGTCAGTAGCTGTGTGCTCCGCGAGGCGAAGCAGGCGTTCTGTTGGGATGAAATTGACTTTAAGCACAGCGAGCTCGTCACACTCAAAGGGGTGTTGTTCACAGGACGCCCGTGGTGCACGAGAGAGAGTGTCAGCGATGAGCATATCTTTGCCCTTTTTGTAGACAATCTGGAAATCAAAGCGCTGGAACTGCATCATCATACGCTGCAATCGTGCAGGTGCTGCGTGAATAGGCTTATTCAGGATGGTGGTCAGTTACAATTGTGAAAGTTTTCCCGAAGATAAAGTCTCTGAACTTGGAACATACAAAAACAACCGCTAGCAGCTCCTTTTCGATCTGAGCATATCGCTGCTCGGTCTCTGTCATGGTTTGAGAGCCGCATGATACGGGTAGCATGGTACCGTCGGTCATTGTTTGCAGGCAGGCTGCGCCTAGACCGTATTGCGAGGTGTTGCAGGTGATGGTGACCGGCTGTGAGAGGTTGAAATACTTCAGGGTGGGGGCGCTGGCCAGCTGCAGTTTTACAGAGTCAAACACTTGTTGGTGTTGCTGGTACCAGGCCCAGGCAGTGTCCTTGCGAGTGAGTTGTCTTAGTGGCGAGACAAGTTCGCTGAGGTTGGGTATGAACGTCCCCAGATGGTTGACCATACCCAGGAAATGCTGAAGGCTGTTCACGTCAGTGGGAGCAGGCAGTTTGCTGATGGCTGCAGTCTTTTTGGGGTCTGGTTTTAACTCTTCGCTGGTGAACACATGTCCGACATAGGTAATCTCTGAGGCACGGAACTTGCACTTTTTTGGGTTGAACTTTAGGTTGATTTCGCATGCCCGGTTTAGAAACATTATTAAATTTGAGTCATGCTCTGCTAAGATACTAGGTGCGGGGTGCCGGAGGGTTGAAGCGAATGACGGGCCCCGCACAGCGGTAGCGGCTCCACTTACCCAACCCAGGCCGCTGTGTGCACACCGCCAACAGAAATAAACGCTTTCAAAACAAACACTCCCGCATGCCGAGGCTGGGAGGGAGGGAAGGAAGGAAGGAAGAATGGATAGATGAGGAGGCCTCCTTCTGCCGTCTGAAGCAAAGATCTTATATCACATGAATCGCTCGGTCCCGCACCTTGCTGTTGGCTGGCGGAGGAGGAGAGGCGGTGGCGATGAGATTCCAACTGCCTCCCCCTTTGGTGGTGGCACTTGGCGGTGGACAGGGATGGCTAAGGCAGCGATGATGCCGGTGTTGTCCGAGGAGTGCTGACCTTCCTTCCTCCCCACCTCCTCCCTCTCTTTCTCCCTCCTCTCCCTCTCCACTCTCTCTATCCCCTCTCCTCTCTCTACCCCTCTGTCTCTCCCTCTCTCTCTACCACTCTCTCCCCCCCCCTCTCTCTCCCCCCTCTCTCCCTCACACCCCCCTCCACCCCCCTTATCCTGGGACTCCTATTCTCCATCCCGCACTGATCCCCATTCCCGCTTCTATTCAGTCCTCACTGACTTCCCCTGTGCTCCCCTTCCCCTCTACCCCCCTCCCATCTATTCAACCTGCACCTGATCTCCCTATCCACCTCACATTGATTCTCCTGCCACCCCCCATCCATCCTACACTGGACCCCCAATTCATCCTCTACTGACCCCCTTTCCCACCCATCCTGTACTGCACCCCTCATTCATCCTGTACTGCTCGCCCCATCCTGTAGTGATCTGCCCAATCATCGTTTACTGATCACCCCAATCCTTCCTGTTGTGTTCCCTCCCAATCATCCTGCACAGACCCTCCGATCCACACTGTACTAACCCCCCCAATCATCTTGCACTGATCCCTTCATTCATCCTGTACTATCCTCCCATTCATCCCGCACTGCTCCCACCATCCATCCTGTAATACCCCCCTTCCCATCCATCCTGTACTGATCCCCTCATTCATCCTGCACCGATCCCCTCATTCATTCTGTTCTGAACCCCCCATTCATCCTGCATTGATCCCTCCATCCACCCCTTACATCCCCCCCCCCATTCAAGAAGATTGGGGGGATCAGTCTGAAGAAGGGGCTCGGCCCGAAATTGCCTATTTCCTAGGAATTGCCTATTTCCTTCGCTCCATAGATGCTGCCTCACCCATTGAATTTCTCCAGCATTTTTGTCTACCCCCATTCATCCTGTACTGATCCCCCCATCCATCCTCTACTGATCCCCCCCATCCATCCTGAACAGATTCCCCCCCCCGTCCATCCCGTACATCCCCCCCATTCAACCCCACTGTCATCCACCTCACAATTTTACCTACTCCAACCAACACACACTAATCCCCCTGCCTCAATCCATCCATTCTGCACCGATTGCCTTCTCAAACCCCTGCCCCCCGTGCCATCTATCTATCCCACACTGATTCCCCCGCCCCCAACCCTATTATGCTGGAAATGTCTTCAGAGCGAACATTGACTATGTTTGATAACGGAATGCAATCAAATGGGTTTTAATTCCCAATGTTATTATTTGTTTTAATCCATAAAGATGGATTAATTAATTGTGAACACATGAAACAGTAAAACCGCAGTGTTCGATTGTCACTGCTGCCGTTGACACGTTATTACAGAATTCATTTTAACGGCAAATCAATACTATTAATATGGAGTATCAGTACTGTAGTTATTTAATGAGCAACATTCACAATTATGCGTTGGATTTAATCCAGGTTTTACTTCTGCAGTCAGTCATATACATCACAAATTTGGTCAGGAGATATTTCAGTTGATATTTTAATGTTCATTCTGAAGTGAGAATGGTGGAAACAGCTTTTATCAATATTTTTTTTTCAATCTGGTGCGTACAAACTGGGTAACTTCATTGCTGTTCACAACATATACATATAATCTGAATGTCCGGTAATGTGGCGTTTTGATACCTTTAAACATATTACCAAAAGAACATTTGCTGCAGTTATGTCCTTTGGCCGTCTCTCGTCAGTTAGTATAATGTTCAACGTCAGATGGGTATAGGCGGTTTTAACAGCTATTATCATAAAATGCCTTTAGAAATTTCCTTATAACCTGTATATTTTGTTGTGGGAGGCAAGAGTGTTTCTGTACCAATAGCAATGATGACCCATGCTATGGCCATGTCATGATAATTTTTGGTCCTTCACATCCGCTTGCATCAACCCGTAGTGTGCATGGTTAAGCATATATGTTACCATGGTCCAGGATTTATTGACACAGGTTGATCATACGCTGAATAATCCAACCACATTTTGGTTTGGAAGTGGAAAGAAATAATAGAAATTGCATTAATTTCAATGTGTAAAATGAGTTGAGATACTGTGTTATAATTTCGCTGCATGTCATTGTGGTATATATCATGTCTTTATTTGGAGCAGAAATAATATGTGAATGCCTCATTGAGCATAATTCCGACTTCTTCCGAGGACATTATTGCACGTGTCATGCAAGCCGTCTTAAATTACAACCTAACCTGACATTTGGCAACCTAAAAAGCTGCCTAGGTAGCCCGGCTAGCAACAGGGGAAAAAAGTTCCCTGTGGGAGCCCTGATAAGTCGGCTTTAATCATCATTCATAGTGTCACAGTACAATATATATTAGTTCCACTCTACCACTAGTCCGACTACGTAATATAGGAAGTGAGTGTTAATATGAAGCGTTCAATAGGGTGGAGGAATGGTAGTACATTGCTCTGATTGGTTCACATGCAATATCTGATCTACAAACATGCTAGAGGCAGGAAACATGTTCCCGATGTTGGGGGAGTCCATAACCAGGGGGGCTCAGTTTAAGAATAAGGGGTAAGCCATTTAGAATGGAGATGTGGAAAAACGTTTTCACACAAGGAGTTGTGAATCCGTGGAATTCTCTGCCTCAGGTGGCAGTGGAGGCCAATTTTCTGGATGCTTTCAAGAGAGAGTTAGATAGAGCTCTTAAAGATAGCGGAGTCAATGGATATGGGGAGAAGATGGGAATGGGGTACTGATTGTAGATGATCAGCCATGGGGATTTCTGGGGGAGGTGGGACCAGTACAAACAGGACGGTCTGCACCTGGGCTGGAATGGAACCAATGTCCTCGGGGGAGTGTTTGCTAGTGCTGTCGGGGAGGATTTAAACTAATGTGGCAGGGGGGTGGGTACAAGAGCAGAGAGGCAGGTGGGTGTAAAACGAGGGTGGAAGCAATAGGGAGCAAGGTGAAAAGTAAAAGTGGCAGGCAGACAAAACCAGGGCAAAAATCAAAAAGGGCCACTTCTCAACAAAATTGTATAAGGGGTAAGAGCGTTGTAAAAACAAGCCTGAAGGCTTTGTGTCTCAATGCAAGGAGTATTCGTAATAAGGTGGATGAGTTGAACGTGCAGATAGCTATTAATGAGTATGATATAGTTGGGATCATGGAGACATGGCTCCAGGGTGACCAAGGCTGGGAGCTGAACATCCAGGGATATTCAATATTCAGGAGGGATAGAGAGAAAGGAAAAGGAGGTGGGGTAGCGTTGCTGGTTAGAGAGGAGATTAGCACAATGGAAAGGAAGGACATTAGCTTGGAGCATGTGGAATCGGTATGGGTAGAGCTGCGAAACACTAAGGGGCAGAAAACGCTAGTGGGAGTTGTGTACAGGCCACCTAACAGTAGTAGTGAAGTTGGGGATGGTATAAAACAGGAAATTAGAAATGCGTGCGACAAAGGTAAAACAGTTATAATGGGTGACTTCAATCTACATATAGATTGGGTGAATCAAATTGGCAGGGGCGCTGAGGAAGAGGATTTTTTGGAAAGTATGAGGGATAGTTATCTAAATCAACATGTCGAGGAACCAACGAGAGAGCAGGCTATTTTAGACTGGGTATTGAGTAATGAGGAAGGCTTAGTTAGCAGTCTTATTGTGCGTGCCCCCTTGAGCAAGAGTGACCATAATATGGTCGAGTTCTTCATTAGGTTGGAGAGTGACATTGTTAATTCAGAAACAATGGTTCTGAACTTAAGGAAAGGTAACTTTGAGGGTATGAGATGTGAATTGGCCAAGATTGACTGGCAATCAATTCTAAAAGGGTTGACGGTGGATACGCAATGGAAGACATTTAAAGACTGCATGGATGAACTACAAAAATTGTTCATCCCAATTTGGCAAAAGAATAGATCAGGGAAGATAGTGCATCCGTGGATAACAAGGGAAATCAGGGATAGTATCAAAGCAAAGGATGATGCGTACAAAGTAGCCAGAAAAAGCAGCATACCAGAGGACTGGGAGAAATTCAGAGACCAGCAGAGAAGGACAAAGGGCTTGATTAGGAAAGGAAAAATAGATTATGAAAGAAAACTGGCAGGGAACATAAAAACTGACTGCAAAAGTTTTTATAGATATGTGAAGAGAAAGAGATTAGTTAAAACAAATGTAGGTCCCTTGCAGTCAGAAACAGGTGAGTTGATCATGGGGAACAAGGATATGGCGGACCAATTGAATAACTACTTTGGTTCCGTCTTCACTAAGGAAGACATAAATAATCTGCCGGAAATAGCAGGGGACCGCAGGTCAAAGGAGTACTTGAGTGAAATCCAGGTTTGTCGGGAAGTGGTGTTGGGTAAATTGAATGGATTAAAGGCCGATAAATCCCCAGGGCCAGATAGGCTGCATCCCAGAGTACTTAAGGAAGTAGCTCCGGAAATAGTGGATGCATTAGTGATAATCTTTCAAAACTCTTTAGATTCTGGAGTAGTTCCTGAGGATTGGCGGGTAGCAAACGTAACCCCTCTTTTTAAGAAGGGGGGGGGGGGAGAGAAAACGGGGAATTACAGACCAGTTAGTCTAACATCGGTAGTGGGGAAACTGCTAGTCAGTTATTAAAGATGGGATAGCAGCACATTTGGAAAGTGGTGAAATCATTGGACAAAGTCAGCATGGATTTACGAAAGGTAAATCATGTCTGACGAATCTTGTGGAATTTTTCGAGGATGTAACTAGTAGCGTGGATGGGGGAGAACCAGTGGATGTGGTGTATCTCGACTTCCAGAAGGCTTTCGACAAGGTCCCACATAAGCGATTAGTATATAAACTTAAAGCATATGGCATTGGGGGTTCAGTATTGATGTGGATAGAGAACTGGCTGGCAAACAGGAAGCAAAGAGTAGGAGTTAACGGGTCGTTTTCACAATGGCAGGCAGTGACTAGTGGGGTACCGCAAGGCTCAGTGCTGGGACCCCAGCTATTTACAATATACATAAATGATCTGGATGAGGGAATTGAAGGCAATATCTCCAAGTTTGTGGATGACACTAAGCTGGGGGGCAGTGTTAGCTGTGAGGAGGATGCTAGGAGAATGCAAGGTGACTTGGATAGGCTGGGTGAGTGGGCAAATGTTTGGCAGATGCAGTATAATGTGGATAAATGTGAGGTTATCCACTTTGGTGGCAAAAATAGGAAAACCGACTACTATCTAAATGGTGGCCGATTAGGAAAAGGGGCGATGCAGCGCGACCTGGGTGTCATGGTACACCAGTCATTGAAAGTAGGCATGCAGGTACAGCAGGCAGTGAAGAAAGCCAATGGTATGTTAGCTTTCATAGCAAAAGGATTTGAGTATAGGAGCAGGGAGGTTCTACTTCAGTTGTATAGGGTCTTGGTGAGGCCACACCTGGAGTATTGCGTACAGTTCTGGTCTCCAAATCTGAGGAAGGACATTATTGCCATAGAGGGAGTGCAGCGAAGGTTCACCAGACTGATTCCTGGGATGTCAGGACTGTCTTATGAAGAAAGACTGCATAGACTCGGTTTATACTCTCTAGAATTTAGGAGATTGAGAGGGGATCTTATAGAAACGTACAAGATTCTTAAGGGGTTGGACAGGCTAGATGCAGGAAGATTGTTCCCGATGTTGGGGAGGTCCAGGACAAGGGGTCACAGCTTAAGGATAAGGGGGAAATCCTTTAGGACCGAGATGAGAAGGAATTTCTTCACACAGAGAGTGGAACTCTCTGCCACAGAGGGTAGTTGAGGCCAGTTCATTGGCTATATTTAAGAGGGAATTAGATGTGGGCCTTGTGGCTAAGGGGATCAGGGGGTATGGAGAGAAGGCAGGTACGGGATACTGAGTTGGATGATCAGCCATGATCATATTGAATGGCGGTGCAGGCTCGAAGGGCCGAATGGCCTACTCCTGCACCTAATTTCTATGTTTCTATCACAACGAATGGCGGTGCTGGCTCGAGGAGCCAAATGGCGTACTCCTGCACCTATTGTCTATTGCATTTTATATGCTACTCCCAAATCCTGGATACCAGGAAAGGGTCTCCCCTGGTCGAATAAACTTGAACCATTAACAGTGACCCTGTATTTCTTCTTTGGGGTCCCGGGATTAGGAATAATGGTCCACCTCTCTAAAAGCCAAAGGGATCAATTTGTGGTTGGGGACACTTTTGAGTCACACTTAACTGCAGCGACTAGACCTCCAGCAACAGCGAAGGAAAGAGGAGAAATTATAAAAAAAGGCTGAAGGACAAAGTCAATTCATATTTTAAAGCTCCCAATGGCAAAAGGAGAGATCCAGATTGACTTATTTAATGACACAGAAGAAAAGATCGCATGGGTCAGAAAGGAATGGGACACTATTTTGAAAAGCAACAGCTGCCTACTGAGGATCGGCAAGGTTACCAATGGCTCTGGTCCAAGTACCCTCGGAACTATGAGCAAAGCACAAGAATCATGTGGGATGAGTGCATTCAGCCCCTGAACATACAGTAACTTTAAAAAAGGATGCCACCATGTTTAAAATATTGACTGGCCCCAGAGGCTGAAGAAGGGATAGCTATGGTCATAGTATCTTTATTACAACAAGGAGTATTAGTGAAAACGGAAAGTCCATGTAATACCAATCCCAAAAGTGGGAAGACATAATGAATGATGTTTTATCCAAGACTTGAGAGTGACTAACAAAATAGTAATCCTTATTGCTCCGTTAGTACCTGACACCAATATTACTCTGTCATTTATACCGGCAGAAGCCGACACCTTTACAGTATTTGACCTACGTTCAGCCTTTATCTCCATACCCCTGCATGAAGACGGACAGTTCCTGTTTGTTTTTACCTACAAATATCAACAGTACAACTAGACTAGGCTACCCCTGGGATATAATGAAACTCCAGCTGTATATTCAGCAGCAGTGAAAAATAATCTGGAGCAATGTCAATTGTAAGAAGTCTACTTCCATCCAGTATGTCAATGACCTTTTGGTAACGTCTGTGACAGGTTCTGATTGTAAAGTCAGGTCAAGAGAGTTTATTGTCATGTGTCCCAGATAGGACAATGAAATTCTTGCTTGCTGCAGCACAACAGAATAATTAGGCATAAATACAGATTAGATCAGATCAGTGTGACCATATGCCATATATATTTACAGACACATAAATAAACAGATAAGGTGCAATAGGCTGTTATCTATATTACTAAAACTAAGATGTTGACCACTTTCTGACTTTCTGTTTCGCGATTTCTGAAAGGATGCCGCCATGTACGGCTGTGATTTTTGGCCACCTCAGAGTCCCCCTCCGCTGTGCTGGACCAGAGGATTTTTCCGATCGATGAAAAATCAAAGAGTTATTAATGTTTTTAAAAATGTTGCCATCCGCTCTATTTCCCCCGCTGGTGGCAGGGGGAGACTATAAAACCCGGAAGTGTCGTGCCTCACTCAGTCTCTGCGAGATGGAGGAAGCAAGAGGGTCACGGCTCTCTGAGCTGTGAATAACACTGAATGCATGTCTACTCAATGGTGAGTCCCCTTGATGTGGTTGTAAAACGTTTGCAAAATTGTTTCATTGAAAATTTATCATTAAAAAAATCTCCAGACTTACGAGTGGTATGTGGAAAAGTAACTTTTCTATCATTATGTTATTGAGATGTTGGCAAATAATAAAATGTCTTGACAGCTTAAACACCCACTCCCTTTTAATAGGATATCGTCAATTTGCTGAGGTCGATTGTGTCCAATTAACAGCTAACAATTATGCCATTCCTTGGCGTGCTTCTGAGTAAAATTTAATTCAAAACCCATGTATGGTTTGCGATTTTTGTTAATGATAAATTTTGCTTCAGAGGCGTTTTCTTTTTTATGTAAAAACCCACTTGAGAATCATGGGCGATTTTTAAATTTTACAGCCAGATTTATCACTTCTGAAACTTTTTAGATGCCAAAGGGACCAAGAAAAAACACAAATAATGCCTTACTGTTGATGAAATGTAGTGAGCAAATGCGATAATTCCCAATATTTTCAATCTCGATATCTGCACGGCTGTTGTTGTTCCTTCAGCTCTCGTTTCTATCTACCATAACTTCTCCTCACTTTTGGAATTCTGAAGTAGGATAAATGTTTCTAACGCTTATCCCGATTTCCATAATTATTTACAGCGAAAACATTGACCATTTCAGCGGGTTTTAACGGGCATGCTACGCTGGAAACAATGGTAAGTGCTTAACTGCAGTTTATCGCGTGTACTCCAGTTGGCATAGCGTAGCAACAGTATGGGTCATGACTCGTGACCCGACTGCCATGCAACCTCCCTATATGTGTGTGTGTGATAGAGTCTGTGAGTCTGTGTGTCTGTGAGTGAGTCTGTGTGTATGCGTGTCTGTGTGTGCGTGAGTCTGTGAGTGAGTCTGTGTGAGTGTGCGTGTGTCCGTGTGAGTGTGTGTGTTTGAGAGACTTTGTGTGTGTGTATGTGTCTGAGAGTGTGTTTGTATGTGTCTGTGTCTGTGTGAGTCTTTGTATGTGTGTAGACGTGTGAAAGAGAGTGTGTGTTTGAGTCTGTGTGTGTGTGAGTGTGTCTGTGTGTGTGAGAGTCTGCGAGTATCCATGTGAGGTGGAGGGCGTGTCAACAAATTACAAATAGTACAAATAATATAGTCTTTCATCGTTCAGACCATATTCGTTATGTTTAATAGCCTGATGGCTGTCAGGAATTAGCTGTTCCTCAATGTGGATGTTACAGTTTTCAGTTTACACAAGTCGGACGTGACTCCAGATGTCGGGCATCAGTCAGTCAGTCCACCAGCCGTGATTTAGTCTGTCAGTCCAGGGGCCATGAGTGAGTCAGTCAGTCAGTCCAGAGAGCATGAGTTAGTCCCAAGGCAGTGAGTCCAGAGGCTATGAGTAGGTCGCTCACCACCCCCCCCAATGACATCCCCCACCTCAAGACGCTGACCTCCACCTGGCTATAGGATGCTTCCCCATCCTGAAGCCGCCCACATCGCCCCCTGTAGTACACCCCCCTCCCTCATCAGCCCATGAGAGGCCCCGCCTGAAGCCGTCACCCCTCCCTCAGCTATAGGATGTTTGCCACCCCACTCCAACAGCCACCCGCCTCAAAAAAATGTTTTGCACAAACTCTTCAGTGAGTCCAGAGGATTGAGAATTACAACAAAACAATGGAATTCATTAATTTGCCACAACCAAGAAATGGAAGGATGCATCTTGATGATGACAATCCAGAATTGCTGCAGGAATTGCAATACAATAGAACTGAACAACAGCAATTTGTTGAGGAGAATGGGCCTCTGCTGAATGCTGAGCAGAGAGCAATTTATGCACTCAATTTAACAGAAGGTGAAGACATTCCCCTTCAGCAGACCCAATTCCCCATTCAATCAAGTTTTGCTATGACGATCCATAAAGCACACGGCCAAACAATGCAGAAGGTGTTGATCTACCTCGACAAACCAGTATTTCAGCATGGAAAACTATGTGTCTCTTAGCCGAGGAAATATGGGGGGAAATGTCAAAGTTTTCCTGAAGGATGGAACATCGACCAAGAATGTTGTCATTAAAAGCGTGCTTCGTTGAATGATGACTTCTGAGATTAATTCTCAGATTTTCTTTGGTAAAATGTGACCGCTCATTCTCTCTATATTTAAATTGTCTCTGTTTTTTATCAACAGCAAAGAGACATAAAGACGCAGTGAGCAGCAACAAAGAGACACAACAAGAAATAACTTAACAATTCTCATCTTTAACATATATATTGTTCTTATTTTGAGTCATTCACATTATGAACTTTAATAAACCCTTTTTCACTTTTCATGCATGCATGTCCTTCATCAATAATAGGCAGGAATGGCTGCTCTGTGGGAGAGCCACTAAGAGTGCATGGCGGGGGAGGTTGTGGGGAGATGGACTGAATGTGTTGGGGGGGGAGGGGAATGGCAAGGAGCAGAGGGGGGGGGGGGGGGTGAAGGTGGGAGGGGTGAATGAGTGAACAGTCAGCGAACCAGGCGTACGTGACTGCACTGCTAGCCCACCAGCCGTGAATAAGAACTGACAGCCCAGCTGTAAGTGACTGAACTGCCAGCCCACCAGCCGTGAGTGACTGCACTGCCAGCCCACCAGCCGTGAGTAAGTGAACTGCCAGCCCATCAGCCGTAAGTGACTGAACTGCCAGCCCAATAATCCATTCAGTCCACCCTCTTCCCCTTCTCTCTCACAGAGTCTGTTTCAGGAAGAATTTCTGGCAGTTTCTCAGCTGCCAGCCTGCCAGGTCTGAGTGACTGTACTGCCAGGCCTCAGTGATTGAGCTGCCTGGTCTCAGTGATTGAGCTGCCAGTCCAAGAATCCATTCGGCCCACAAAGTCCATACTAGCACTCTGGAAACCAGTCCCTTCAGCACACAACACCCATACTAGCTCAACAGAAAGCCCCCCCCCTCCCCCACTGGCCAGCAATATTGGAATTGGTGGAGAGGTGGGTGACCAGCCCTCCCATGTGATGCTGGGACCCAACGGGTCCCACTTAGTTGAGTATGGAGATAAAAGGATGTGAGAAGGAATGTATATGTGCAGATTTAAGGGGCATTGGTCAAGTAGCATTTGGAGTATTGCATATAGTTCTGGTCACTCCATTACAGGACTGATGTGGAGGCTTTGGAGAAGCGATATGGTTAACCAGAATGGTTTAAACACAAGGAACAGTAGATACTGGTTTACAAAAAAGGACACAAAATGCTGGAGTAAGTCAGTGGGACAGGCAGCATCTCTGGAGAGAAGGACTGGTTGACATTTTGGGTTGAGACTGAGGAGGGTCTCGACCAGAAACATTACCCATTTCTTCCAGCATTTTGTGTCTACCTAAACAGCGCCTATCCACGTCGCAGTGTGCCAGCAGGCTGGAGCAGGCAAAGGCCTTGCCACAGAGCGGGCAGGTGGTCAAGGCGGGTGAAGCCCTTGCCACAGGACGGGCAGGGGAAGGGACGCTCACCATTGTGGGCACGCCGGTGCTGCCACAGGATGGAGATGCGGGTGAAGCTCTAGCGCACACAAAGGGTCTCTCTCTGGTGTGTATCCGCTGGTGCTCCCGCAGCCCCCATGCCCTCTTGTCACAGTGGGAGCAGCTGCTCGCTGGTGTAGGCCCGCCGGTGCTGCTGCAACACCAGCGAGCAATCAAATACCTCACCACAGTACGGGCAGTCGTAGGGCTGGCCACTGGTGTGCACGTGCTGGTGAGACAGGGCGTGCAAGGCCATGGCAAAGTGTCCTCCACACACCTGGCTGGGGATGGGACAGTCGTCGGTGTGCACCCGCTTGTGGGACAGCAGCCTGGAGGAACAGGTGAAGCCCTTGTTGCACAGGGTTCAGGTGTAGGGACGCTCGTCAGTGTGGTTGTGCTGGTGGTCCAGCAGGCTTTGAGGCAGGGTGAAACTGGTGTAGGGTAGGGCCGCTCCCTGCTGTGGGTGCGCTGGTGGAACAGCAGATAGGCGGAGCAGGTGAAGCACTTGCCGCAGTCGCTGCAGGTGTAGGGGCGTTCCTCATCGTTGATGCGCTGGTGGATCAGCAGGCTTTTGGAATGGGTGAAGCTCTGGCCGCAGTTGCTGCAGGTGTAGGGCCACTCCCCAGTGTGCAGGCGGCTATACCTCTTCAGGTGCGTGGACGACTTGAAGCCTTTGCCGCAGTTGGAGCAGCTGAAGGGCCGCTTACAGCTGTGCACCCGCTGGTGCATCTCCAACCCCGACAACTGGGTAAAGCTGTTGCCATAGGGCATCTCGCCCATGTGCACCCACCGGTGGATCTCCAATCGGCTCGGCTGCTGCCAGGCCTTGCCACGCACATCACACTCATAATGCTTCTCCTTGTTGTGCCCCGTCATGATGTCCTCCACCGAAGCTCAGCCTGCACACCGAGCAGATGGTGGGTGCACCAGCAGCCTGGCCACCCTCAATGGCCTCTAACGTCTCTGTCTCTCCGTCCACAGCAACTGAGCCTGGGGGGGTGACACACAGAAGGTCAACAAGCTGGAAAACAGAACATTATTACGTGAAAATTACTAGTGTTTGAAGGGGGGAGGGGAGGATGTGAGGGGGCGGCGGGGGAGAGGGGGGGGGGGGGCGGGGGAGAGGGAGGGGGATGAAGAGGAGGGGATGAAGGGGGATGGAGAAAAGGGGATTAGGGGGATTAAGTGGATGGAGAGGAGGGGGTGAGAGGGAGGGGGAGGAGTGGAAAGGTGGTGAGGAGGCAAGTGGGGAAGGGGAATGAGGACAGCGGAAGTGAGGGGAAGGGGAGAAGGTAGGAGAGTGAGGGGAGAGGGGGTGGATGAGGAGGGGGTTAGGGGGAGAAGGGAGGGGGTGGGGAGAGGAAGTAGGGGAGCGGACCTGCGCCGTTACTACCCCCGCCCTGCGTCGTGACGTGCTCGCCCTGCACGACAGGCGCCCTGACGTCACGGTGGGGGCTGCCGACCCCGCCCTTCCAGCGTTTGTGGGGAACGTGGATCGGTTTCACCGCGGCTTCCCGCCGCCAGGTAAACACTGCAGTCGGTGGACCAGATACGCTGCGCCGCGGCCTCCCACCGCCAGAAGGGCGCTGCAGTCGGTGGACCAGAGACGCTGCGCCGCGGCCTCCCACCGCCAGAAGGGCGCTGCAGTGGGTGGAGCAGAGGGCGCCAGACTCACTCACTGACATCCCCCTCCACCCGCACTCGGGGACGGAGGAGGTGGGGCAAGGACGCGGGGCCGAGCGGCGGCGGCTGGTCCCACCTGAGCTCCCGGCGTTGTGCGGAGGCCCCGCCTCTTCGTTTTCCGTCACAAAGGCCACGCCCCGCCCCCTCCTTGCGGCCGGTCCTCGGAAGGACAGCGCCCACCATCAAACGGGGCAGCCAACCCACCCTAGCAACGGTTGTCATGGCACCGTCCCCGTGGCTCCTACACCACGTGGGTGGGGTGGGGGGGGGGGGGGGGGGGTAGCGAGGGGCAGAGGAAACAATCACAGCAGCTGCAGAGGTTGATAACCTGAGATAAAACCGTGGGCCAGACTACAAAATGCTGCATTAACACAGCGGGACGGGCAGCATCTCTGGAGAGCAGGAATGGGCGACGTTTCGAGGTTGAGACCTTGCCTCAGTCTCAGAGTCACACGGAGAGATGTAGACGGTGACGTGGAGTGAAAAGCTTTTACATAGAAAAATAGACAATAGATGCAGGAGTAGGCCAGAGATTAACAACTAACTGTGTGAAAACATGTATCCTCATCTCCGTTCCAAATGGCTTACCCCTTATTCTTAAACTAGTTCTGAACTCCCCCAACATCGTGACCATGTTTCCTGCCTCTAGCAAAGCGTGTCCAGGTTCAGCTCCTGAAGGCCCATGTTGGGGCACTGGAGAAGCAGTTGGATGACCTCAGGATCATCCGGGAAAATCCTGGACAGGACCTGCAGTAAGATCGTTACACCGAAGATACCCAAAGAGAGAAGGGACAGGTCTGCCCAAATTTGGACCCTTGAAGACCGAAAAAGGTGAATTTAATATGGGGAACAAGGAAATGGCAAATGAGTTGAACAGGTACTTTGGATCTGTATTCACAAACCATCTCGCAGATGTACTAATGGCCCGAGGATCTAGGGTGATGGAGGAACTGAAGGAAATTAACATTAGGCTCAAAATGGTGTTGGGTAGACTGATGGGACTGAAGGCTGATGGGACTGAAGCCTGATGGTCTACATTGCAGGGTACTTAAGGAATGAGAAGTCAAGGGGGAGAGAGAGAGGTGGAGAAAGGGAGGGTGAACGGAGAGTTTATTGATTACCCCCCTTAGACGGGGGTTTATTGATTATGTACAGTGAGGGGGAAGAGTGGGAGAGAGATAGAGAGGGGTAGAGGATGAGTTTATTGATTACTAGACTAAATGGGTCCTGTTGGGTCCCAGCATGACACGGGAGGGCTGGTCACCCAAAGCAATATTCCACCTCTACACCGATTCCAATATTGCTGGCCAGGGGGGGGTTTCTGTTGCTAGTATGGGTATTATGGGCCGAATGGACCTTTTTCCAGAGGGCAAGTATGGACATTGGGAGCCAAATGGATTATTGGGCTGGCAGCTCAGTCACCGAGGTCGGGCAGTACAGGCACTCAGACCTGGCAGCCTGACAGCTGAGAAACTGCCAGAAATTCTGCCCAAAACAGGTGACAGACTCAGTGAGAGAGAAAGGGGAAAGGGCGGACTGAATGGATTATTGGGCTGGCAGTTCAGTGAGTCACGGCTGGTAGGCTGGCAGTTCACTTACTCATTGCTGGTGGGCTGGCAGTGCAGTCACTCACGTCCGGTGGGCTGGCAGTTCAGTCACTTACAGCTGGTGAGCTGGCAGGGCAGTCACTCATGGCTGGTGGGCTGGCAGTTCATTTACTCATGGCTGGTGGGGGGCTTTCTGTTGAGCTAGTATGGGCCGAATGGACTGGTTTCCAGAGCGCTAGTATTGACTTTGTGGGCCGAATGGATTATTGGAGAATCACTGAGGCCTGGCAGTACAGTCACTCAGACCTGGCAGGCTGGCAGCTGAGAAACTGCCGGAAATTCTGCCCAAAACAGACTCTGTGAGAGAGAAGGGGGAGAGGGTGGACTGAATGGATTATTGGGCTGGCAGAGCAGTCACTTACGCCTGGCTCGCTGGCAGTTGACTCAGTCACCCCCCCCCCCCTTCCTTCACCACCCCCACTCTGCTCCTTGCCATTCCTGTTCCCCCACGCATTCAGTCCACAACCACCCCACATGCACTCCTAATTGTCCTCCCACAGAGCAGCCATTCCTGCCTATTAGTATGGACGATGTTCCCATTGTGATGAAGGACACGCAGGCATGAAAAGTGGAAAAAGGATTTATAAAAGTTTAAAATGTGAATGATTCATAAAATATAACAATTTAAATGTTAAATATGAGAATTATTAAGTTCTTTCTTGTTGTGTTTATTGTTGCTACTCACTGCGTCTTTAGTCTTTGGACACGGTGTACCACGGAGCACTGAGATTTGTTACTAATTTTAAAACCCTCACGCACCACTGCTCTTTGTATGCTCAAGTTGGATGGTTTGCCCTGTCCACCCGCAGACTCCAGCATTGGCATATCCTTATTTATAAGACTATCCTCGGTGTTCTTCCTTCATACCTGCAGAAGTATGTAATTCGAAAAAGCACAGGAACTTATCAGCTCCGCTCTGAGGACTTGTACTGAACTGGGGAAAATTGCATTTAGTTATGCTGCTCCCTTCCCATGGAACCAGCTGCAAAATGAACTGAAACTTAAGGAGCTGGTTTCTAGAAACAGATTTAAATCTCTTCTTAATGATGTTGAAGCGGGCTCTTCTGTCTGTACATGCTTTGTTTGATGATGTTATGACTGTGACTCTATTTATATGTTCTCTGTTGTTTTAAAATTATTGTCTAACTGGGGAACTGTGCTGCTGCCTGTCTTGGCCAGGACTCTCTTGTAAAAGAGATTTTTAATCTCAATGAGACTTCTCCTGGTTAAATAAAAGTTTAAAAAAAAAAGGAAAAAAAGTGCTCTTTACTGTTGATAAAAAAAGACACAATTTAAATATAGAGATTGAGTGGTCCAGATTGTAACAAAGAATATCTGAGAATTTATCTCAGAAGTCATCTTTCAGCGAAACACACTTTTAATGACAACATTCTTTGTCGATGTTCCATCCTTCAGGAAAGTTTTGACATTTCCCGTCATCTTTCCTCGGCTAAGAGCCACATATAGTTGTCCATGCTGAAATACTGGTTTGTCGAGGTAGATCAACACCTTCTGCATTGTTTGTCCTTGTGCTTTATGGATCGTCATAGCAAAACGTAATTGAATGGGAAATTGGGTCCGCTGAAGGGGAATGTCTTCACCTTCTGTGAAATCCTAGGAGTGCTATCCTAGGAATGAGAACAATGTCATCTTTGAAGGCTCCCATGTTGATTGTTGCAACGATCAGATGATTGTGTAGCTCTTCCACAATCATACTCGTTCCATTTCATAGCTTTGACGGCTCCAGGTTTCTCATTAATATGATTGGATATCCTTTTTTTCAACTCCAATTTGTGTGATGGTAATCCAGAGAGCTCGAGTGAATCCAGGAATTCTGTTGGGAAGTGAGTATCATGAGTTCCATCAGTGACAGCATTGAAAGAAAAATACTCCTTTACGATTCCAGTGAAGCGTCTGATGCATGTAGAATTGATGCTTCTCATTGTATCGTTGTGAGGAACCAAGATACAATTGTTGGAGGATAATTCTGCAGGATTGTCAAATGTGGGAGAGAAACATAGAAACATATAAAACAGGTGCAGGAGTAGGTCATTCGGCCCTTCGAGCCTGCACCACCATCCAATATGATCATGGCTGATCATCCAACTCAGTATCCCGTACCTGCCTTCTCTCCATACCCCCGATCTCCTTAGCCACAAGGACCACATCTAACTCCCTCTTAAATATAGCCAATAAACTGGCCTCAACTACCTTCTGTGGCAGAGAATTCCAGAGATTCACCACTCTCTTTGTGAACAATGTTTTTCTCATCTCGGCCCTAAAAGACTTCCCCCTTATCCGTAAAATATGACCCCTTGTTCTGGACTTCCCCAACATTGGGAACAATCTTCCTGCATCATGCATGTCTATCCCCTTAAGAATGTTGTAAGTTTCTATGAGATCCCCCCCTCAATCTTCTAAATTCTAGCGAGTACAAGCCGAGCCTATCCAGTCTTTCTTCATTTGAAAGTCCTGACATCCCAGGAATTAGTCTGGCGAACCTTCTCTGTACTCCATCTATGGCAAGAATGTCTTTCCTCAGATTAGGAGACCAAAACTGTACGCAATACTCCGGGTGTGGTCTCACCCAGACTCTGTACAACTGCAGTAGAACCTCCCTGCTCCTATACTCAAACCCTTTTGCTATGAATGCTAACATACCATTCGCTTTCTTTACAGGCTGCTGCACCTGCATGCCCACTTTCAATGACTGGTGTACCACGACACCTAGGTCCCGTTGCATCTCCCCTTTTCCTAATCGGCCACCATTCAGATAATAGTCTACTTTCCTGTTTTTGCCACTAAAGTGGATAACCTCACATTTATCCACATTATACTGCATCTGTCATGCATTCGCCCACTCACCCAACCTATACAAGTCACCTTGCAGCCTCCTAGCATCCTCCTCACAGCTAACACTGCCCCCCCCCCCCCCCCCAGCTTTGTGTCATCCGCAAACTTGGGGATGTTGCATTCAATTCCCTCGTCCAAATCATTAATATATATTGTAAATAGCTGGGGTCCCAGCACCGAGTCTTGCAGTACCCAACTAGTCACTGCCTGCCATCCTGAAAATGACCCGTTTACTTCTACTCTTTGCTTCCTGTCTGCCAGCCAGTTCTCTCTCCACGTCAATACTGAACCCCCAATACCATGTGCTTTAAGTTTGCATACTAATCTCTTATGTGGGTCCTTGTCGAAAGCCTTCTGAAAGTCCGGATACAACACATCCACTGGTTCTCCCTTATCCACTCTACTTTAGAGTAAGTGAACTGCCAGCCTACCAGCCGTGACTCACTGAACTGCCAGCCCAATAATCCATTCAGTCCGCCCTTTCCCCTTTCAACCTCGAAAAATTCTATAAGATACGCCAGACATGATTTACTTTTCCTGAATCCATGCTGACTTTGTCCAATGATTTCACCACTTTCCAAATGTGCTGCTATCCCATCTTTAATAAATTACTCTAGCAGTTTCCCCACTACCGCTGTTAGACTAATTGGTCTATAATTCCCCGTTTTCTCTCCCTCCCTTTTTAAAAAGTGGGGTTACATTAGGCACCCTCCAATCCTCAGGAACTACTCCAGAATTTAAAGAGTTTAGAAGAATTATCACTAATGCATCCACTATTTCTGGGGCTTCTTCCTTAAATACTATGGGATGCAGCCCCGGGGATTTATTGGCCTTTAATCCATTGAACTTACCTAACACCACTTCCCAGCTGTAGATGGTTTTGCATGCAACCAATAACATAGTTACCTCAGTACCATTAACCCCGCCTAGTTAACATCAATCATAACGCCTTCCCCTTCCTGGATACGGTTCACTAGAAGAATGTAGCCGGTATTTGAGGATGTATGTAATACCTTGTGCTATCATTAAAATGTGTTGAACACTTTTAGAGTTTGTAAATTGTTTATTTACATGGTGTCAGAAGTGGGATACTTGCGCCTACCTGTCCATCGGGTTTTATTTCTTTTATTTGATTTGTGCCTTTTGTGCTTTATCTCTCTGACCATGGCATCCTCGTGCAGAAAGCCCGCGCAGCTTGTCTTTGATGCTGATATTTCTGAGCGCTGGGCTACGTTTGAAATTGATTTCACCCACTTTGTCAACGTCGCTCACCGCAATGATCCTGACTCCCTCAAAGCCTCCCTCCTACTTAACCTTGTCGGACCTGATGCCATGAAGAGAGCCAGAACTTTCGTCTATGCTCCAGCGGTCCTGGACGACAACAACGTGGTGGTTACCCCTGCAGAATCTGCCAGTGACCCTGCTTGCCTGCTACGTAAGTTCAGGGAGATTTGTGACCTGCCCTCGAACCGCATTCTAGAGAGGGCACGGTTCTTTACAAGGAGACAGCTGCCGGAGGAACCTGTTGAATGTTTTATTGCCGATTTGCGTTATCTCGCCCAGCGGTGCCGTTTCGGTGACATGACAGACCAGCTCACTAGAGACATTTTAGTAACTGGCATGCGTGACCAGAAGCTGCGATGTGAGCTTCTTAGGGATCCGGATCTAACGTTAGAAATAGCCATGCATGCCTGCAGATTGTCTGAGGTCGTTGTATTGCCAGATGATCACCGGGACTTGGGAGATAAGTCTGTTCACCAGGCTGGATTTAGTAGAGCCCTGCCTCAGAGGGGAAACAATGCTTTTCTGCTGCGTGCCAACCCTGGTCCTGCTGATGTGCCCCCAAAAAGGTGCCCTAACTGTAACTACATGCACCACAGACGGTCGACGTGCCCTGCCTATGGCAAGGCTTGTAATTTTTGTAACAAACTGAATCATTTCGTTTCTGCCTGCCGCTTATTCCGTTCTCGTGGGAGACAGGTACAGATTTCCAGACCCAGTCTAAACATGCTTAAACAATCTGATAGCTGTTCCAACCCACAGCCCGATGTTGCTGAATCCTATGATGCAGATCCAATTAATTCTCCCGAGGATTCGAATGTGTTTACCCTCCTCCAGGCACCTGGCCAACGTCTTGATCCCTCCGTGTCTGTGACTGTCAACAATGTAACCTTCCTTGCGAAGTTAGATACTGGGGCAAAGGTCAATGTTTTGTCAATAAATCTTTTCAACAAGATAAGGACTAATGAGGCCTTGGTCGCTGACAATGCTACTCTACACGCCTATGGTGGAGAAATTCTCAGGCCTGTGGGGAGGGCCACTTTAACTTGCAGGCTACAGAAGGCCACGAGAAACTTGATTTTTTATGTTTTGAACTCTGACTGTGTTACCCTGCTGGGAAACCGTGCGTGCCAAGATCTTGGCCTGGTGTCCTTCGACCACACGGTCCACAAAGTGCAACTGTCATTTAACCCGATTGCAGAATACCAGGACCTGTTCAACGATGACCTGGGAAAGTTACCACTGACATACCATATTTCCATTGACCCAAATGTACAACCCGTGGTCCGCGCACCTCACAGGGTGTCCCACGCCATGAAAGACAGGGTCGAGGCGATGCTTAACAACATGGTCGACAAGGGGGTGCTAGAAGCGGTCAGCGAGCCCACCGATTGGGTCTCCACCATGGTTGCCACGATAAAGAAAGACAAGAATGAAATACGTGTGTGTATCAACCCCAAGGACTTAAACCTTGCCATCAGGCGACCACACTACCCCATGCGGTCTGTTGAGGACGTGGCGGCTCAGGTCGGGCAAGCCACCGTCTTTTCGGTCCTAGACGCTAAGAACTCGTTCTGGCAGATCCCGTTGGACAAAGCATCTTCCGACCTGACAACCTTCGCCACACCATTCGGCAGATTCAAATTCCTGCGAATGCCATTCGGCATCAATTCCGCTAGTGAGGTGTTCCAGCGAACGATGGAGCAGATATTCTCGGGCCTGCCATGTGCCATCATCGTGGATGACATCTTAGTCTATGGAAAGGACATTGCCGAACATGACCGGAACCTCCGCCGCGTCCTGGATCGGGCGCGAAAGGCCAACCTGAAGCTGAACCCAAAGAAGTGCCGGTTTCGTGTCTCAGAAGTCACGTATGTTGGACACGTTTTCACCTCTAACGGACTAAAACCCGACCCTTTGAAGGCAGCGGCCATCTCTGAGATGGCAGCCCCCACCGACGTGCCAGGTCTACAACGTTTCTTGGGCATGGTGAACTACCTTGGGAAGTTTGTACCACATCTCAGTGAGCTGAGTGCTCCCCTGCGGCAGCTGACAAAAAAGTATATCGCCTGGGTCTGGCTCCCACAGCACCAGCAGGCGTTTGACTGTCTCAAGTCGAAACTGATTAACACTCCGACGTTGCGATTTTTTGATGCGAGTCGCCCCATCACCGTCACATGTGACGCTTCTAAGTTCGGCCTGGGCGCGGCATGCCTCCAATCTGTCGATGGATCGTTACATCCTGTCTCCTATGCCTCCCGCACCATGACGGACACCGAGCAGCGGTACGCTCAGATCGAGAAGGAGCTGCTTGCGGTGGTGTTTGCCTGCTCCAAGTTCAGAGACTTCCTGTTTGGCAGCAGATTTACAGTCGAAACCGACCACCAGCCACTGGTGACAATCCTGAACAAGCCGATTCATGCTGCCCCTGCCAGGCTGCAGCGTCTGATGCTGCAGCTCCAGCGCTTTGATTTCGACATCGTCTACAAGAAAGGCACCGAGATGCACATCGCGGACACGTTATCGCGCGCCCCGCGGGCCTCCTGTGCTCGCCACCCCTACGAAACAGAGGACTTGCTCGTACTGGGCGTCAATTTTATTCCCACCAAGCAGCTGCAGCTTTTGGCCGAGCACACCGCTGCCGATCCAGTTTTGCAACGGCTTGCGTCTGTGATTAAATCAGGGTGGCCAACAAAGCGCTCCGCTGCACCGCCTGAAACACAGCCCTTCTTCCTGGTCCGTGACGAACTGGTGCTCCAGAATGGCGTTATCGTTAAGGGACATAAAGTGGTGGTCCCGTCCTCCCTGTTCGATTCTTACTACGGCGCAGCCCACAGCGGACACCCCGGGGTCGATGCAACACTCGCCCACGCTCAGTGCCAATTCTACTGGCCTGGAATGGCCAAATATATTCGAGACCGTGTTTCTGCCTGCTCCACGTGCAACAGTCTTGCTCCACATCAGCAGCGACAGCCCCTGCTGCAACAGCCCGCTCCTGCCTTGGCCTGGTCCTCGCTGGCTGCCGACATCTTCGAGTGGCGTGGTAACCACTACCTTGTCCTGGTCGACTCGTACTCAAACTGGTTCGAGGTGGATTTGCTGACATCCCTCACGTCGGAGATGGTGATCCGGAAGCTGCGGAAACACTTCTCCACGTTTGGGTCCCCTGTCAGGCTGCAGACTGACAATGGCAGGCAGTTTACCAGCCGTGAGTTCAAATGTTTTGCTGACAAATGGAATTTTGTGCATTTCACCAGCAGCCCGGAGTACCCACAGAGCAACGGCCTTGCTGAACGGGCCGTCCGCAGCGCCAAGCTTCTGATGGAACAAGCGAGACTGTCTAACTCTGATTTGTATTTGGATCTCCTGAACCTCAGGAATGTTTCCAGAGATCCGGCCATGGGGTCCCCTGCTCAGCGTCTGATGTCCAGAACAACCAGATCTACCATCCCGATTGCCCAGCGCCAGCTGAAACCTCGGGTGCTGGAGCCTGCCTCTGTGCAGAGGCGCATTCAAGAGAAACATGACAGCCAGCGGCGTTCCCACGATCGGTCGTGCAGACCACTCGATCCTCTGTTGCCTGGACAGGTTGTTCGATTGCAAACCGCCAGTGGTCACTCCCGTCTGGCTACTGTGGTTGGGGTGGCCGACTCACCTCGTTCGTATCTGGTCGACTATGAGGGAACCATCTACCGTAGAAGCCGACAACACCTGCTTGCTGTTAATGAGCCGAAGCCGCAGGCCCCGGGCCCCTATGCCCCGCCGCTCTCATTCCAGCAGCCGGCTCCTGTCCCAGCCAGCGTTCCCTGCATGCCTCGGTCCCCATATCGAGCGCCCGGTTCCCCTCTGCGCGGGTCACCTGTTGGCGGTCGCGGTTCTCCCTCTCCTGTTCCTCCAACCCCACCGCCCTTCCCTGGTTCCCCTGCTGTCTCGGGTCCCCCTGTTTTTTCTGCTCCTCCGGGGGAAGGGGGAGGCATCCGTACGCGCTCGGGCCGGATCAGCAAGCCACCTGTTCGTTATGGCGATTCTGTTTAATTCTGTTGTAGTGACAACGGTCTGTTTCTTTTAAATTTTCTAAGGGGAAGGATGTAGATGGTTTTGCATGCAACCAATAACATAGTTACCTCAGTACCATTAACCCCGCCTAGTTAACATCAATCATAACGCCTTCCCCTTCCTGGATACGGTTCACTAGAAGAATGTAGCCAGTATTTGAGGATGTATGTAATACCTTGTGCTATCATTAAAATGTGTTGAACACTTTTAGAGTTTGTAAATTGTTTATTTACACCGGCTAACCTGATTTCACTGAGTTCCTCCATCTAATTTGACCCCCGGTCCCCTGCTATTTCAGGAAGATTATTTATGTCTTCCTTAGTGAAGACAGAACCAAAGTAGTTATTCAATTGGTCTGCCATGTCCTTTTTCCCCACAATCAATTCACCTGTTTCTGACTGCAAGAGACCTACATTTGTTTTAACTAATCTTTTTCTCTTCACATATCTATACAAACATTTGCAGTCAGTATTTATGTTCCCTGCCAGATTTTTAGGTTTCCTAATTAAGCCCTTTGTCCACGGCTGGACTCTGAATTTCTCCCAGTCCTCTGGTAGGCTGCTTTTACTAGCTAATTTGTATGCTTCATCTTTTGTTTTGATACTATCCTTGATTTCCATCGTTATCCACGCATGTACTACCTTCCCGGGTTTATTCTTTTGCCAAACTGGGATGAACAATTGTTGTAGCTCATCCATGCAGCCTATAAATGCTTTCCATTGCACATCCACCGTCAACCCTTTAAGAAACAATTGCCAGTCTATCTTGGCCAATTCACGTTTCATACCCTCAAAGTTACCTTTCTTTAAATTCAGAACCCTTGTTTCTGAATTAACAATGTCACTCTCCATCCTGAGGAAGAACTCAACCATATTATGGTCACTCTTGCCCAAGGGGCCGCGCACAACAAGACTGCTAACTAATCCTTCCTCATTACTCAATACGCAGTCTAGAATAGCCTGCTCTCTCGTTGGTTCTTCTACATGTTGGTTTAGAAAACTATCCCGCATACATTCCTCTGTAGGATGCGACAGCAATAGCCACATCACCTTGACCTCTAACTTTGGAGAGGATCAAATTGGTGATAAATGTTTTTCCTGTTCCTCCTGGTGCATGAATGGAAAATATTGAAGGGAGATTCCTTTTCAAAGAGTTGCACAGCTGGTCATACGCTGCTTTTGCTCAGCATTCAGCAGAGGCCCATTCTCCTCAACAAATTGCTGTTGTTCATTTCTATCGTATTGCAATTCCTGCAGCAATTCCGGATTGTCATCATCAAGGTGCATCCTTCCATTTATTGGTTGTGGCAAATTAAAGAATTCCATTGTTTTGTTGTAATTCTCAATCCTCTGGACTCACTGAAGAATTTGTGCAAAACACTTTTTGAGGCGAGGGCTGTCGGGGTGGGGTGGAGGGTGGCAAACGTCCTGTGGCCGGGGGAGGGGGACAGCTGTAGGCGGGGGTTCTCGTGGGCTGCTGAGGGATGGGGGTGTCCTGCAGCGGGGGATGGGGCGGCTTCAGAAGGGGCAGCATCTTACAGCCAGGCGGGGGGCAGCATCTTACAGCCAGGCGGAGGGCAGCGTCTTGAGGTGGGAGGTGTCAGTGAGGGGGGGGGGGTGCGCTGAGCGACCTACTCAACGACTCTGGACTCACTCACTGGCTTGGGACTAACTCATGGTGTCCGGACTGACTGACTCACTCATGGCCTCTGGACTGACAGACTGAATCACGGCTTGTGCCCGACTTCTGGAGTCGCGTCCGACTTTTGTAAATTGAAAACTAACATCCACATTGAGGAACAGCTTCTTCCTGACAGCCATCAGGCTATTAAACATAACGAATAAGCTCTGAACTAGGAAAGACTATATTATTTGTAGTATTTATTAATAACACACACACCCTCCACCTCACACAGACACTCACACACACACACAGACACTCACACACATAGCCTCACACAGACACACACTCACTCACAGACTCACACACACACACACACACACACACACAGACTTATGCACACACACTCACACACACAGACTCACTCACACATACAGTCACAGACTCACACACACCCACACTCACACACACAGAGACTCACACACATGCAGACACACACACACACACACACACACACACACACACATAGACTCAGCCTTACACACACTCAGACACAGACTCACACACACAGACTCTCTCACACACAGACGCTCACTCACACACACACACACAATCTCTCACACACACACGGACTCTCACACGCAGACTCACACAATCACACAGACACACACAGACTCTCTCACACACACACACACACATATACACACGCACAGACTCTCAGAAATACTCTCACACACAGACTCACTCACACACGCGCACACACACACACCACCAATACTAAAATGCCAAGTAACTTCAGAACGTGGTAAACATACAGTGTGTAAACAGAATGATTCAAACGTTTAAAGCCCTTTGTAGAGGCTGCTGCTGAAGCAGAAACGTGCTTCAAATAACGTCCAAGAAACACACTCACCATAGACAGAGCAGTAAGCTCTCTTTAATTATTCAACGGCGTCTTCACTCTAGGCCTTCTGCACTCAGCGCCATCTTGCCACGAACCGGAGACGACGCGCTCAGCGCCATCTTGCCACTAACCAGAAATTATGCCATCAGCGCCGTCTTGACACTAAGCGGAAGTCACGGAATGAGCACCAATTGCAATTAAACAGTCCTGATCTAATAAAATGTTTATTCATGCTTTTTCTACCCGAAAACCGTTGCAAGCATTTTAGAAGCAAGACAAACAATTTTGCAAACATTTTAGAACCAATACACGTTCTGCAAACATTTTTTTAAAAGCAAGACAGACAATTTTGCAAACATTTTACAACCAATACATTTTCTGCAAAACATTTGCA